>VXBO01006679.1:84282-147532 GCA_013400135.1 Rhinoptilus africanus | reverse complement strand
CCCCCCCCCGATGTGGGAATATCCTTCTGTGCACAAGTCCTTTTACCAAAATTATTCCACACTATTCACTCCACCCACAAACAGTTCTGAGGTTCTGGTGTCCTTTGGTGTGTGCTGTTGCAAGGACTGTCTCTGGAGTTCTGAAAATGTGGCTATTCCAGTGTCTCGCTGTCAGTCAGCATCTCAGAGCACAGCACTTAGTGTGCTCTCTTGATCCAGAGCAACAGAAACACGTTACTTCACAGCTAATTAACCAAAGGCCAAAGTCACAAAATAACTGTGCCCTTGATTCACAGAATGGTTTTGGGCTGGCATGAGGTGTAACTTTCTATTATGGAAAAACATGTGCCGAAACAATGCCCGTGAGGTGAGTAGCAGCCTGAATGCGCGATGGGGTACTGTGGGTTTAAGCAAAGGAGTGTTTGGCTCGGAGTTGAAATTAGAGCTTACTGCATGCCCTTGAGTAAACAAAGCTATAATGAGTTATTGAGACTGCTGACTTCTAACAAACAATGCTCTCTCTGTAAGCATGACATTTTAAAACAATGAAGCCTGGGGCACATATGCTTATTATCATACATCTTTTTATCGACTCTTTTTATGTCATGCTTTTGAAAGAACAACACAGAAACACGCAGCACATGAAGGGAACAGAGCTGAGGTATGTGGCTAGGCCTGTCACCAGGTACTGGCATATGCCATGACAATGGCCAAGGAACAAAAAATCTAGGACAACACTTTAGAAGTAGCTGCAACTATAAATAAGCAACATAAATTTGTTCCAAAGGTGTGGCCTCTCAGGGAAATTTTCAATCTGGAATTTAACAATCTGAGGATAGAGCAGACACACAAAAATCCTTACAATAATGTTCACCCAATGGATCAAGAATGGTCTCCTTTTCAATCCAACTTTGACTATTCTTACTATGAACAAGACCAATAAACTTCTAATCCAACATTACATTGGTGAGAAGATGGGGAAGCTTTAGATATTCCCACGTCCTGCGTGTTTTTTCTGTACGGTGTCTCTCACCTTCACTGTTTTTACAAGCAGTTTGCCAGTTACTTGTAGGATCAAGCACTAGTGAAAAGAAAACTGCATTTCGTTTTCCCTCTGGTTAATATTTTGGTTAAAAAGATGGACAAGTAGAAAAAGCTTTATAAAACAGCTGTTGTTTGAGATTTTCAGGACTCCAAACATTTCAAAGCATATCCTTAGAAGGAAACAGAGCTGCCCTTGTCCCATTTCTCATTCCCGACAGCCTGAATGAGCAAACATGCTGCCACCTTCCATTCACGTTACAGTCGGAGGTGCTGGGATGAGAACGAATTCATCTTGTGCCATGGTCAGTTCTCATTTCTGTCTGTGGATAATGAGTTATAGGAACACCGCACCAGCAGCAACTCTTGTTACAGACTCATTCTGGGGATAGACAGAGTAATAAGAACAGAATAGCACACTGAAAAATAGAACTCGTTTTATGACGTTATTAAAGTTGTGAGGAAAGTAGAGAAAAAATTAATCCATTTTTAGGGTAAAAATTTTCCTGAAAACCAGAGTAAACCTCTTACCAATCATCATTACATCACTGACAGAAGTGTCATGACAAAATGCATACATGACAGGGTTTCATCTGCAAGCAAATAAGCTCAGGAAGTATGATTCCCAGAGACTGCTGCAAAATGTCTTCCTTAATCCCAGTTTGTGTGGTAACCCCCTGGCTCACAAAGACTGAATTTAAAGCAAAAGGAGTTTTTTATATGTTTGATTTGACTTGACAATGTGAAATCCCAAGCAAAAAATATTGCAGCTTGGTTTTCAAATGGACAGCAAAAGAAGGACTGGCAAAATCAGGAATTTCCTTAAGAACCGAGTGTCCAAAGCTTTAGTCATGACATGTCCTCTCCTGTCCACAGCTCAGCTCCACCCAAGATACCCAGCTTGAATAAGTGACTCGGAACAGGACTTCAATTTGGTGCCTACCAGTGTACTAAATATCCTTTCTTGGTTTTGAAGCAGGAGCTCACGCTGTCCTCGGGAGCTCACCCGGCTCTGCAATACAGCAGAGCTCCTCCGCTCCAGTCTTTGAAGTTGGGCTCTTCTCAGGGCGACCTCTCTTTTCCCCATCAGAAGGAAAGGAGCTTTGCAAAGGGAATGCAGAAATGGCATTTTTGCAATGCCCTTGCTACTTTATTACCCCCCATTTCCAGACAATGTACACAGAAGCCCTTTGTGTCTATTCATTGTCCAATATATTCCAGGTAGTCAGGGTCTGAGTTTTCATCCACACTCTGGACATGAAAGTATTTATAATATCTGGCAATAGCATACCGAAAGAACAGCTACGCACAACAGCACCTTATGCTAAGACGCAGTCCACTATTGAACATGTTGCCTGTTTCGTGTAACAAAGCAAATCTATTTTTCATATTTTATTAAATACAAAAAGAAATAAATGCTACATTAAAATGCCCCAATTCACTTGGATCTGTGATTGCAGTGGAAGCTCTGAGAAGGGTGGAATGTCTTTAGTTCTTTTGATTTCAACCGTCTTCCATCCAAGTTTCACTTATAATAGCAGCAGGCTTGAAAGCCATAATGTAATTCACATCAGTAATTTTTTATTTATTTATGGCATTATGAATTAGAGGATGCATTTGACGTGAGATCAGGCAGCTGGTACCAGGTTCTTTTTATTTGCCCTTTCTTAATAGTATTTTTTTTTCAATATTTTACGCAGAGCTGTCCTAGGGGATAGAGATTAAATTCTCTGGGAACAGTGTTAATATACTGAAATAATAAATACGGAAGGTCAGATAATGAGCAGATACAATTAATGTCACCAAACAGTTACAAGGAAGGAAGGTGGAAGAGGATTTCATTCATCTAATTTATGACTACATTATATATAATGTTAACCTCAGGATAAGGAAATAAACTAGTTTCCCAAGCAACCTGGATCTATTTCTGTCTCTGCCATGTATCTGAATGCCGATGTAGGGTGAACCATTTTATATATAAATAGACATGTAAAATATATTGTTTCTGGCCAGCAGTCAAGACCACAATCAGAACCAGAATCTAAGGTATGTTAGGCACATGCTTTTCTTCCAAACCCTCTTTGTCTCAAATGCTCAGAATATTTTAGATGTATATTCTCATTTCTATGTGCTTTTATTACAGCCAACACAGCAGGGTCTCAGCTGAAACTTACAGGTATGATGCAAATGATAGCAATACTGTACTATCGCCATATGGATAGTATAAACTTTTGGACAAATATATCTGGTACTCTTTCAACCATTGTCTTCGCTTTTGTCCTCTTCCTCCTGTTTCCTTTCTTGGCTTGGTGCAGCTACCGGTGCTTCATTCATCACTCTTTGCAGCAAAAGGACCCTGCACTCTTGTTTTTGGTGACCCCGGAGAAACATGGAGGAAGGAAAAAGAGATCATTGAAATTACTACGTATTTTCTTCTTTACCATCTCACATTTTGCCTTGCTTATGGCTTGATCTTAGCTATACTATTTGCTCAGCAATTTCACATTGCTGTAAAAATATTTCCTGTGAAAGGAGTATGCTAAGGGAACTTAAAAAAAATATGTCTACAGATTAATAACCTTAAAAACATCCTTTTTAGCAAATAATTTTCTCAGCGTTTTTTCCCTAAACTCGATATATTCCATTTTGTTTCTGCTATTATCAGAAGGCTGCAAATAAGCTTTTATTTCAGTTCCCTACTAGCCTTATCTGAATTAATTCTGCATGAAATGTTACTTGCTTTATCTTATACTATGGTAAGATTAATCCAAGAAACATGGAGAAAATCATCAGTTCAAAATAATTAAGACCATTTGAGCAAGCTTTGATGCTTATGCATGTCATCCAGAAATGAAAAAAGAGTTACTAGGAGATATCTTTATATCTCCTATTAGTTGGTTACAGTAGTTCTACCATCTCTGTCATCAGTCCTTGATCTTTTGACTCTGCAGAAGCAGTTCATTGATACCTCTGTATATCTGAAACGTAAAAAATTCACACTGTGTTTCTTACACTGTAGTTGGATACAGTCACACAAAATCCCATAAATACAGTTTCCACTAGGATATCACATTTATCAGTTCAAAATTAATTGATTTTCAACAAAGTCTTTACTATTTGATGTGCTTTTCAACTCATCTGCCAGAGAACTTTGCAAAAGGATTATGGTAGAGGAAGACAAATAAGAGAGAAAAAACCCTCTTTAGATATTTAAACTGATATTAGATGCATTTAGCGTATATAGATATATATGCTTATTTTGATACTAGCTAACTTAAAGAACAAAGATTAGATTCTAATCCGATCCCTGACACGGCTCTATTGAAAAACAGCTACTGTGAGACTATACACAAATGCTATAATTTGTATTAGTCAGGATGTGTAGTGATGCAGAGCACATGTCTTAAATTAGAAGCTGCCTTTTCATCAGCATGTCAGCTAACGACCACATCCTAATCTTCGCCATGTGCCATTCCGCACACGCACAGCACATGCTTGCGCAGCTGAGATGAGAGTGCTGCCCCAAGACGCGGCACGGAAAAGGGGCTGTTCATCTTCCTGTGAGCCACAAAGCACCTCCGGGGGAGGCGGGGGGGGGGGCGGAAAGAAAAACACACAAAACCCCCCCAACCCAATAAAAAAAAAAGAATTAGGTGAAAAGTCAGCACTGTACAGAGATGCGTTTGACTCCCAGTTGCTTTAGAATGGCCCATTTCAAGCAGTTAATTTGTCAGTGTTTTTTTCTGAAGTGAAAGGCCGAGGCAGTATGAGCACACAGAGAGCATCTTAATCACCGCCGCTCCTGTCAGCTGCCCTGCGTGAGGGCGTGATGTAAGCCTCTGCTCTGCTCCAGCGTACAGCGCCCGTTCCTGAGAAAGCCGTCTGCAATTCAATAACATTCATACACAACGTGGCCCTTCTCTCACGTTCTTGCAATGCTGTTGCTAGCTGGAATTATGCAGACTTTTTCCTCACGCTAACAAGCACCAAGGCCACTCTGAATAATACGATTTTTGTCTCTGGATGTATTATAAGACCTTTCAATACTGAGAAAGACGTTGTTCATATTTCATATACTCGCGGCTCAATACAAAAAAGACAAAAAGATGTCACTAGGTCAGGAAGAACAGACATATTGATTTCTTCCACGAGAAGGACGGGATTGCTGTACAATACGCTTTTAGCTCTCGGTGACTGAACCTTTTGCTACCTGGAAGTATTTACTTGGTACTGATGACATCTAGCACCTCCGAGCTCAGCACATTATGTTTTGATTCAGAAAAGCAAAAGACGGCATTTCTAGCTCTAAATCGCTAAAAAACTCAATAGAGACCAGTGCTATAATCTGGGACATTTACAAGAGGTGATCTCAGACATCTCTTAAGAGCGATCTCTTACACAAGGAGCCCTGAGTATAACCAAAGAGGACAACAGAGTCAAGAGGCAGATGGGGTGACCTTTCCATTGTCCACATAAAACAGTGACGTTAAACAGCGTAAAGGGCTCAACCAAGAGTCACAGCAGAGCTGGAGGTGGGGCCCAGAGATGACTCCGAGCCTCACACTTCCATCAGAAAGCTGTACAGTAGGAGAGCTAGGTGGAGAAGGTGGAATACTTCACAAAAAGGGTCTTGTACGTGTTTTAAAACAAGTGGAAATTTTTTTATCAGTGACGTCATCAGGAAAAGTAAAGGCTAGTGAGGCAGTTATAAACCAGGTAGAGTTTGAACCACCAGGTCACCAGTGGTTTTGTGAGAAACCACTGGAGGTTTGGGCTAGAAAAGGCTGTGGAAGAAGTTCAGTAACGTGTCCACCTGGAGACCAAAGGGGATATCAGTGCTGCCAGTATCCAGCACAGGGAAATGTGCTGCTTTAAAGAAGGGTTTTTTATCGATGAATTCTGAAGACTGCAGCAATATCTGAATGGAACTATAAAATAAACACTAGGGAACAGCGACAAAAGATTAAAGTGACTGAGTATTGTACGGAAAGCTACAGGAACATAAAGTATTTTTTGTACAGTAATGGATTACTTGTTCAGCTCTATATTTCAAGGATAATGCACTAAACAAATGGATTAACGCTATTTTTGAGAAGATAATATCTGAAAGTAGGCCAGTAAGCTGGAGTTTCTCAAATTGGCCTTTTTTCCAACTCTGTGAATTCAGGCCTCCCTCCTCATATATAACAGATAACTGAATTTAGGTGAAAGGAGCATAGCGAGGTCTTGGGTTTTTAACTTTCCCGTCCCACTGTACCCAGATTTTTCAAATACTGTCATTGAAAGAATGGAGAATTTATTTCTAAAGACTTTTTCTCCCCTCTGGAAGAATGGAACATTTGAGATACCCTTTGGCAATTAAAGCATGTGAAAAAAAAGTCAAAACAAACGGCATATTCGAGACGATGAAAAAAAAAATCCTAGTAGTAAAACAAATGAGGTCTTTATTAACATGAACGAACCAAACACATTACATCAACTGCTTCTGAGCTGCTTATGGATTTCTGTAGCCAGAAAAGTTCATGACATTTGTATCTCTATTAGTCATTGTATTTCATTTGAGCTTATTAAGAGACTGCTATGATATTTCTTTCCCACTTCTTTTTAAATCATTCAGGTTTCTTTTCAAATTGCACCGCTAATGATTTAATTTTTATAAAATTTTTTAACTATATTAAACTTTTGAAGGTATTACCGTCTTTCTACAGAAACACACAATGGAAAAAGAAGAAATACTTCTGCTAAAGCACTATTCTGTAGCGCTCTTACCACTGCCAGTACTGAAGAGTGTTTTCTTTACTCTCAGATGTGTGATACAGTAGTGAAGATCAGTCCAGCTTGACTGATGGAAGTGGACAGTTAAGATGCAATGCACATATATATGGGTGAAAACCACAAAACAGGGCGCTCTCAAAGTGCGTGTGCGGGTAGGGCTATACTCACTTCACTGCCTGAAAAGGACATTAATATTACAATTTCAAGCTCACAAGGGTTAAGGAAATATAATGAGACACCTTAATTCAGGAGGATCAGGCATTACTTTACCAATTTTAAGCACATATTCACCTTCGTTTTCCACCAAGTGCTGATCTGTGTGAAATCTGTGTCTCCTCATTGCCAATTCCCAGTGCTACTTTCCTCCCCAACTACCAGTCTGCCTTTCCCTTCTCAGCAAGTGCCAGCCTTTAAAATCAGCCTTTCCTTACAGCACCAACAACTCCTAGTCTCAATTTCTTTATCTCATGTTCTTCACCCCAATTAGTGTACATCTGATCTCTGTGCCATTGACATCCAACTCAAATGGCTTTCTTCCCATGTGCATGTGTTACAAGGAAAAGAAGACAGAACAAGAAATAAGGTTAACCACCCCACATACCTTAGTTTTAATGTCTGGCAGGGCTCAGCAGATAAAGTAGACAATTATACCTGGTTTATAGCACAGCCAAGTATGGATGGATTTTTAAACAGAAAGCAAAATGAAAAACTCTCACAAAACCAGCTAAATCATTTGAAGACAAGAATAAAATTGCCAGATTGTGGCAAACACCCAGCATAAGAAAACTAAGTTTGCCTGGCTAATTCCAAGTGCTGAGTAGTGCATTTTGTAATGTGAACCACTTGGCTGTCTGGAAAATAAGTGCTGGTTATGCTACGAAACAGTCTCACATGCAATACACATGGACATCCCACACTAACCCATTCCTTTTTCTTTCTCTGCGATACTTCTTTTTCCCTTAAGTTTCCTGGTTTCATTGTGCACTCATATTGCCCCATATTGTGAATCTGCAGCTTATTTCCATTAAAGGTCGGTGGTTTTTTTCTTGTCTCCCTATTTGTTTCTCTTTTTACAGAAACCGAATAGACATTAAACTGAACTTTGGAACACATTACTGTCACAGATTTTCAAGGACAAGACAGATGTAAAGGCAATACCATCCCTCATATTTACCATTACAAAAAGATAACTGAAGAGGTTTTAGGAATACAATAAAAACTATGAGGTGGCATAAGAACATCATAAAAGAGTCTTATCAACAAGGTTTTTTTTGTCATCTGACTCAACTGCCTTTTCATTTCTTGGCTACAGGTGATCTTTAGAAATGTGTATTGAAAATGGCAAGCAATTCTGTCAATTTGATTTTTTAAATTTCTATGTTCCCTGAGGGTTCTTCTTGAAAAACCTAACTTCAAAGGCCCAGTAGTACCATGTCCAATATTCTCTTTCAGAAAAAAATCCAAACCCAAACATAAATATATATGATTTTTGTTTAAACCTTAAATTAAAATCTGAGCTCCTGTCTTAGCTTAGAGCTATAAGTTATAATTCTAAGCTTATCCCTCAGCCTTCTGTATCACCCTTTCTCACCCTGCACATCAGTTCATTCAAGATGCACTCCTCATTCCTCTCAAAATCAAGATCCGTGATCATGGACTCTGTCCTCCCCTAGATGTGAGAGAAATGTAATCTATATCTCAGCTCAAAGTATTTTTTGTTCCCTTTTTTTGTGAGGCAGAGAAGTGTTTTCTTTGCCAGAAGTGAGGGCTTACACCCTCTCAACTGTGGACCAAGATTCATAGAAAGCCCCAGCACCAATTCCCTCTGGCATCCAACCACCACTGCTCTGCCTACCAACAGCCTCACAGGGCTTCATACACTCCAGCTTCCTCGTACACCACCGCAAAGGAGAGCTCTGGCACTGGAACCAGAGTGTGTGACAGCACACATCCAGCCACACTGCCTTCAGATATGTCTCTGGAGGATGGTGGAGACTAGCAGACGTTGTAAACTCTCCCCTTTCCCTCCTAACTTTGCACAACTGATGCTCTGTGGAAAAGCTTCTACTAGATCACGGAGAGAAGGTATAGCAGAGGTACATTTTTGACCATCACACATGTTAAGGAGCATGTGTCCTAAAGAATTTCTTCAGATGCTAATCCTCCAAATGAGGAAGAAAGCAGCAGGCGTGGAGCCTGAAGGCACTGATAGCATCAATAGTATGTCCTCCAAGATACTAACTCAGGAGCAAGCACTCCAGCAGATGTATTCCTTTAGGCTGAAAGTCACCTTTCAATGCTTGCTTTATTGAAGCACTTTTTCCTGAAACAGCAGTTGCACACTGGTGCAGGAGCAAGCCCCACATAACCCCCAGAAATAGGAGCAATGAGAAATAAGAGAATGAAATTGGTCAAAAAAAAATAGCTGTAGCAGCTAGTATTAAGACACACATGTGGAGTATACGCAAGGTAAGGGGAAGCGTGGTTTGAGTTTATATCTGCTTTCAGATGCAGAATAGGTAACCTCCACCTTCGATACCAAATGCCTTTTTCTTTACCTCCTCCACAAAGCAAAGCAATTCCCTGCATATTTAACACAGGCAACTTTCAGAAGAGCCTTGTTCCACATAAAGCATCCTGGTGGCACTGTGAAAACAACCAGTTCCTGTGAAGGGACTGAAAGGAGAGCCGACTGTGCAAAACTCAGCCTTTGTGCCATTATGCAAAAATATTTTAACCACCTTGGAGTCTTTCTTGAGACGTGTTTCGCTTCTGTTTAGTATGAAATTAGCACAGGTTGCTTAAGACGGGAACATATTTGCATTGATTAGAAACTAAGCCAATCAAATCAAGAACCAGTATTGGCAAAACCCACCAAGCTGTGTAGAATACAGGTTGTCTTTATGACTTCAGTTAGTTTTTTGAAACAGACAGAAGATGGTTTTCAAACATTTTAGACAACCTCAGAGGGTCTCAACAATCACACAGCCAGATTCCATCTCTTTCCTGAATGTATTCCTATAAAAGTAGACAAGCGAATTGTAAGTGGGGCAACAGGAGATCAGCAAAGTAAAATGTGTAACTGTCCTGCGTAATACACAGGGTTATTCACTGACCCAGGACTCCGTTCCACCTCTCCAGGCTCACAAGACGGCGACGCATCATCTACTGCTTTGTTCTGAAACCCAGGCATCACATCTCTTGGAAAAAACGATGCAAGGAGAAGGTCCTCCTCCTCCGTGCCCTGGCACCCCACCAGCCATGAAACAAGAAATGAGCTGCATTGTGTCTGAAAGGAAAGCTGGAATTAAACTTTTTGATCTTTTTTTTTTTACCCAGGACATATCTGTCATACTTCAGCTGTCAGTAAGTACGTGAAGCCAATCCTGTTAGAATGCGTTGTATCTCTCCTCAGAAAACTCTCACCTCTCCAAAAGTGGGAATGGACTACTCATAGTTGAGCCATCACTTTGATTTTGACCTTCAGCGTGCATTTTCTGTTCCTTCTTTTGAAGTCTGGCACTTGCAGCTTCTTTGTGTTGCTACCATCTTTGTATGCTAAGATGCACATACCAGGTTTCTCACATGGGAACTGAGGGGAAGCCCTAAAAATAAGATATCATACTTAACCAACTGGACAAAATCAACAAACTACAGAAAAACAACAGCATTAGTGGACTGGTTTAGGTCTCTGGATACATTTCTAACCTATTGACTTTATTTTTTTTAGTGATGATGGGATGCATTCTGTACTGTGAGGAACAAAGGATTTTGGATGGAAAATTAGGAAATTTTTAAGGGGGATATGATTCATAGAGGCCACAAGAGCTTTGCTGCACTTGTGATCCACTTCAGGGTTGGTAGTAAACTCATCACATTAGCAATACTGAACAGAGACTAATAGGGGAACTCAGAGAGACAGAAAAGCAAAGAACAAGACATGTCAAGATACGTATGTTCAAAGAGCTACGTCAGATGGCCTTTGAGAGAATAATGGTACTACAGGTGCAAGGACTAAAAAAAGACCAGGTAAAAGCTCAGCATTTGTATTAAAAAGCTCATAAAACTCAGTGAAAACTGGTGGATATAGTTCAAACTTTATCTTAAACACACAAAAAAACCCAAAGAGAACACTGGAATATTGTAACGTCACATCTTTATAATGATGTGAAATGGGCTTACAATAAACATCTCTCAACCAGACTGGATGCTATAGAGTAACTTCCAACAGTGCACTACCCTAAAAGGTTTTTACAGCAGCGATGTGACTTCCTTTTCTAACATTTTAATGACTTCACAAGACAGAAGACAGACGCAACAACCCACCCAACAGCTGATTTGGCTTGGATAGTCAGACCTTTCAGTAAAACAGGATCACAATTCAGATGGGAAGGGACTGCTTGACTATTCTCATAGTGAAAATATTTTCCTTATATATTGTCTCAGCTGCTCTTGCTTCAATCTACAGTCACTGCCTCATGGTGAAGAGCCTGGCTCCATCTTCTTGATGGCTGCCTCATAAGCGTCCCCCACAAAGCCATCTCTGCTCCAGGCTGAGCCAGCTCCGGTTCCTGTGCCTCTCCCCACAGGGCAGGCACTCCAGCCCCTGACTGCATCGGTGGGTCTTTGCTGAACTCATGCAGGTTTCCCAATCTCATTTGGCATTGGCTCCACCTCATGTAACTTGAGGATCCACATCCAAGTAAGCTCTTCTTGCATCTCTAGTTTGCAGAAAGAAATATATAGTCTTAAAGGACGTAGCATACACACCTATTATTGCCCTGGCTGAAGTGATTTCTTCCAGTGCTTATTTTCCCTCTTTAACTGGGGAAGAAACTCAGACCAAAGAGCCACGTTTCCTCAGTCAAGTTAGATTACAGAAAGTTCAACCACAATGTCACCCTCTTTACTCCCTTTGAACTAATTTTTCAAAAGATTTGTAAAAAATAAAAGAAGGGAAAATGAGTTCTAGGAAGCTACTACTGATGATGCTTGCCTATGGGTAGTAGATATTTGCTGAGATCAACATGAAAACGACACCGGTCAGCAAGTTTTTTGTTTACAGTTACTTTTCACTCTGTAGTCCTACAATCTTCAACGGATTGACTTTCATACAGCTCAGGAAGTTTTGAATTTTAACAGTAGCTTTCTGGGTTTGCTACTAACATCACAAAAAGATCCGTTTGTACCAGGTTTACCTTTTTTCCTCATTTTTGTTTCAACAGAGCGAAAGATGCAGAAGTGTGTCAGTGCAGCATGATTTGCCAAGGCACCTCCTGGTGCCAGCCAGAGAAGCAAAAGGGTTCCTCTCATTTGCACTGGTAGGCATTGCACATATTGGAGTTGATGTTGATTAATTAGATTCAATGGAACGAACCAAAGCAAATATTTAATAGAGCAGGGCCAACAGTAAAAGCAAACAGTTTGTAAACAACTCGCTGGCTGAAAATTCAAATTCATCCAAGTAACTTCAGCAAACATGAACCACTAGCACACTGCCCAACAACCAGGAATGACTCCCAGCCAGGAAAAAAAAAAAAAAGCTAAATTAGCATGAATATTATTTGCTCAGCCTTAACCTTTACATTAAGTTCTGTGAGGCAAAACTGTTACACTTTGTTCATTTTGAAGATTGCATAAAAACTCTCTACAAAAGTGTATCTACACATCCAACCCAAAAATCTTCCTTATTTCAGAGTCTCCACCTAATGGGAGTATCACATTTTGTCAAAATGTTTAAATAAATGGCAATTATTATTCAATGGTTTTATATCACTGTTCTTCCTTTCCAGCATTTTTTATATATTGCAGGTTTTTATAGATTTTGTTCATAAATCATAGGTCAAACTCTCAAAAAACACAGTTATGACTTATAAATCTTAGTCCTTTTCTTTTAAGAAACGGTCTAAGTCATTTGTCCACTTACCTACAAAGTCAAAATTAAAATATTTTATTAAGATTTCTTGATATTTATGTCTTGAGCATACCCTTGCTTGATACACTGGTTTGGTAAGGAATATGCCTTCACTAGAAAGCAGCCCTTGTTCACCGCCTATTGTATCTTATCTTTGCAGGAGAACTGTCTTTGAACTCACGTACTCACACAAAGTAAAGATTTAATGATATACAACACTTGCATGCAACTTAATTACACTGGAGCCTAGAACACTTTTTTGTGGTTCAATGATAAAACTATAAATGAGCACTTTGAACAAAATCCCTAAGTGGTTAAACCACATTATAAAGTAGCGACATTTGGCTAAAGAATCAAAACCATACAAATAAATAATTATATATGTATGTTCGAGCAGGCTGTGCATGTGAAGGAAGATGAGTCACTTAATTTTTTTTTATGTTGGCCTTGTGACAGATGAGCAATGTAATTATCTTCTTTTGCATTGTGCTAGTTTTCTCTCACTGGTATTAGATTTTCATTTTTTCCATATTCTAATTTCTGCAGTGGATGAAAAGCAAGACTCAGGGAAGCAAGGAATTGCTATAGTTTAGTTTGTTCAGGTTTCATATAAGGAATATTTCAGTACTTTTAAATAAAAATAAAGACAAAGTGAGGGGACTCTTGTTATTATGCACCCAAATAATGATTAATAAATATTCCTACTGAACAATATTAAATTGGATTAATTTACCCTCATTTAAAATAAAGAAAAACAAACAAGAAAATCCTTTCAACCAAGCCAAAGTGTTTATTGAATCCATACATAAAATGTATATAAAAACTAGAAATATGCTTGGGGCTTTTGCTCCTCATGCCTAATAAAATAAAAAAGCAAAATTACAATATTTACAGTGATTACTCTGGTAGTTGACTTATGAAGTATGTGTGAGCACAGGGCAAATGGAAAAACGCATGCCAGGCTACTATTATTACCACCAAAACATGTAGACAAACAAAAAACAAACAAAAATCTTGAGGTTGTAAATACATAGCAGAAAGCCTGAGTAAACTCTTTAATAATGAAATATTAATACAGACCCCTTTCCTATTATAACATATATCCCAATTAGAATTAATGTGATGTCAGAAAGACTTCTTCCAATATCAGGCTTTGACAAGATCCCTGTAAAGCCAGTTAAGCTGGACAACTGTTAAGACAGAATTAGTTTTAGAATCACATGTACTTCTCTTTTTACTAATGAGCTTGAAGACCAAGCCCTTGAATGGGCTTGTTCATCACAAATAGATTCATGGGAATCAAAAAAAAAAAAAAAAAAAAGTACACCTGGCAAAGCAGCAAAGAGGAAAGCAGTCATATTTTGCAGTAGTTTGGAATATGGGATTCAAACTATTAATAAGAATGTCTACTACAGCAGACACAGACACCTGCAATAGTACATTTAGATGTGTACACTAAAATGAGAGATGGTTGTGACCTAGAATAGGTCTCTGTAAAGTATCTAAATTTGTTGAGAAGAATCTCACCTGAAGTGACAAAACATATTCTGCTTAAAATATTGCCCAGCAGTGTGAAAAGAGTTATCACCTCCCATCCAATTATCCAAACTGACTCAGCAGTCAGACACGAGCACTGACTTGATGGCGGTAGTGCATATACACGTGCATAAAAAGGGCAAAACCACCCTGGCTTTCAGGCCATCCCCATTCTCTAACCAACATCACCTCAGCCTCGCTCAAGCTCCATTCCAGCCTCCCAGTGCAGGAGGTGACAGTGGATTCGCAGCGGCTGCTCTGCCAGAGCTCTGCCAGAACGCGGGCACTGCTGCAGTGCTACAGGTGCTGTCACACAGTGTGAGCCAAGGGAGGCGCACACCCCCGCAGCCAAAAACACCACACCAAATCCAGGTTTCATTACTCATTTTGTAGCTCAGTGACATTTCCATCAACTCATACTAGCTCTAACAATGAAAAAACTAACTTTGGACCATTGAGTCTGGAATCCATTGTGCTGCAGCAGATATTCTTACTAGTCTATAATAGCCCTGAGTGAGTCATACAGAGACATTTATGAATATGAAAAATTAGAATTTTTTAAGACAACATGTCAGTTTGATCTTAATACTAACTTCTGAACTTTTGTGGTGAAAACCAGTGCAGATTACCTTTTTATATAAAAGTATTCCAGAGCTGCACAATTCCCCCAAGCAGCACGTTTTGCACATACAGCAACTTTCCTACATGATTGTGAATAGTAAGCAATCCACCAGCAACACTATACAAGAGTAAAAGGATGAACAGCCTTACACACAAAACCTATTAAAACTCAAACCACTAGGCTCTGTGTTCAAGGCATTCAAAAGTCAAAGTCAGAAGCATTACTAATGACAGGCACATGTAATAAGAGCTGTGTGGTGAAGCAATGCATCATTGCGGACAGATTTAGAGCCAGATCATCACTTTAGAAATATCAATAGCTGGATATGGTCCAAGTTACTTCCTCATCAAAGCAGCATGACTCCTGACTCCAGTGAAAATAATAACCTCAGTTTGTGGAGACAAAGTCCTGATCAATAATGAATCTTAACACGTCTATGGGACCTTCTGCCTTCTCAAATGTGAATTACTACTGACACCTTCTTGGCGTTCTGCCAGCAGCGGCTGCTCACTGAAAGTTGAGTGGCAAATGTGGGCTGGTGAAAGTTGATTAAAAAATATGATATTTGAAGTATGGTTTACCAGAAAACCTATGATACAACTGTAAACTGCGTCTATGTGAAAACCAGAGAAACATTTGGTTGAGGTTATTACATTTCTGATATGAAATACAGCCTGACACATGCATGGTTAGGGCCCTAAAAATCACACAAGACATTAGTCCTTCAAACCAGCTTCCCAGGTTTTGGGGCCAAAGGACAATCATCAGTCTTTTCAGGTTTCTCGTGGATTGCCATGTAGCTGGCTCACCAAACTTGTAACTGAAAACACTACAGATTAACTATGGGGCAAACATAAAAGCCATGTAACTTGGAGTCAGAAGTGCACAGCTCTGGGCTGCACACATTTCATTCCACCAGCTCAAATTTCTGATGCTTTGTCTCTCAAAATAACCCAGCATTAACCAAGAAGGTCCCCAGAAACCTCTGGGAAAACAGGAATTGTTTTACTAAATTAGACCCCTGACCCATTTAATCCTTTCTTTGGTAACATGAAGACTTAAGAAGCTAGGCACTCATGACCACCGGGATAGGTTTCACTCTGATTTTCAGTGTGACTCAGATATTGACTTAAATACTAAATTGCAGGCTTTGCTCTTCATTCTCCATTTTTATCATATATCTGGATGTGAATTATAGCTTTAGAATCACTACACTCTTAAAATATATTTCAAAACATGTTCTGAAGGTCTCAATGCTATGGCTAACGTTGGCGTGAGGAAAGAGGATAATTTTAGATTGCCTGTCCAGGCTTCCTCTATGATCAAGTTCCATGTTGCATCCACAAGCATGCCATCACAAATACAGAACTCCCCATGCTCTGGAAAATCTGTTTTACCAGTAGTAGGTAAGGACTGAGCCCCGAGTTTTACATAACTCTTGTATTCCTTCAGTTGGTGTTAAAGTAGATGTTAAAATTCTAAATATTCACAGCCACTACTCTGACAGAAATGCAAGTATCTCCAACATGCATTTGAACAGACATTCCTGCAGGACTGAGTGGAAATTCATCAAAGAGCATAAACGCTTGCCTAAACACCCACTGATGTTGGCAGAGTAACCGTATGTGGAACTTCGAACTGAATCAGGACCTCTAACTGCTTCAAGCCATTTTTTCATCTGGAGTTCCAGAGACTTCACCACCATTCCACTCACATGTCCTGCACTGCACAGTCCCATGGATCATATTTCATACATATATGTATGATATATATATAGACTCCAGAGGCCAGGAAATTGCATTTTACTCATAGCATTCCAAATCTTCCCTGGAGCATATACATATCTTAAATTCTAGAAACCCTAACTTTGTAGTATTTCTGCAGAAATTAAGCTTGTCTAACATTTTCACAATGAAGAGCTGAAAATCAGGCTTCTGAACTCATGTTTATATGCTTTAAGAAATGACCTGATTTTTAAAAGCATTGAGCCTTAGGTGACTTTGGTGGATTTAGGGGATAGGTTTTCTAATAGAGCTGGAACAAATGCCTAATCTGCTCCCTTTGTGCTTGGTAGGAGTATTACTGCTGAGCTCAGTAGAGCTCACTGCTAACTTTTAGGCTTCTGTTTTTGGAAAACAGGTAGTCATAGGAACTGAATACCAACGAACACTCAAAGAACAGGGCAGGGTTTTCAGAAGACCACAACAGAAACACACTCCCTATTTAGGAGTGTTTACTGTCACTGCTTGCTTGAAGCACTAAGAGGTGTACGGGAAATAGGATATGAGAAAGATGTCTTCTTGTTTCAAAATAATTTTAATCCTATCATATTCCCTATGTTCCCCTTGCCTGAGCCTTGAAAGAGGAGATATGCCATCTGTTTCAATAAAAAATGAAAAGTATATACACATACAAGCACACACATAATTGGGGCCGTGCTAAAACTAGGGAGAGCAAATAAAGAATCTATCTTTAAAATACTAAACATGGAAAATTATGAAACCATAAAACAACTGTCCTTTCAGCACTCTATTCAATACTTGGGGAAATGTTTAACTACTACAATTATATTTATAAATTTTCCTTGGAGCATCACATTTTTGCAATCATCAAAGCTACAAAAAGTTTATCCTTTAAAGCAACAGACTGAAGAGTCCAGTAAGCTCAATTTTCCCTCTGTCTTTTTATTTTTCCTTTCATTTATTGGTTATTAATAGAATCTTCTCAACCGTGTTTCTCTTCTAGGTAAATTTTCTTTTAATGATTGATTTTCTTCATATTGCAGCTGATGCACTTTTCAGTGTTTTAGTTATAATTACCAAATTCAGAATGAAAATGAAAACCACTTAATTATGTAATTGTCTTAGAGACAGCATGATAATTAAAGCCCTCAGAAAAGCAGCCCAGAGGCATGAGCAGAAAGGTAAAAAAAATATAATACAGGCATCTCAGAAAAGGACTAAATAAAACACTGTAGGGAAAGAAATTATACATGCATCCTGGAACAGATGACCTTAAGAACCGTACACCTTCATCTACATAAAATATAGTATTTACATAACAGAGCATGTGCAGCAAGACACGTCACCATAAATTGGCTATTCAGAAGTTATAAAAAAATAAGAGACTGAAGCTCTACATGACATTACAAGAAATAGTGTTGAAGGTGAAAACAAAATGTATGAAAAAGATTAAGAAGAAAGAAAAATGTATGTGGAATTAATCTGCAAATAAAATAGTTAAAAGTTTACTAAGCAATGTATAAAAAATAATAAAAGCTAAAGATGTTCTTGTTGAAGGACTAATCTAAAAAGTTACCTCTAGTGTTGTGATAAATCTTCAAGCAGTGGTACTGAAAGTGTGCAGATGTCATATTAAAAGTCAGTATAAACTTCTTTAGACACGTATCTCCAAGCTATTACATTTTCCTAAACTTTGGAAGCATCTGCAGCTGCACACAGCAAAACCAAAACCAGCTGTATTTTCTTATACAGCAAAAGGGCAAATTTAAAGAAGTTTCATGCTGATGCCTCGCAAGAGAAATCCTTCAGTTAAATCAAAGAGAAACATGAAAATTTACCGTGCTAAAAAGCCTTAACCCCTTCATTCTGTCTTTGTGAGGTGATGACATAGGAGAGGATTAGGCTATGATCCGATGGTGGGACTGGTTAAAACCCACAGAATTTCTGCTGCTGCCCAGAGATGGGAAGGGTGACCGTGTGCACACTTAAAAAGTCCCACCAGCTGCAAAGTGTGATACAGGCCCTCAGAAGTGCTCAGAACCCATGTGGAGAATGGTCACTCTGTACGTAACTTGCACCACCTCTGAATTAACAGTGCCAGAGTTACTCTGCTATTTCTTCTGAATGCCATCACCACACAGAAAATACCGTTACATTTGAAGTTAACTGAACACGTGAACAACAGTTTTCTTTTTCATGCCAGAAGCCTCAAACTGCCACACAAGAAATCAGCTTCCTTCTGTTCCCAGCAGTTAACATTCATTTCACATGTGTTTTGGCACTTGGCAGTAGATAATTATTGGCTACACTCTTTGCCATGAAGTACTTTCCTTTTATAATTAAGAAATCCTTTGAATTGTGGACAGTTAACTTTTCAACTGCTACAGATTGCAAGCAATTACTATGTAAATTACAAGTTGACACGACAGCTCATATGGACAAGATAATGCTCACACACTGAAGCCTACCTGCGTTTAATGTAAAAGCAATATAAAATAATGACTTTTTGAAGTTTCAAAGCATTTAACTCAATATGGATCAGAACACAGAACTGCTTGCTTCCTTCTATCAGTGTGAACCAAGGCACAGACTCAGTGAAAATCGGAAGATGCAAATTTCTTCAGAAGAAAGTCTTCTTTCACTTCCCTTCTTTGCAGTTCTTACCTTGACGACACTTGGACTCGCACCTCTGTGATGCTTAGTCTGCGTGGCACCCATGAGAAAAGAGGTTCTGAAAAAGAGATATAAAAGAGTCAAGCCACTCCTCGAGACTGTGAGATCTTTTAACAGTTCCAGAGGTGTTATCCATTGCTTGAATAAATTAGGGCACAGCATCCTGCTAATCAGCTTCTGCTTCTGCCTTCCAAATTCCCCCAGCATGCTCTTTGTGACTATAATGCACTAGCAGACAGCAAACTTTAATATATGCCTATATAATTGTATGTCCAACCATCAACCTAGCACTGACAAAACCACCACCAAACCATGTTCCTAAGCATCATGTCTACCCATCTTTTAAATATCTCCAGAGATGGTGATTCCATTACTCCGCTGGGCAGCCTGTTCCCATGTTTGATAACCTTTTCAGTGGGAATTTTTTCTTAATATCCAATCCAAACATCCCCTAGCGTAACTTGACGCCATTTGCTCTTGTCCTATCACTTGTTCCTTGAGAAGAGACTGACCCCCACCTCGTTATACCCTCCTTTCAGGTAGTTGTAGAGAGCAGTAAGGTCTACTCTCAGCCTCCTCTTCTCCAGATTAAACAACCCCAGCTCCCTCAGCTGCTCCTCAGAAGACTTGTTCTCCAGACCCCTCACCAGCTTCGTTGCCTGTCTCTGGAGACGCTCCAGCACCTCAGTCTTTCTTGCAGCGAGGGGCCCAAAACTGGACACAGTACTTGAAGTGGGGCCTCACCAGATATAGTTTATCTGAAATTAGATTTGAGGGCATTCACCTAATTCTCCATTACAATTGTTTTAACACTGTTTCTTNGGCCGAGGCAGGGCCGGCATCCCCGGCCTCCTTTACTCTACGGTTTTAGGCTTTACGGAGGTGCACGTACAAGACCAGAAAGCGAACGGCGCATCCCCCGAGCGCCACCAGCCTGCGCGCTCGCCCCTCCCGCTGGCTCCCACTTATTTGCTGCTGACTTCCAGCCAGCCGAGGGGCTCCGAGGGGCGCCCTCGCCGCACACCCGGGGCTCGGACCGCTCCCGGGGCCGCTCCCGGGGCCGCTCCCGGCTCAGCCCCGCTTCGCTGAGGCGGCCGTCAGCCTCCGCGCCCTGCCGCGCCCCGCGCTCCCCCAGGCTGGNCTATCACTTGTTCCTTGAGAAGAGACTGACCCCCACCTCGTTATACCCTCCTTTCAGGTAGTTGTAGAGAGCAGTAAGGTCTACTCTCAGCCTCCTCTTCTCCAGATTAAACAACCCCAGCTCCCTCAGCTGCTCCTCAGAAGACTTGTTCTCCAGACCCCTCACCAGCTTCGTTGCCTGTCTCTGGAGACGCTCCAGCACCTCAGTCTTTCTTGCAGCGAGGGGCCCAAAACTGGACACAGTACTTGAAGTGGGGCCTCACCAGATATAGTTTATCTGAAATTAGATTTGAGGGCATTCACCTAATTCTCCATTACAATTGTTTTAACACTGTTTCTTGATAACTCCATGAAAAAAAAAAAACAACTGGTTTTTTTTTTTTTTACTGTTTGGTCCTTTCAGCTACCTGTCATTTCTCTGATTTATGAATTCGTCACCTCAAGGGTACTACTTTATGCACAGAAACCCACAAGACATCTTTACCACCTACAAAATACAGGCAAACAGCTTCACAACAAATGCCCATGAAGAGGTTAAACTCGCAGAGGCCCGCCTTTGTTACTGCAAGCCCCTAGTGAGGAAAGAACCGCTGCAAAAACCTGCCAGTGCGAGCTTAACTCCCTGGGCACCGCCAACCTGAGGGCATGAAAATCGGCATGTAGCTCTGCGGTGGCGCCCGCAGCCCCCCCGAGGCCGAGCCNGGGGCCGCTCCCGGGGCCGCTCCCGGCTCAGCCCCGCTTCGCTGAGGCGGCCGTCAGCCTCCGCGCCCTGCCGCGCCCCGCGCTCCCATAGGCTGGGGGAGCCTCAGCGGCAGCCAATCAGAAGGCGGTTGTCAGGCGCCCCCGTCTATTTTTAGCATGCAGTGGCAGGCGCGCGCAGCGGCTGCCGCGCGGGGGGACCGCTCGCAGGGCCGCTGAGCGGAGTCCGCGGGTAGCGGGAGGGCGCCCGAAAACAGCGCCTGAACCCCGGCTGCCGCGCAGGCAGGGAGCGGGGAGATAACCCAAACCCCCGCCGTCTCCAGCGTGGACGCCAGAAGGAGTGTGTTAGCAAGAAGGAGCTTTAATTGCGGTGGCAGAACGGCCGACCAGCCCCCTCAGAGCCGCCGCCCCCGGCGCGCGGGCGGTAGGTGGCCTCTTGAAGGAAGGAGCAGCTGAAGGGGGAGCTTACTGTCGGCTAAATTCGGCATCGCTTAAAGTTGTTTTGTATAATCTCGTGTAATTGAAGTCACACGTAACATAGCTGGCTGTCCCTGCAAGTGGTGTGCTGTCGAACAACGATAGGTGCATAGGAGCTGGAGGGGAAAAAAAAAAAATAATCAGATACTTAAGCTACTTAAAAAAAAAAAAAATCCACCTTAGATAACACTTACATTGAGTATTTTGGAGGGTTCAGATATTTCAGATAGCTGGAATTAGTTTCTCACAGAGGTCCAGATTCAACAGAGTGTTTTCATATACCCTTGAATTCATGGGAATTGGATGTGTTGAAGTGTTCAATTAAGCACCAGGATGAAGCAGGGCCCCGGTTTAGAATAGGAAATGCTAAAGTACAGTAAGAAAAACTGTCCTTCCAATAGTTAAATCGAGATTTAACCAGTCACAATGTCAGTATATTGTAGAAATGTCAAGGGAAAAACTGGTCTCGTGAAGCAAGTTTTTAAGACCCTTGTATAAACATGAACAGGTGAGATACCTGTCTAAATATATGGGTACCTAGCCACAAGTGACCAACTATTTTGGGATTTATGCATTATGATGGACTGTAATAGCTTCTTGGGCTTTGTAGTGACCTGCTCACAAAAAATGCAAAGAGTGTATGAAATGCAGACTTATCTGTGCAGTGAATCTGCAGCCCCCAACAGGAGTACACTGGTCTGCAGGTCTTGCGCTGACCCTACAGCAGAGGAATGGATTTCAGTGCCTCTGTGCACCGAGATAAGAGTTTTGGACGCTTTGAGGGGAAAATCTTGCAAAATAAGACAGACTCTCCAAAGCCAACCATCAGCCATTAGTTTTGCAATGAAAAGTATTCCCTGAGAAATCTTGCAATATCAGAGCAGAAATTTGCCCAGCTGCTCCTCATCGTCACCAGCCCTTAAGTGATGGTCAGTGTCAGGCTGTTCTGAAATCCTTGTCCTCGTTACTTGATCCCCATGGATGCTTTTGAGTTGCCAGTAGGACATACCAAATCATCAGTGAAACAAAAGAACAAAGTCTGCTGCGACAATGTTTGGATGCCATTACAAAAAAGTGGTCTGTGGATTTAAAATCTGCCCAGAAAAAAAAAAAAAAGGTTGTTTATTCTGTCATTACCAGAACATTGATATAGTCAGAAACATTATTTCAATGAAGTTTTTACATGCCATTGAACGTTTTCTCTCTGTTCACGGGTTGTCAGTCTTATGTGCAGATTAAACTAAGTTCTCACAGAGGAAGTTCACGCAGCGTGAATTCCGTTAGCTTTGCTGATCCCATTATGCACCATAATGCGAGAGTGAAGATTGCTCTGCATAAATATTCATCTAGCATCTTTCAAGTTTTCACTTTTCATTCTGCTGCTGCCTGACCCTGTCTGCCACTTTTCTCTGAATAATCATTACTGCTGAGCAGCCCATTTGAAGAAAAAATGCATTTGCAAGATTAAAATACTCGAACAGCACTGGACTCGAGTTGCGGCCCATTGCAATGTATAGATGCGGACACTGAAATGGTCTAACGTGCTATTTGGAGTTGATGTGCATTTTTGTCTGCAAATGTCACGGCCTCTGGCTCACACAGGGGCCATACTGAACATGCGGGTGGCAGCACCTCAGTTTTCACTCTGATCACTCTGAGACCAAATTGTAAGGTTTTCCTGTTTTCATTCTAGTAAGTTTTCAATTGTATCAATGGTTTTTTTTAGTGCAGTTACTATCAACCCCCAATCCGAAGGCTCTGCTTGTGCACTGAGGTGAACTGGAATTGATGAAAATGACAAGCTATGTGATGTGTTTTTGTGGAGGCAAGTAGCCAAATCAAGGTCTCCTTCCACATCAGGTGAGTTAAAATGACTACACATCAGAGGATTTAGCCCAAACATGATAAAATGGCCACAATTCTCTTGTGAATTCCCACAATTGCTAATCTAGCCAGTAAAGGAAATTGCTATTGCGGACTGTTCCCAGATGTACTGCTTTGTGTTTCAGATGGTGTGTTTCCAGCACGTGAGAACAGGCACAGATTTCCTAGGTGAGCTAAGAGGACTGCATCCCCATCCCCCTCCCCCAGCGTGGCAGCATGTAGAATGTGACTTCTGTGCACATCAGGTGCTTCTTTTCAGGGAAGAATATGCATGATGTTGCCCTCTCTCCAAACTATGCAGCTGAGTTACCTACATTTGGGAAAATCGCAGAATCAGTGTCCCTGAAGTGAAGGGACTGACCGTCCCTGGGAAAATTGTTCTCCAGATCACAGGGGCTCACATCCGCGTTTCCATGCCATGACTTCAGGGAGATGAGGAAAGTTAGTTATTCAGCGGCTCTGTCTTGCAGTAACAGCTCCCTAATACAGAGCTCTTCTACAGATCAAAACCCACCCCGCCGCCTAAAGCAAGCAGCTGCCTGAGAAAGGCAAGAGGTATCACAGGGATGCATCCCCACGGCAGGAGTGTGACAAGCCCCTTCACAAGCTGTGCTGCAGACCTTCCTGAAGGTTTCCTTGGGCAGAGCATCGGAGAGCACAGCCTGTCCTCCCATGCAGTGCTCTGAGACAAGCTGGCAAAGGGAGACACCCTTTTCTACTTAAAAGGTGCTTACTTTTGCCAGCTATTACCATAAGACCTTTCTTTATTTCCCTTTTTTTCACCCAGTCAGAATTCCCGTAGACACCAGTTACATAATTTCCCTGCTTATCAGCATGATGTTCTAATTGCACAAACCACACCAACAGGGAAAAGCTGCTAGATAGCAGGCGCCAATGCTACAACGGGACAAAAAGAGTAATCATATTACTCATGGAAGACCAAAGTGTTGACAATACGCCCTTCTCGAAATCAAGTTTAAGTCGGGCATATTCCCATGCTGTCTGAAGTGAATGAAGTGTCTTTCCCGCTAGACAGCTTTGATACAATCCTCCAGCAAAAAAAAAAACAAAAAAAAACCAAAAACCCAACAGTGCAGGGTAGAAACATTGATGGTCATGCAGGTGGGGTGTAAGATTCAGAAACATTTGTTACCGCCTGACTTTGAGCCGTCTGCTTGGCTGGTCCTGCACTGATGTTCTTGCCTGTGCGCTCACACAGAGACTAACAGAAACCAGGACATCAAAGAAATGGGCCAGGCATTTTCCAACAGAAGACCGAGCTGTTTTTTCTCTCTGTAAAGAGCTACGTTCATAATGATGCCCCAGTCTGGTTTCGTGGGAGGTTAGAATGGCAATCATTTTCCCATTAGCAGTAGCATAATCCCATTTTCAATGTGTACTTCACATCCACAAGCCTTAAAATAGATCTTGTCCCTGTGTTTTATGATGACTGATGCTGACATTATTATCTCTCAATGCCCCATGCCTTTTTCTAAAAGAAAATTGTCATGTAAGAGGCCCTTGTTCTTCTAATTAAGATCAAATAATTTGTAGAGTACATTATATTTTGGATCTGTCACATCAGAGCATATACATCAGAGTGACTTATGTGTGGTGCGGTCAATCAGCCGTGTGAGTGAAGGATTACGCCCAGGCTTTCTGGATGCTTTGGGGCTTGAACCCTGCAAGCAAGAGATCACAGATGCTTTCTGTCACATATTAATAGCCAGCTCAGCATGGGGACTGGAAGCCAAGAGCTCCCATAAATGCTAAAAAAGTTTCACCTCCGGGACTTAGAATGCATAGCTTAATGTGGCAGTGAAAGGCTCTGCAAGCTGCTTTTCTTTTTTCTCCAAGCCACTTTTAAAAGGACTTCAAGTTCAGAGAAACACTAATGTGTCATAAAATTTTTAAAGTAATGTGACGCTCCATGATTGTTTTATTTTTGCAATGGAGGCATAGCAACTGCTGTCAAAGGCAAAAATGCATTGTTTCAGTCATCTAAGGACAAACTCACCTATTTGGTGTTCCCGATTGAGCAACAAGAGGTGAATCAACCTGGCCTACCCTTGGTCACAGCATTTGTTGTACAAACCTACGATGGATTGCCTTTAAAATGTCAGTGTAGTGAAAGCGGTTTCTCTAATGGAGTCCCTGGTGAACTGACAAGGCAACGGCTCCTAGTCCTGGTCCTGAGCTGCTGCAGGTTGCCATGAGACCTTATATGAGTCTGCATCCGAGGCCTTGGAAGAAGAGCGGGAATACAGGGTGTTGTGCAGTAGTTAGTGCAGGTTTATGAGGGGCTTAGTAGTTGAATTTCTCACCAAACTGGACTCATTTTCAGCATCGTCTTGCAGGTTGTCCCTGCCTATGTGCAACCTCAAATGGTGGAAGCATTACTGATAAGTGTTTATCAAAAGAAGTGATTGATCTTTTGAGAGCGTTCACTTTGGTACTAGAAATAGAAGCCAATTTCCTCTCCTCTCTGCTACATCTGAGCCACTTCTGAAAAGCAGTTCTTTGCTGGGGAAGGCACATCCCCTGAGGAGATCCAGAGGTCCTCGTTCAGTCCCCATCCCTGATGCACAGCCAACAGATCTGGCCGTATCAGCCGATCTGGCCAGCTTCGTATTCTCCCCATTTGTGAGAGTGTGGTAATGTGCTCTGCCTGAAGGACTGGGAATGGGTTCAATAGCACGTACAGTGCAATCGCGGTGCTGGAACATTGTAAAGGTGGGTACATCCAATCCTTTTCCAGACACGGCTTAAGTCCAAGGGCTGACTAACCTGCCCTTAGTGTCAATTCTTAGCCAAGTTAATGAGTGTGGGTTATTGACCCCCCCGCCCAGGTTTGGTGTCATATTCCAGGCCCATTTCTCCATCCAGCAGTGTCTGGTTGTCCTTCGCTTCCTTGGTGCTGCTGCCAGTTCAATAGAGCATCTGTAATGGTGCTTTAAACCTGAGAAATAACATTTGGGCCTAGTCCTGTTTTGAGTGAGCTGGAGAATTTTTTCTGTTACACAAGGTACCTATAGTTGGTGTATCTGGGGGGTACCCGCTCTGTTCTCCTCCACCTGGGGGGATGCAGAAGCAGGTTCTGCCTTTGGGGATCTGATTTGACTTCTGTCTTTCTTTCTTGCCAGTGTGCCTTTTAACCAGAGAAAGGTTAACCTGCCTCACCTCTCTCCGTTTCCCTGTGACTTTGATGCGTCCTTTTATGAACCAAGGAGGACGTCGTCAGACCTCTGGGTGTATCCTTCCTCAGTCTGCAGATGGCTTTAGGCAGAGCAAGGCACACAACTCGCTGTGGGTTAGAAAAATCACGATGTACCATACGGCAGAAGCAGCTGTACAGCAAGGTAACATCTGAGATGAAACCCAAATCCATCCCTGTTGCTGGCGGTGCTGTGGCTCTGGCAAGCTTGTTGGTGTGTGCTGGCTCCTGGCATCCCTCTTCCCCAAAACATCAGCTTTTAGCTGCTGCCAGGGGCTCTGTCAATGGACTTGATTTTTCGTCTTGCTGCTGTTCCAGGTCAATAGATCCCATGTTCTTCCAGCGCTCTGAAAAAAATAAATGCTCTCCCACAGCTGCATCGTCTCCTTGTTTTTTCTTCAAGATTACCATCATCAAGTGAACAAACATTGGAAACATTCATATTGGTATAGTTTCTTTTTTTTTTTAACCGGTCACTTTTAAAGGTTCTTTGGTTTCTCTTTTCTCTTGGGATAGGATTATGCATTATATATTCTGTGGCAACCAATTAGTTCAGACCCTGTTGTGTTGCTTTGTAGGTGTTAAGCCAAGAACTGGAACAATAATTATGCAAATGCAGTCTTTTTTTCTGTGACTTTCAGTAGCATTTTTGCTGTGAAGTGACACCTACTTATGAGAAGGAAGCAGACTGTTTTAAGAATAATGATTACTTTAAAAGTGAGAGAAATGCAATTGCAAATAATGTTCAAGAAGTCAAATATATCCTGACCTCGCTTGGCATGTGATGCTGTTTGCACAGCCCCAGTTAATGACCAGACAATTAATAACTGGATCAGTTGCTCCAAGAGAAGGTGCAGTTCAATGCTGTCTGCACATTATTCACCTCTGAGGCCAGGTGACCTTTTGTGATATTTTTGAAGCAATGACTACTAAGATTTCTTTTCATTCTACCTCTAATTATATCTACTTGTGTCTTGCCTTACCTTAGAATTTAAGCCCTGGAAAAGATTGCTTTTGTGACCTTTGGATTTTTAGGTAGATTGCCCCTTTTCCTACTATGAGTTACAGCAGACTTCACGTTGTCCTTAATTTATTGTAGCTATGTGAGATGTACCTAAGGGCATTACTAAAGCTCAGGAACTGGCTACCACAGGATGTGGAATGGAGAAAAATGGATATTTATAACAAAATGGGGGGAAAAAATTAAAGCAGAAATCAATCGAACAAATGAACAGTGCACTTCCCGACACAGCAAATATGACTCTGAGGTGCAAAAGGATTTAAAGACCATTTATTTGTACAATTGAATACACTAGTAAGAGACACCATTTGAGGCTTTAGTATTTACCTTAGTATCTTTATAATTTGGAAAATGCTCTGTATTCCAGAGTGACAGGATCTCTCACATATCTCATGTACGATTTTCATAAATTCATCCTATTCCCAGTATTTAAAAGTGTATTAGGGAGAATGCTGGGTAAGAACTCAGTACGTTGTTAAAGAGCAGAGACAGTCTGAAGTTCATGAAACAAAGCATCACCTTAAGCTGTTGCTTTGAAGTTTCGCCAGAGTTTTCCAGCTCATTTCCTACTGATGGAAAACTTGCCAAAAGTACTCCCAGCGGAGATAAAAATCATTTGACCCACTGGAATCCACACACTTGGAGATGATGAGCAGATCAAAGACGCAAGAGTCAAGCTGTAAGCTATAGACAATTTACATAAAATTCATATATATATATCTGCCTATGTATCTCTAGCTAATTAATGCATGCATTATTTACGCAGGTAACTTTCAGCAGGATGTGGAAAGATGTGCCAGCCAATTCTCTAGTATGAAAAGCACATTTCAGATGATTGCTTTAGACTTTAAATATTTTGGGCTGACCCTACCGGATTTGTTTTCTTCCTTTGGAAAACTTTCAATGATTCTTAATTTCCTCTGTCAACTTCTTGTTGTTGTTATTATTGTTAGAGGGTTTATTGAGTCCAAGGTGTCTCTTGTGTTTTAGTTTGTTACACAAGCACATCTGGATGGTTTATCTTTCATTAGATCATGGTTATTAGAAAGGAGAAACAACAACAACTAAAACTGAGATTCTTATTAACACAAGTGTTTGAACTGATAACAGGCCCTGAAAGCTTTGTTTCTTTTTCCTTCATTAATTTTCTCCTGAGGAAGGAGGTTTTTTGGTAGAGAGGGGCCTTTCTGTGCAGATGTTTTTCTCTTGTGTTGTCCCTCCTGCCCCGCTGTGGCTGACGGCCTTGTCGCCAGCGAGTGTCTGCAGGAGCCCAGAGCTGGGGCAGTGGGGACCAAGGAGGAAGTGGCACCATCTGCCCAGACCCCACATGACAAAGCAGATGCTGATAGCTGCCCTTGCTTTGGCCCATAGAGCTGCCCCAAACATTGCACTTTAAATAATGGTAAGCAGTGAAACATTGAGGAACGTGTACCAGGCAAAAGCCTGTGAAACGACACAGGTGGGGGTAAGGAACCTGTGGCTGCTCCTCCTGCCCACTGCAGCAAAGTGCTTGTCCTCTGGCAGGGGTGATGCTTTTCACCCCTCGTGGAAGTGCCATTTGCAAAAGCCTTATGGACCCAAACATCCCACCCGTGTATTTCAGCTCTAGGAAGGGCTTTAGTAGAGTATGCTGGGGGATACAGGTACACACCTGCTATGGAGGCAGAGGGGACACTTAATCTTAACACTGCATTTTCACGTCACAGATGGAAAGGTTTTGCTTTCTACAAATTGGTGGGGAAAGAAAAATCACACACTACACCTTTCTAAGTTGCCACAAAATGGAGTGGTCCTTGGTCAGCCCAAGCACAGAGCTTGCAACCCGTTTCACGGTATCTCAGACCTTCATCCCTGGCTGGGTGTTGAGAGCACGTGTAAGGAGTCAGAAATAAACCGGGTTGGAGCAGAAACAAAAAGTAATCTTACTTGAGGTGAAAATCTCAAGGCAGTGCAGTGTGAAGCCACTGTAAGGGCCTCTTTAATGATCTGTAAAAATAGAAACAGCACACAAAGCTTATTTTAATTATTATCTTTTTAACTCATCCTTATTTTGAATGCATCAAGAATTCCTCCTCTGTGTACTCAGTCCGGAGTTTATTTACATTACTCACTATGTGATTGTTTGTTTTGTGGGGTTTTTTTAGTTACTGTATTTCTCTTTTTCAGGATAATGCTGTTTTGTCATATTTCAGTCTCAGATTCTGGGCCTGTTTGCTCTACGTGGTCAGCTAAAAATAAGCTGCTTTTCCCTTGGATTTATTATATAAATTCAGTCCCTAGCTGTTACACAGTGTTTCCCAGATGATGCTGAGTTGATTTCACTCACATCTTGTGTAACTTTGATGACACCCGCAGAGGCAGAATATGCTGATTATTTTTTCCAACAAGAGTTCGTATCAAATCCTTCTCTCTTCTTGTTCCCCAGATCACAGCCCAATTTAAACATATTTAAACCATACAGCAGGTCCTCAATCTTTTTTGATACGGTTACTATCATTGCATGTAAGACAAATTTCATTTTCATCCCCGGAAATTGCTTTTGGATATCTGTGATATTTAAGCCAGTCCTGAAATAAATGTTGCTGTTTTGAGCTGCCACAGGGTATTATTCTGGCAGCTTGGGCTGCCCTCCCACAGCCTTGTTTGCCCTGCCAGATCCTGCTGAGGTATTCCCGTGGTGCTGCTGAGGACCCATCTGTGCTATGGGACCTGACATCTCTGGCCCGTGTATTTCTTTGTGGAAAGGACCAGGTGAGGTTCCTCAGCATGGTTTATACAGCTGATCAAAGCAGCTGATCATAATGGCTTCTCAGTTTACAATGTATTAATTGACTTCCTGCTTTGTTCAGATACTAATGTTAAAAAAAAAAAAGGGAAAAATAGCTTGGTCGACAGGGTCATTCTACAAGGCAGAATATTGCTGTAAACCAAGGACTTGGGGAAGGAGCAGCAAGATTGTGAGCAACTAGGGGCAAAACTGTGGGCAGGGGAAGGGGGAATGTGAGGGGAAAAGGCAAGCCTTTCCTATTCTTTGGTAAAAGGGCGTTATCCTAAATATTAGCAATTGGATTTAAGCTAGAAATGAGCCCACACTTTAGCGGTTTCCAGTTAGATCCATAAAGGGGACAGATGTTTACGAAATACCTCTCTGGTATGTAGATCCCAAACTTAGATCCTTAAAATGCTTGCTCAGCTCTTCCCAGATCCCTGTGCCCCTTTATCTCCAGTCTTGATGCGCACTCACAGAAAACATCCTGGTAAAAAGCTCAGGGCTCATTGCCAGCTCCATAGGCTCAGCTGCTAGAGGGCTCACTGGGGTGTGGGCTCCAAATTTTGTTGAATCCTTGGCCTGCAGGAATAGAATTTATTCAGCTCCAGACCATCTGTTGAAACTTCTCCATGCGGCAATAATTAAGTAATTATTAGGGCAGAGAAAGCATCAGTCTGTGGCCTGGGGACAAGGATGGGGGTGGCTTGACTCCTGCACAAGCTCTATTGAACACTAAGTGTAAAATACTCAGACAGTTATGAGAGTGGAGGCGGGAGCCTTGTCTTTCCTCTGTAACTCTGAACATCCTTTTTGCTGGAGCATCTACCTGGGGCCTTTGAGATGGACCTTCAGGTCTCCACAGGCACCAGAGAGGAACGTAGCCCAGGTCTCCCTCCTGCTATTCAGGAGAGCTAACCGGTGAATCGCTGTGCAAAAGGAGGAGGCGGACTCCTTCCTCCCCCTCGGCTCTGTGTGATGGGCAGAGATCAAGGTCAGTGCTCGAAATCATCAACTTGAGACCGGCACCTCCTGACAGTCTGGAGTAACACCTTCTCACAGAGAAGCAGCTCAAACAATACACCTGAACTTCTACAGAGCAGGCATATCCCCACTCAGCCCATGGGGTGTTCTGCTTCTATTCCTATGATGCCTCAATATTTAGGCTGAGTTCAGTCTGAAGTCATGAGTTCAGGAGCATCTGCTTCTTCTAACAGCATCAGCTGGTCTAATAAAAGATGCTACTTCATTCTTTGAGCCCTCCTTACTTCATTGGGATCCTGCCTGCCCATATCAGGGCTCGGGATATCACCAAGCAATTTGGACATGGACATAATTTTGTTGATCTGGATCATAATACTCCTGGCATTATCAGAAACAGACAGAAAGGGTACATGAAGATGCATGCAAAATCACTTTTTTATTGGAGTTTGGTTTTACAGACCTTACTAAAATTGTTTTTTGTTAATCCTGACATCAGAAGCTCTATCACAATGCCATATGAGCAGAAAAGACATTTTTGATAGAGAAAACACAGTCTAGATGTCTAGATTATTAGTGAATGAATGTTCAAACTGTCAAATTTTCATGAATTAATTAACCTGTAAGTACACTGAGGAGAGATGGAGTCAATCCACTTGTCATAGAAATTCTTAGCCTGAAACTACAGAACTGGGGACATAAATAGAAATATTAGAATGAACTGATGTGCTTCAATATTTTTTTCTCCTATTATTCTCCAGTAACTGATAAGGTACTTGCAAACTTGTGGTGGTTTTTGGTTTGGTTTTGTTTTGGGGTTTTGTTGTTTGTTTTGTTGTGGTTTTTTTTTTTTTTTTTTAATTCTTCCTATTATGGCATCACTATAAATTTTTCAAAGGCTGTTTGTGATGTAAAAACCAGATAGTTTTTTTTCCCCTAAAGGGAAGATAACAGAAGTACTTGTAGAAGTTGTAATATTTGTGTGGGACTGTAGTATATTTTGGTGAAAAGCAAGCTCTCATATAACTGCAAAATGTTAGGCCTAAGTCTCATTTTTGAAAGTTAAGACTGAGGAACCTGCCTCCCCTGTATGATATCTAGTCTGTCTTCTGTGGATCAAGACGTACAGCGAGCTGGCTCCCAAAACCAGCCTGACATATAGCTGGCAGACGCCCTGCAGAGCATACTCGACCCCGCACGTATGGCATTTGTCTGTGCTGTAATATATTCCTGACCAGCCTTAGGGATGCTGTGGGCTCTCCCTGAGGCATATACATGGCTGTAAGGCAGGCAGATCAGGAGAAACATTATGCTTACATCTGTTCCCGGAATTAAATGTTGAATACAAGTGCTGCCATGAGTTTCAGAAATAGATTCACTGCATGTCTCTGGCCTGTGAAGTTCCCCCCAGCTCTGTGAATATGGGATGATGAGAAAGTAATGTTCTATAACATGTTTGGAAGAATGAATTTAGTTGATTTTAGCTGAAATAATACTGCCCTCTTCATACTTATACATAATGCCTGCCCTGTTAGTGAAATACACAAAACCAGTATAAAAATGAAGGAAACAAAGAAAATAGTTTTTCTGACTGATTCTCAAAACTGGGAAGGGGAAGCCCTACAAATATGAATGGCACATCCACAGATAACGTTGGTCAGTGGCAGTTCTGGCTTGAATGTCGACCTAGGGAAGCTGCAGAATTTGGGGGTGAATGTTACTATTTCATCTGAGCAAAAGGCAGTTTTCAGAATATTCCTTTAGCACCCTATTGTTTACTGATGCTCCCTGCTTCCTAATTCTGAATTAAAATGCCTGGAGAAATGGAAATGATTTATTACAGGATGCAGTTTGGGAGCCACGTGGGAAATCATGCGGTCTTAATTTGATCTAAGCTTTAATAGGTATCATTTTGTGCCTCTAAGGCCTCGGTGAGATCTCACTTCACTACAGGCTTAGTCCATTTGTAGAGATAACTTAATAGACCACTGGATGTCACCCTTGCTCTCCCCTGAAGCAAACACACAGCAATAAAAGGCAAAAAATTATGTTTTGAAGTCCTGGATACGCTACGAGGTGGTAAATGGCAGGTTATGACTAGAATATGGATACTGGAGAATAATTTATATGTGATATGTGAAAAAGTCTGCTACTAAGGGCTTATATTACCTTTTACATGATGAATTCTTTGAGGCCAGGACCACTATTTACTGAATTGTTTCTAGTCCCTCCAAAAGTGGTACTGCAAAGTTACAGCCTTGAAAACCTACTCTAACTGAAATAAAATTTTCAGTTCAGCACAGGGAGCCACCACCTACTGAGTTTGCATTTTATTAACCTCTGCCTTTTGTATAAGTTAAACTTGAGTTCCATTTACATGAAAGGAGTTGAGTTGAATAGCTTGTAAACTCTTTATAGAACAAGCTTTGTCTGCCACCTTCTTGTCATCGCCACCAGATTCAAATACTGTCTAATAGCAATAATCCAGATGTTCACTGTTGTTTCACCAACTTCTGCAGTAGCATCCTTCCAAATAACTTTTCCTCTTGCTATGGCTCTATGCTTTTGCTCATAACTGGGTTGTGTTTCATGACTGTCAAGAAAAGTCCCATAAACCCCAGGAACATATGCTACATGTTTGTTATTAGCAACTCACTGCATAAGCTTTGTGGGGGAAGAGAGAGGAAGAGGAAGATACATAGGCCTTGTAAATTGACCTAGCTCTGTCTGAGATGTAGAGATGACAATTAACATGAGCTAAGAATTTGCCTCAGGAAGTTTAAGTAAACCTGTACAAACTTTGCCTCTCTGAGACATCCTCAGGCACTGCTGGCTGGTTGAAGATATTCTGGAATATGTAATCCTCTCAGGTTCCTCAGCCTGACTTCAAACGGGGATGGGCTCTCAAGAACAGTTTTGCTCATGCTCTTCACTCATAGATCATCCTGTGAGAATAGCATGGTCCTCTTGAGATAACTGTAATTTGGTGACTCACCATCAGCAAGACAGAAATGAAAGATGCCAGAAGAATATTGGCCAGCACAAAGAAATATTAATTAAATAACTGCAATTATCCTCCTTGCATGAGGGACACTGTCCCACATTTAGAAGTGGGACTAGAAGAACTAGTTATCAGTTACTAGCACTCCAGTTGCTGAATAATTTTATTTTTATGTAGTGATGTGTATGCTTAAATATGTCTTTTACAAATGAACAAGAGCAGAATTAATTAAAAATGGAAATTATTTTGTGAAGAATTGTTATCAAAACTTAATTTCTCACAAGAGAGAAAAAGAATCATCTGTTTTCAGAGGTAGGGAAAGAGAAGAACCCAGTTTGATAAATTCGATTACCCCAAATCACACAAAAAGTGAGATGAAGCATTGGAACTAGCATTTTACCATCCCCTTTTACAGTGCCTAGTGGACTGAGCAGTCCAAACTGTAAGAATTTGGTAGTTCCTAAGACTAACATATCATACATAACCAGGAGCTGTGAAACCTCCCAGAAGTGAGACACTCTAGATTAGCTAAAACAGAAGATGATAAAAAGACCAAATATCCTTATAAATTCAAAAAGAAAACTTGAAATCTGCTGTGCTTCCTCTTGCGCTACATTAAAATAAGAATGAGGCAATAAGAACTATGATGTAGATGTTGGAAAAGAAAGAGAGGGTACTTAAACCAAGATTAAATGAGTTTATGCAGATTTATGTGACAGTACAAAACCAACAGAGTTAAAGGACTAAAAAACAATGCTGGAAATCAATCATATTTAGCTAAAGTGTGTCACTGGTAATGAAAAATTTGTACCAAATTCTTTTACATTTTTACTAAAAATCTTAAAAATATTTATCCCAATTATGTGGAATCTTATAATCTTATAAATGGTGTCTATTTCCACTATATTTCCTAAATCTCAATGTAATAAGGATTCTCAGAATGCTGGTGGCTTGTGTTTGTACTTTTCAATTCTTTCTTTGCCCACTAGATGGTACTACCAGCTTTAAATCCACCATTCAAGGCCGAAATTACAGGGTGGCTTTGTTTCATCATTTCATCCCAGATGACAGGCATCAAGACCTGCATTATGTTTTTCAGCGGCCCTGGCACAGCATCCAGGTATAGCCAAGCAGGCATTAGTGCCAGGCCTTAAAATGAAAGGGAAATACTTCAGTCAAATAGAAGTATTTGCAAATGGGTTCTGTAGTTGCTAACCTCATACAGTGGATCACAGTTAAAAGATACCCTCTGTCTGCAAATGACTTCTTCATCAAGACTAACTTTCACCTGTAAACCACAAAAGATGCAGATGTCTTAACTTACATCTGAAAGAGCATTCTATTTATAATTTGGATTCATTGTCCCTTTAGGTATAACTCCTATTTTGTAGCCAGAACTTTCAAGCAATATACATTTAATATGAATACCTGATCATGTTTAACTGATAAAATTGGAGAATGTAAGAAATGATCTGATTTCTCTATTGGTCTTACATATTGTCTGGTTTGCCAGCCATCCCCATGCCTATGGGCTGTCTGTCTCTCCAGATATTCTATTGAAATTAGAAGAAAAGAAGCCCAGATTTGCTCTCTAAAGAAGAAGGACTAAGTCATCATTACTAAACTTTACTCTCTGTTCTTGGTTAGAGAAAAGTTACTCATCGAAGGTATGAAAGCTGCTTCTTTAAATCTTAATCATAATGGATGTAAATTAATTTCAAGCCATAGACCAGAAGGGTTTTAAGCAGCAGTGAGAGACAAGGGTAAAGTAGAACTTGGGAGCCAACATGAATCTTCCTGAATCGTCACTGCCACAGGGTAATGGAAGAGCTATGACATCTGCAAATGGAAGGACCATCCATGAGGCATGACCAGCCACAAGGTCTTTCATATACAATGTTTTGGTAAATACCATGGACTGTGTGATATCTGAGTGTGATATCTGCTCCCAAGGGTTCTTGTTGCAAGGTGCTGTGGAAATGAGATGTCAGTGAATGGAAAATCAACACAGGTTGTTGAAGGAAAACCATTAAGAAAATAAAGGAACAGACCAGATATTAATATCTCAGTGGAATTAATATTCTGTGTCATTGGAAAGGGAGCAAGAGAAGGTCACCAATTAAGTATCTTCCAAAGTATCTGTCCTGTAGTGCTTTAGTCTTTCCAACAATTCGTGAAGCTGACCCATATTTTTTTCACAGTGAAATGAATCCATTGGCTTTGAAGAAAGTTAACAAGTTGCTGCTTTATTTGAAAGTCTCTATTGTTGATATTCGTTGGTTGGACTTCTATGTCCTGTGTTCTTCCCGAAGTTGGAACCATGACTTCCTCTAGATGATTCACTTCAGCAAACAGCATTTTCTTGAGCCCCTGCTTTCCTTTCCCCTGCTCTATGCTCCCCACAACACAATCCGTATATTGTGGTTTGTTTAATTTGTGTAGTTTTACCACTGAGCAACTGTTGCATTTGGCCTGGAATGATGTAAAGATGATGCCTTGTGCATAGAAATTGAAGCAGATTGTGTGGCATAGTAAGAGATTATGCTCTTTCTATCAGAGGATAAGACATGAGCTTCCAATTGAAAAGAAAAATATCAAATGTTATTCTGAGAAGTACAAGGGCACGTGAATCCAGGCAATATATTTTGTAATTCCAATTCTAGTTCTTAGAGTCTGTTAAAGGTGAATCAGTCACTCAGCTAAAGATGAGAATCACCTGTTGAGATATGACAGACAGTTTGTGACAGCCAAAAAGGTTACACTTTTCAGGAATAGTTTAAACTTAGACAATAATTTTCTGTGTGTAAATTGTTCTACAGAATACTTGGTTTCTATATTAACTGCGGTTTGCTTGCATTTTTTAAAGTGACTTACTGTAAAGCATTAGAAGAAAGAAAACCATTCAAAATGGAATTTCACACTGGATCAGTAATACTGACCTTGATTTTCTTGCTCAAGGGTTTTACAAGCACCTGTCTCCACATAGGAGTCATACCTTTGCACTGAATTAGTAATATGATTCTTGGAAGCCAATCTGTAGAACATAAGATAGAAATTAAGGCCAAATTCGTAATCACTAAAATGTTGTCCCCAAGATTAGAAAAGAAAAAAATGAACAAGACCAGCTGAAGTCAGAATTGTTTAAAATTCTGACCATCACAAGTTGGAATTTTTTTGCGTGATTTATTGCCTGGGTATGCTATTCAAAAATGAGAAAAAGCAGGAGTTCATTCCTGGGAAGTTCCTTTAATGTTGGAGGCATTTCAAGACCACCTTAAAAATAAGTATGCATTGTTATTCACTAATTTTCCATCTGCCTATATTGAGTATGTTTAATTCATTATATACCATTAATATAGAGAGGATTTAAAATTCTCTTGTCAGTTGGATGGATTTTAAAGATAATTTTCCATTTATATATATTTATGTATTTTAATGACATCTTTGTATTTCCAAGAGTGTAGTGATGGATCTAGCAACGCTGAAATGGCTCCAGATTTTGGCTATCATTTTATGCACCTGTGGTCTAGTGCCACTTACAGGAATAAGGCATTGGCAAGGAAACCAGCAGGATCTTCATCCAAGGAGACACCAGCACCAGCTCCCTCTCTCCTCTTCTTTATGACCTGTTGCATGAGCCAAGACACAGTGGAACCAGTTGCTTACTTGATGACTTTACCTTTAAGCACTAAGAAAATGTGTGCTGCTCTAAGATGTGTGCTGCTGTTAGAAGATGACTGTACTTGCCTTAATGCTTCCACAGTAATTATCCTGGAAGAAGATGAAGCTATTGTGAACTGATATAGTCTCATTGAACAGAAGCATATGCAAGAAATATAAGAAAAAAGACCTTGTAAATGTATTTGCCAAACCAAAAAAAAGAAAAAAAAAAAAAATCAGTATCACTGTTATTTCATGCACTTATTTGGATTATTTTCTGAAGTTTCTGTCCCAAAGGTTCAGGTTATTGTTCAGCCACCCAGATTCCCCACTTGAAGAGGCTGAACAATTAGCATCAAGATATACAAGAACATTTCATTTAAAATGAAGCTTGGATCAGAGATAACCAATTTATCAGGATATTAAGAAGAAATGTACCCCAATCTGAACTGACAGACTATGAAAATAGTCCAGGGAAACGTATAACCTCCTGGCTTTCTTAATGTCGGCAGGAATTTCACATTCTTTAACTTACACTTATCTGGTTCATTAAAAATAACTTTCTAAAAGATGAGTCACAAGCACTGAGACTGGTTATGGCCTGCCCAAGCAAGAGGTGCCGTTGATCTCATTCAGAGAGTTGGCCATGATCTGTAGTCCAGTGTCTCTCTGAAGGTCCTGAACTTACCAAAATGGGTAGAATGTGAAGGAATGATTTGGCAGAACACCACTGAAGAAAGGTGCATGGTGCTTCTCTGGTACAGAGAAGCGTTGTGCCTCTGATATTTTTAATGAAAAATAGCATGCGTGCTTTCATCGGCTGGATGCTAAACAGACAAAGAGACAGAAATAGTAAGAAAGGATCAATAAATCTTTCCCACCTTGGAAGATACAGGTTCAAGAAAACTGGTATGGCAATACTTTCTTCATTATGTGCAGCTGGTGGATTTGGCAAGCTGAAGTCATCTTTGACAAAGCAAAGCTTATAGATTTTACAGTGCCATCTGGAGACAGACCTTTCATCACCTTTTTTTGGCACTAACATGCTACTTACTCTTCCAAAGGGGAAAAATGAATCAGGTTCTGCAGCATCCAGTATTTAAGTTGACGTTTTGTTCAGGAAAGACAATAAAAGGTTAAAGACCTAGAGAGTGATGAAAAGCTGCTGAAAGTTTTTACCCAAATTTCAAAGATAATAACAATAATGTATGCCCTTACAAATCCAACTATCATTCTTAGAAAATGTTGTTGAAAAAGAGAACAAAAGGTCCAATCTAAAGGATCTTCCCATTTCACCATAATATCTCATGGTATTCCTTAGTAAGAAAGAATTTTCATCGATATCTCTATAGATTCCATAGATTTCTCTGTTTGACCTTGGCTGAAATACAGGATGGTGCTCCTGAAAGTCAAACCAGTTACTGGACACAACCTCATCAGTGGAGTTATATGGTGGTTCCACCTGTAGAAGCCCTTTTGGCCATTTCAGTCTCAGGGAGGTGCCATTGTAGTCACACTTCTGGATATCTGTGGTATTTTGTTCAGCTTTCAGAACAGGTGTGGCCAAAGAAAGAAAGAGGATTGGCAAACCCATGGCTGTGTGAGTAGTTCACAGAAACTTTGTGCATTTATCCTTTGATAAAATTCAGGCAGGCCTGCTTCAAAATCTTCTCTGCTTCTTGGAGGGGAAATGACTTGGACAGCCTTGCTTAGGTAGGCACAATCCAATGTTATGCCTTGACATTTGGCAAAGAGTAAACAAAAAAAAGGAATAATTTCTTCAGGTGTCATTTGTACCAGTCAGCTGACAGATGGAAAAAAAAGAGGAGAAAGGGAGAGCTGAGTTAGGATGGCTCCTCATGTCGTTGATAATTATTGAATTCAGTGCCTGGAGGGAAGCTTCAGGTTGTCAGCATGAAGGTTACACCAAAGAGGTAAATATAGTTCTGTAAGGCATCCATTAATCTTTTCCTTTAGTAAAAAGAAGATAAGAATAAAGCAAGTGAAGAAAAAATTCAATGAGAATGCATGAGATCAAGCAGAAGGCTGAAAGGAAAGACAAAGTGAATTACCTTAGCGGTCCTTAATCATTACTTGAGGACAGGCTTAATAGACTTGGATGGGGACTTTGATGAAATCAGAACTACTTGTTACAGTTAATAAAAAATAAAGCCAAAACCTGAAACCCAAATAATTAGAAATAGTAGAACTTCAAAATCTGATCTCAAACTAAGTTTCCCAAAGTTTGGACTACAGCTTGGATCTGTTTTTTTTCCATGTCTAATAGGTACAAGAGGGATGATTTAATGTGTCAGCTGAGCTGAGGTCCCATAACAAAATTACGGCCAATATAATCTTTTTTTTATATCATAGATGAAAAGCTTCTCTGCTTGAAGCGCAAGTTTTTCTAATTTAAATCGCTCTGCTGGTGTGTGATCCCTCCTACATGTTTTTGCATGCATTAAGTCAGTTGATTTTGTAAGGTGATATTGTTAACAGATGAGTTTCCGTGCACTCATTCATTAGTCAACCTGGAGTTTATGGGTTTTGTTCATTATGTGTGTTTGTGGGGTTTTTTTCCCTCCTTTGAACTTGAGAGATGCAAGCAAGGCCCTTGTAAGATTATTGTTTTCTAGCATCAGAACTCGTCACGGTTGCCTAACGAATAAAGAAGTTTTAAACACATGTTCTCAATGGTGAGTGTACTGATCTAACTGATAGCAAAGTCTAGTAGATAGAATTTATTCACATTTTTAGCTCAAACTAATTCTTAAACCACAGGAGTTCATTGTGTTAAATCCTCATTTTTTACTTTAGGAATAAGGCCCCTCTGAGAAGGAAAGTACTATCTCTTTGAAGCTCTGGCATGCTGCTGAGCAACATTTAACAGACTGCCTTCTCCTGTCAGGAACCTTAATGAGCTGAAGAAACTGAGTTAAATCTCTGGTTTCTTACTTGTTGGAGAGCAATTTTGTTACACCTGAAAGAGGAAAAATAAAATCTTTCATCCTGTATTCTGGTGCTGGCGAGACACTGATAGACACTGGGCAAATGGAACAATTTTGAACTCCAGACAGTTTCTTTATCTGACAGATAAAAACAAAACTAAACTAAATTTAAATTGCTATCTTTAGCCTACACTCAAGTAATGTGGGGGCATGTGCTTCCCAACTCTCACACATGCACACTCACACTTTTTTTTAATAGTTATTTGTGTTTCTATCTTGCATGAAAGCCCAGTCCTGGACCAAGACTCTGTGGCTTTAGGCACAGCATCGCTGAGCAAAAAGGCATTTCTAGTCAAGGGAAAAATTATAAATAGATTTACCTTACCTGTCCTTGTGATAGGTAGTGGCCTCAGCACACAGCACGGTAAGCATTCCCAGTGCTTCAGCTGGCTTTGAAGCAGAGCTAGTGGGCTTTTAGGAGGAAGGGAAAGGGAAATGATGTCGATTTATGTATGATTACTGGAAGCTCTTCTCAAGGATGTGGATCAGATAGGAGAAAACTGAAAATGCTTGATTGAAAAATTTGCAACTGGGCAGTGGAGACTCACAGCAATGGAAGGACATCACATCTGATGAGGCGGTGAAGATGATGGATTGAACGGAGATAAAGCATTAGGGGCTTCAAGAGAGAAGATAAGTGACTTGAATCATTTCAATGGAGTGGCTGTATGAACTTGTGAGAATTTCTGTACCTCACACGTGGAGGCACTCTTGTCAGCTTAACAGACCAATGCTTTCAGTTGCAGTTTGGAGACTTGTGGTTTATTACTCACCTGCCACAGTATTGCAGAGGTCTTAGGGATAATACTTTCCTGCCCAAACACCACAGAAATATTCCTGAACCTCCAGACTACAGCCCTTTTTATAAAAGAAAGAAACAGTATTTCCAGTCCCCAGGAAACAAACTGATCTTCTCTCACAAATAGTGGCACAGACAGCTATGAGAATATATTTCTTCACCATTTCTGCCACCAGTCACCTGCCCATACTATAAACCTAATTCTCGGAGACTTTTCTTTCCATATGGGAAAAACACTGACTTGACACAGGTACTTCCTGGTGGACTCACTCCTTCACACATGTTAACCATCCTCGTCCTCCCCCCTCACTCCACATCACACACTACTGCATGTGCATATACAGGTCTAAGAAGGGAAACAGCTAAAATAAATTAATATTGAGGTTTTAAATACATTTCTGTACTTTTTCATACTAGCATTGAGCCATCCTTAATACTGTTTTTCCTCCACTATGTCAGTGACTTCTTCACAGCTGTGAAAAAAGAAGAGTAGATACTGGTGTGACCTCTAAAACTATTTTAAATTTGGAACTGAAAACAAAATCAGACATGTGTTCAGCTGGCTGGTTGAAAGCGCATGGACAGCATATACTTTCCATGCAAGGCTGTCTGATAAATCTCTTCTATCTGAAGCTGACTGTCCATCATCAGATTCCGTTCCAGCCAAAACCACAAGGAGGAGAGAGCGAGCTGACAAAGAGTACCAGGTGCTCTTTGCGTGCTATATTTGCACAGATGTGCATGGTTACACAACTGTTTGGCTGAAAAAAAGGGGAGAGTGAGTAACCAAAAGTGAAATACAGGTGGTCTTCTGCTCAAACGTCCCCATATAGTTGTACTGGGTATCTCTGTCTTTCTGTCAGCAGTAGATTTCTCCATAGTTGGCTCTTCAGGAGGTGCTAAATCCCAGAAAATCTTTTATGAGATTTATCAGTTGGATGCAAACTTGGTCTAATGGGAGAGAATAGGTGCAGCGATAAACCACTCATAGCTGGAAAATGCAGCTGTGTCAAGAAAGCCATATAACACACCATTTACGATGCAGAAAGCAGACACAGAATGATCTAGGAGGAGTTACCATGGACTATATTTATTTTTGCTTTCCTGAGTGACCCACGGGGATGATGTAGTCAGTGCTGAGTGGAAAGTGAGCAAGCAGAGGCCTAAAATTTATTCTCTGAGGAATGATCAGTGGGGGAGGTGGGTCTGAGAGCTGATGACTTCAGCTAGAAGGTCCCTCTAGGGTTTTGGAGCCTCTAGGCTGGCAGACTTGGATTTCTCTCCCAGCCTTGGTCTTAAATCCTTTCTATGCAATCTGAGACTTTTTAAGATGTGCAAAAGCAGAAGGCTTGCATCTGTCAGAAGGGTCCCTCTGAAAGCCAGGGAGAAATATGTGCATTGTAACTAAATGGTAAGACATGATTTTACTGTGAGCCTTTAGCACGTCCTGGAAAACAAGGTAAAAAAGTGTGCTGTGATAAGAAACTAAGAGAAGTTTTAGAGCTAGCATGAGGACTGAAGGAATTGGTTATGAACTCTGCAGCTGGTTTGCAGTATGGTGACCTTCAAGTTTAAGAAATTTAAACTTACTGCATGAAGTAACATGAAAACCTGAATTGAACACAAAGTCAATGGGGAGGGTAACTTGCCTTGTTTGGCAGGCTAAGACTGAAGTTTTAACACTTGAGCTGTTTGGAGGGCGCTGGCAGCAGCATAGTCAAAATTAGACTGAACAAACTTACATGTGGAGCCAGAGCTCTCCTAAGACTTCAATGAAGAGTCACTTTTTTGTAATGTTAAAAGACCCAGAACACAACACAGCAAAACAAGCCCCAAACAGTATATGAGCAATATTTTGTCAGAACTTGTATGTAGGGTAGAGGCTGGGGGAGGCAGGATCGATGATTACGGCAAATGTGAGAGTCTGACAGGGAGGAAAGGGTACAGTTGTCAACAGCAGTGAAAAAAAAAGGAAAAGGAGGGAGGATTTGTAAGGGGAAGAGAGAGCTTCAAATAAGCTGAGTGTCAGCAGACAGCAGACAGTCCCAAAGCAGTGCATTAGGAAGACAGCTATGTACTGACATGGGGAAGGGGATGGAAACCATGGGGTTTGATAGCACACCATTCCTTGGGAAAAAAGCTTGGAAGGATCAAAAGACATCGGTGAAAGTGGAACTTTTTACTGTGACTGTGGCAAGGCTCAGACATGTGGAAAGAGTACTGCCCCTTAACTTAGGGGAAAAAAAGACTTTGGGGGATATTTGGGGGACATGCTTTTTCAAACTGGGATATAACCTATTGAAGGTATATAGCTGTGCTTGAAAGTTCGCACAAGTAATGGGAAAGGCATGTCCTTTTTGGAAACTTGACATTTTTTCACAGCTCAGAAAGTCTTACAGCACTCCCCAGTTACAGCACGGTACTATCTCCCTGGCAGGCGAGGTGGAAACTCTGCAACCACTTTTGAACAGAAAGCTTTGCTTTTCACTGTGCCTCTGTTACTGCACTTGGATCAAGTCTGAGAACATGGAGATGATTTCCCTAGACGAAAAATGGGCTGTAGAATGAGTTTTACTCAATACTCCCATGCTTTGGAGGAGGACTCTCTCTGACTCCTGGTCAACAGCAGTGATCCCTTTCACTGGAGATGCTGCACCACAAAACCCTGTACATCAGCTGTGTTGCCAGATGTTAAGAAAACAGGAAATTGTGAGATAGGAATGGGAAACACTGTTAGCTTGGTAAGCTGAATATGTGTAACTATCATAAGCAACTGCCAAGGTACAGCAGGTACTGCTACTCTCTTTGGGGTCTGCTCATGTGCTGTGCATTTAATACAGACATGCTTTCAATATTCAGGGCAAATGAATCAGATTTTGGAGGCCACAAGTGGCTGACACAAGGAAAACTGATCAAGTAAGGCATTTTAGCTTAGGCTATTTTTCCAACGTTTCATTCAGCCAGCAAGCCTCAAATGTTTGACTTAAAATTTGAGTATATGAGCTACCTTATCACTCTAAAAACAAATTTCTGAAGGGCTGCTTTTAGAAGGAATGCTCTGGAAATGACACCACCAAGATACACACGTTGACTAATTCATTCAACGGCCTTTTGACCTGAGACAAAAATTAAGTTTCAAGGAAAATCAGCAGAAAACCTGCATCTGCTACCCCACTTGTCTCCCTGGCAATGCAATGCTCCAGACAAAAGGGGAGCTGGGTCACAAATAATTTTTCATTGAGTCCCTTTTCAGCAGTATAGTTCAGTCCATGTAAATTGCGCTGAAGTTTCTCATACACTTTGTGGGAGGAATTCTGCTAATGCTCCCTGATGCAGAGCCTTTGTCAAGATGGGAGTTTTGGTGGTTTCTGTTCGCTGGTCCTTGCCCTCCTCCTTGGTGTCCTTCCTCCATTGACAGCCTATAGAAGAGCCCTTGCTAAGCTGAGCAAAAGCTCTCACAGCATTAATCACCCCAACATCCTCACCTTTCCTAGGTGATTTTTTGCATCTTCAGCCTAACCAATTTTATTTATTTTCTTAATTCTGAGCTGAAATTAGACTGTGGACTATGTTCGTAAATAGAGCAGTTCCCACTACCACAGATGATTCCCAGTCCTGGTGATTAGAGAACATGGTCATGAGCCTGGGGAGATGCAACAAGAGGGTGCATTTGCAAATAAAAAGTAAATATTGCTTTGGCAATATTTGTTGGGAGTGTTCCACAGGTGATATACCACCTCCCACTTATATCGAATCCACTTGCACTTTGTACTGGCAGGGAGCAGTGACTCAAGACCCTCTGTGCGTTTCTGCCTCGACTTTTAAGGCCACAGCTTAATCCAGATACGCGGTCAACCTTAGTGAAGACATCAGACAGGCAAAACTTCATCCTAGGGCCATCAATCACTTGGCTGATCTATGTATTGATGTTACCAGCCTGTGCCATTTTCCACAGCAAAGCACTTTTCGCTCATCTCTTGTAAAATATGCATGGGGAAAGACTGGAACCTGAAGTAGGGTCCTGCTTGCCTGGAAATAGACATTAGGGGTGGAAAGCAGTTCAAGATTAATTCCAGCTCACATGCCAGTGTTTACACATCCAGACCTAAATTTCAATATCTATCTGAAGCTGAATATCACCTTAAGTAGCAAAAAAATCCTTTGGGGATTATACACATACCTTTATGCATTATTACTAATTAAATTAAGAGTTAGTGAAAACAAGCAGCATTGTTGATTGATAGAAAAATATTGTTATCTAAAAACTACTGAAAGTGAACATGGTGATATATTCCAGTGTCTCAGAGAAACAGAGCAGGTCAGAGGTGGTGTTACAGGGCACAGCTCTCCTCTGTACCAGTGAGTAATATTTCCCAAGGAACTGCTTGGTGGTCCAAGGATCATAAGGTCAATCAGGTTTCTAATGCTCGAAATGTTGTGAACATCTTCTCTGAATTACTCTATTACATGGCAATGGGAATTCCATATTAAATCTTGTATGAAACATAGTATGTCCTTTAGGAAAACATCCAACCATGATCAGAATGTTACTGTATAATGAACTGCAACAGTTGATGAGGTGTTGCAATAATTAATTACCTTCCGAGATCAGAGGGTATTGCATTTTCCCTGAAAGCTGTCTTGGTTGCAATTTTCAGCCATTTAATCTTGTCTGACACCTTTTGCTAAGTGGGAAAATGTTGGGTTTTTTATCACCTTTTTTCACTCCATGTCTATGACTCAGTTGTGATCACGTCACCTAAGTATTTCTCACCAGACTGATCCATTTGAGTCTGATCCTAGAAAACACATGCTCAAGTCCTTCTGTCATTCTCATGAACTTTTTTGAACTTCTCTGCCTTTCAGATTTTTGCCATCATTTGTGAATACCAGAGCTGGATGTAACATTTCTGTGGGAGTATTATTGCCCACAGCAAACCCAACCCAGGCTTCCCCTGCCTCACTCCGAACCTTGTAATATTGCCTATTTTTTATGTGACTCAACAGATCTAGAGCAGAATGTTTTGCTGGTGTGTGAGATAATAGAGAAGACTTCCATTTGATTTAAGTATGTTTACTTAATGATACCATCATCAAAATATGTATTTGTTTCTTCTAGTCTTTTTTTATATCATGAACTATGTAATTCTAGGGACAGGTGACTTGTTAAAGAAGACACAAGAATTATGTTGTCATGTTAAACTATGTGATCTAACTGTGAGGTGCTTCTGATCACTGACCATTATTAACTGAGCCAGTTTTAATCCCAGCAAAGCATAAAATCAGACCAGAGTGTCTTCCTTGTGGACAGCTCAGGCAGACACATTAGAAAAATAACACCAGTAATAACAGAAGAATTTAGCCTACAGTGCAAAACAGAGTCAGAGCTGGGAACATGCTGAAACCTATAACATAATATGTAAATGTCAGCACATAGTTGAAGTGGAAATGATTATAAAAATAATACACAGTGAAATAATTGTAATGTAAAGCCTTGAGGCAATCCTTCCTATTTCAGGCATTCAGGAGGAAAATGACTGTTGGATTTTCATCTTACCTGTCTGAAATCAAAGTGTTCAGGCACTGAGATAATTACTTTCTAATTATTTCAATCAATCAGTAAAATGTTTGTTTTTTTTTTTTTTTTTAATGGAGACGTGTAATTTATAAAGACATTGTTCTTTGCTTTTTTTTCAAATTCAGTGACAATCTGTGCAAGGATGACTCAGAAATCAAAGCACTTGTACAGTCCTTCTGGTCAGTGAGCCCAGAACAGTTTGCAGTAGTAAAGAATTAAACCATAAAAATGGCAAGAATTATGATTATATCTCTATTTTAGGGGATGCTTTTGACCCTCCATTTGTTTCTGGCTAGAACCTGCCTGTCTCTGTCTCCGCTACCCAGCCCCACTGGTACCTGTGGTGCTGTGGTGCTGCCTGCGTGAATTATAGAGGTCTTGCTCCAGGCATGAGGAGCAGGACACTCACATTACAGCTTTGCAGAAAGCCGGTGTCAGGGTTGTTGAAAGTACCCAGGTCTGATTCCTGGCCTCTGCTTTTGCTGCAAAATTGTCTTCAGTCCTTCTTAATACAAACATCGAAATGCTATTGAATCTAAATGGAAACCTCCCTGGCAAAACACTGCCCTTAGCAGCCTTCCTGAAATCCTCTGAAGACTGTAGAGACCCATCAGTGCGAGAACTCCTTGTGGACCCTCAGGGCAAGGGGCAAATATGGCTCAATGGGGCATCAGCCACAGCCCCTGGACGGAGAGGGCCTTTGGCTGGGAAGGTAGAGGCCAAGTTGAGATGAGTCTTCATGCTCTTGTGCCTGCAAAGAGCATTTTTGTGCTCCTCCTCCTTGTTCTTGGCAGCACAGATGGGGTCCTTCTGGGGCATGCAGTGGGCTTACGTGGGCTGTGGCAATGCCGTGGGATGCTGTAGGGGTCTGTCTTACAGAAGCGACAGCTCCTGCCTTTCCTACAGGTGAAGGACATGCTGGGTACATTCTTCTTGTCAAACTGGTGTCCTGTTACTGAAATTATGGCTGAAAATTTCAGAGTGCTCTGAAAATGCAAATATTTGGGAATTTTTTTTGTTCTTTTTAATGGGGATGGGCATATTCTTGTAAATTGCTGTATCAAAAAATGATGGAGTCAGATATATAAAGTAGAGCATCACCCTGCACATCAGTGCAAGGTGATTAAAAAGCTCTGAAAAAGTGTAGTGGTAGGAAATCTATTTGACATAAGTATTACTGTACAACTAGAAATGTGTATCTTAGATTAAAAGAATGAAAACAGTCAGTGAAAATCCTTCTAATTTTCACAGCGACTAGCAAAATGAAACTCCATTTTACTTAAGAATATTAATTTCTATTAATGCAAAAGTTTTTTTCTGGTCTGTTTTTTTAGTAATTTTTCTTCCTTGGAAGCAATAAAATTTGCTAACATTACAAGGTGCGAGAAAGTCTAACCATTGCAGTTTGGGGAAAGAATCTGCAAAACAAAATTATAATGGAAAAAAAAGTTTTTCAGTTCATGTTATGTTTGGCTGGAAATCCCATGTCCTAATCTAATTTAGACATCTTTTTTTAAAAATAAAAAAAGAAATAATGCACTTAAAAAATTGTAATTTTCTCCATTAATGACAGATAGAATCAAAATGTGTGACATACTATGATATCCTAACGTTTAGGTTAATCTAGTTCCTGAGGTATTCCCTTGAAAAATTCAGATAATTCTTAAAGGATGAGAACTTCTGCTAGAATTATGATCTACTACGTAAACTAATAATAAGACACACTATTTTTAAGTCACTTTCATCGTACTTTTACTGTGTTTCAAAAAACAAAGGTTACCCAATCGCACTGTCTGTCTCACAGTCCTACACTTCCTAATCCCTTGGTCAAGTTCAGTCAGATTTGAGAGTACTAAGTTCTTATAATACTAAAATACTAAGTTCTGACTTCCATGTTCAAATGAAAGCTTATGGGAAATTATACTCAGAGGATATAAGTCAGAGTAAAACTAAAGGAACATTGCATGAATTATTTTTGTTTCATTTTCAAATGTTGATATTTTAACGCTTTCTTTTTTTTTCTTGAATATCCATTTCAGCAAAAGACAGAAGCTTTCCTTGACCCGGTTAGGATGAAGATTTCAACAATCTTTATGGCTATATCACTTCTCTTCCTGTCGGCTTAGATTTTCTATCTGAATACTTGGGATAAGAGTTAAAACAGAGTAACTGTTAGGAGACACTCGGAATGCTAACAGCAAGGATAGCCTAGTGGACTGTCTGTGGGTGAATGAGGGATGAATAGATAGACAAAGAGATAGCAAAAATGTAACAATTTCAGAAATTAATTTCTTAATTATACTTGTACTGCTATAAATAATAAACTGTCACAAATATTTCATTATTTTCTACTTTCGTGGAGTAGACAGACAAAATTTCAGTATTTAAAAAACACAGTTACGACACATGTGGATAAACTATTTTGATCAGACAAGGTTTCACTAATTCTGCACCTCCCCTGGAAATCTGTGTCCTCAAAACAGGAATTCTTGTGTACCATATATCTAAAGATACTGAAATGACTTGATAGTGTGTTAAAATGTGGGTTAAATAGTAATTCTAATTTAAAGGGTGATGTTATGCTGGCTGATTTGAAATACAACATTTGTATTTAATAAATTCAAAAACCACAAGCATTTATAATTGAAGAAGAAATTACATTATTTGTTAATAGAGAATCCAGGTTCCCAGGGTTGGTCTAAATCAGAAGAGCAGCAGAGGCATCAAGCAAACTTTTCTTAATTTATGTCATTTAGAAATTGAATCCACAGACTTTTATGTTAATAGACAGTATGGTTTATGGTTTTACGTATTCCTATCTTTTTTCTAGAAGTGTTTGTGTCTTTTCCTTAACAATGACAAATGTAGGAGGAGCAGGAGAAACCCTGAGAACAGGAGAAATTGCGGTGAAGTCATTCCAATTGGTTCGTAAGTTCAATGAGAAGACAAAAATGCAGTTGAAATGAATGAGTGGGTGAGACTGCCACTGCAGAAGAACGTGAGGGTAGAGCCTGCGCGTTGCTGGGCGATCTTCTGTTTGTTGCTACACCTCCCGTGCCTCTGCGGCATCCCCTGCAGAGATGAAGGCCAGTCCCTTGGGTAGGAGCATCACTACCAACATCCAAGTACAGCCAAGCAGGCCCTCTAACTCTACGGACAGGAGAAAGCGCCTTCTGACTGGCAGAAGTGTAAGTCACAAATCAAGTGAGAGTGTGTGTTTTCTCAAGCCAGAGAGTCAGACTGTTAGTCCAGAGGGAAATGTCAGGCGAAGGATCACTAACCTTAATCCAACCAAAGGATGGAAAAGGGAAGAGCTTAAAAAAAAAAAAAAAATAGAAAAGAAAAGGATGTATGGTCGAAGAACTATTAAAACAGCAAAAGCAAAGACAAAGAGCTCAGAAACAAGCAGTAAACTAGCAAAGGGAGTGAAAGGCAGAAGAATAATATAAAGAGAAGCAATCATGCCATAGGGATGTGGAAGATGAGATGATCAGATTACCAGCCTTTCCTCAGGATGACTCCTGTCCTCCAGAGCGTGCTTGCTCTGGCAGTTGAGCCCCCCAGATAAAGTCATCTAGTCGCATTCCGAGCGTAAACTGTTTAAAAATGATTATTGTAAGGTATGTAACTGTACATGTTGATGACATATGGTGGAAAGTCATAGGCGAGTGGTCATACCATAGGATATAAATAATTAGAGACACATTAATATAAAATTCCTTTGTGGTTATACATCACATGCACGTGATTACCAAATGAACAAGTCATACATCAGCATACATTGAAACATGAGTTAATAATATTCTCTTTCTTGAAAAATATTTTAAAAATGTAGAAAACAGATGCTCCAAGAGAGCATTAGAGAGGGATGCTGGTGTCAGAACATACATCATATACTCTCAAAAAAGAGAAGGAGAAAATCATCTCAAAATAAAAGCAAACAATGTAACCTTAGAGAACCTAGTTTGTAAAAGATACTGAAGACAGATAACTAGTGCTCAAACTGTAAATAGTAACAATTTTATGTTCACACTACTGATACAGCGAAGTACATGACAAATTATCTGTTAAAGCTAAATGGATATTAGAAAGGAATTCACACAAAAATAGTTATGAAACTCTTCTTTTGCTGACAACAGTGGTGATTTCACTTTTCTCATTTGCAGAGTGGTTTAGTTCTCAGGCAAAAGGCTATCACATATTCCTGAAGGAATCCTCTTTTGCGCCAGATATTTACTGCTTATGAATAACAGGATAGATTTCATACAGCTGGGTCTCCTGAAGGAGTATCTGTCACCAGAATTCTGGGTCCTGAAGAACAAGCATCTCAGTGATGAAGCTGTAAAAGAAGCCGAAGAAGGCTTGCAAAGACTCATGTGTCTTCATGTGGGTGATAGTCACCTTAGGAGCATCCCAGCAGATCTGCCCGCTGCCCTCGCAGTGTTGCAGAGTAGGCTTGGACTCAGGGCAGGAGCCTGGAGGCACTGAACCTCCGCAGGAGCAGGTTAACCCACCAACCCTTCCCTAAAGCGGCGTTTCACTCCCTAACACCTTCGTACATGATGAAGATGAACTTCTGTCAACTGAGGAGCATTCATTCCCACAGTTCTCCCCCTCGCCCTTAAGGAATTATATTTAGCAGCCAGTAAAATATCAGTTATTCTTAACTGATGTCTTCAGTGAGCTGTCAGAGCTGGGAAAGCTTGATCTCAGTCACAATCAAATTACCCAAAAGGGCATTATGAAGGCAGCTTTTGGTAACACGGTTAAACTGGAAAACTTGAACTTGGCAGAGGATTTGCTCACTGGAGTGCCTCAGAATTTGCCCTCATCTCTGAAAGAGCTCAGGCTTGACAAAAGCAGAATGTTTTTAGTGAGGCAAGAGGCATTTTTGAAACTAGAAAATCTCACTTGGTTTGATCTCTGAAATAATATAATACTGTATATAGCATGGAACAGTTAAGAGCCTGGAAGGTCTCTTTCCCTCAGATTTAAGTTATCAGAAGTTATCAGAAATTTATCACCAACTTCCTATCACATTACAGTATCTTTTTCTCTTTAATACTCCTATTCAGTCTATGCCACGGCACTTTTTCTCTGGCAGTCGTAATGTTGAAAGCCATCTTCTTCCACAGTTAGTGAATAACCAGATAAACCTTAACAGTGTTAGTGTGTGTGCACTTAGAGGCCTATAAGTCTATCAGGAAGTCCACTTTTATTAAAAATATGTTGAAAAGGGAGGGAGAGCAGAGTGGAATTTCCTTTAGGTGGAAAGGATGAATAGATGTTAGCTTTTGACCTCTGCTAATGCAATAATAAACAATTTAAATAAATAAGATAAATCACAATCACAAGAGTAGGAGCACAGCGGATTTGTTTTAAAGTATTCAGAAATAGTGTTTTTAAAAATCTCTACACTCTGAGTCTCCTTGAGGTAACTAATGTGAAAATACCTTGGTTTTCTAATTGCTCTGTGAAGTAAGAGCTCAATCATGTTTACAGTCTATGTCATGCAACTGACAGTTTGCATATTTTCAGTTAAAATATGTCCTGTTTTTTTAAGAAATCCTAAACATGTCAAAAGAGGAATGTCCATCAAACCCAGATTGATAAATTCAGTGCTGTACTATGTCATTGCAGGGATTCATCAGATTTTTTTATTGCTATGCATTTTCTAATTAATGTTGCAGCTTTTCCACTACAAAAATCCACTGTTGGTTATAGTAGTAAATATTCCAGACCTCTCCTGCATGCATTTAGTACTTAAAAAAATTTAGATATATCTTGAAGTATCAGTTCATTTTACAACAATTTCAACATATATGTGTTCTCTTTGATTCTGTAGTCATTTGGGGTGGCAGTAGTGATGCAGCCTCCAGCCTCAGGGCACTTCAACAGGAGCACTGCACAGGGGCACCTAGATTTAAAATATAATTGCCTTTAGCTCTTTCTGCAACCAACAGAAACAGGTTAGTACTTAAAATTCAATCACCTTCTAGAAGTCCCTGGAGCTGGTGAAGGTGAACATGGACTCAGGTATCTGTGACACAGTGTTTGAGGGAAGCAATCCTTGTTTGATCCACCTCTCCTCTACCAGATAGATATAAAGCCTTTTTTCCCTCCCACAGGCTATTTCATTCCAATTGCTGTTGTGAACTATATTTCCAGTGCATCCCTGCTGCAGGGAGAGGTACAGAAAAGAGCTGGAAAGAGATCTCCAACCCACATGCCCAATATTTAGTTCTCAGCCTCTTCGAGGTGCCCTACTGTAGGGCTGTCCTCTGCAGTGGTAGGGCAGGTGGGCTCCTGTGTGCCTGCTTCTCCAGCTCTAGTGCCACCTAACTGGTCCAACTCCCAGATGAAAGACCTTCAGCTCTGTTGATACAGAGGATGTATTTCTTCCATTTTGTGGAAAAATACCCAACCAACCAAAAAAACCCAGAAAACCCTCTACTTTCAAAATTTTCTTCAGCTCTTTTAATGTTTTAAGCAGAGGGGGAAATTAGGGAGGGAAGAAACTGCAAACTGTAACTCCTGCAAGGTCTGGATCCTCCGAGGTAGCCAGGCTGTGCTTTGCTTCATGCAACAGCTATAGGATTGTAGACCAGGAGAGGAGAAAGACATAACCAGCATCAACCTGATAATGATCTTAGTTCTACAACTTCGAGGTGTGTGCTAGGCATGCAAATTGAACAAAACCTAATCACCTCAACTTAGGAGCTGAAATAGCAGCCTTGATTTCTCATTTTTTGGAGGAAGGAACAACAACCTTAACAAAAAATAACAACCCACCTCCAAAAAAACCTCAACCCCTTTCCTCTTTGGAATGAATGAGAATTGTGGACACCACAGACAAACCATGGAGTTTCACGAAATTTGTGATACAGGAATGCATATGCTTAACATCACAGTTCACAGAATCACAGAATCACGGAATGGTAGGGTTTGGAAGGGACCTCTGGAGATCATCTAGTCCAACTGCCCTGCCAGAGCAGCTTTGCCTAGAGCAGGTTACAAAGGAATTTTTCCAGGTGGGTTTTGAATGTCTCCAGAGAAGGAGACTCCACCACCTCCCTGGGCAGCCTGTTCCAGTGCTCTGCCACCCTCAAGGTAAAGAAGTTCCTCCTCATGTTTAGGTGGAACTTCCTGTGCTCAGGTTTGTGCCCGTTACCTCTTGTCCTGTCACTGGGCACCACTGAAAAGTTCATTGACAGTACTGACTAGCAGCAGGGGGATGTTTTTCTGTTACAAATTGCACCATTTGCCATTAATCAGTGACATGCCCTTTTAAACATGCTCTGTGCACATCTGCACAAAATATAGGACAGAACATCGGTCCAGCAAAGAATTAGATATGCAGATAGACCTAAACGGCGAACTGGAGATTTACCTGTCTATAGGGAAAGCTGTGGAAAAAAAAGAGGCAGCTTTTTGGCTGTGATTTAACAGCCCATACGGAGCGTGGCTCCCCACTGTTATTCCCATCGGTTGTAATTCAGCTTCTCTTGCAGTCCGGAGGCAGGTTGAATTCTCAGGTGCAGCCGACACAGGTTTTAGCTGCATATTTGGATACAGGCAGCAGAATGGTATTGAATATCTTCCCTTGGCTTTCTTAGGCCTACTCAGGTGCAGTTTTCCTTCTTTTTGGTCCATTACTAATTAAAAGGAAATGGCACAGATTCTCCTTTTCATCCCACCCATAGGAAGGGATGAGGGGCTTCCTCGACAGGTTTTCTGAAGGAAAAGCTTTGGACCTTACCATGTTTCATGTTTGTAAATCTGGGAGGCCAATATTCATTTGACCTGCTCCATGAAAGCATCATGCAAGGAAATTTTAGCAGCCCCCATAGGCAGAAGAGCCGAAATACAGGCAACGTAAGCTGTTTTGTTAGCAAGCTGCAGGATTTGGGGTAAGACAGCACACTGGAGGCAAGCCATATGCATTGCCAAAGTCTATAAAGATTTGGTGGGAAGAGCAGAAGCAATGAGCTGTTATGGCTGGCTCAGCTTCTTCACCCCATATCTGAGGAAGGATCTGCCCCGATGGGCAGAGCCGCCTCTCCCATACATTACTGGGAGTGGGAAATTCTGCTTTCTTTTGTTTTGTTTTGTCTTTCTCCTCTTCTTTGAATGTTTGAAATGGACAACTTCTCCTTGCTTGCATGGTACTGGAGATTTAATGGGCAAGACAAGGGAAATTGAATCTTCCTTCCCGAACAGCAGGTGGTGGTGCTGGGTCACGCAGAGCGCTTGAGAAACTGCTCACAGATGTTGCTTCCTTGTTGAATAACAGGCTGGAAATGGATGCTAAGCAAACTTTTTTCCCTTTTTTTTTTTTTTTTTTTTTCCCCTCTCTTTATAGTAGGGTTACTTAATGTTTACCCCTTTTCAGTAGGTAGTTTAACAAATGTTTGAAAGTGTGTTTTAAAAATAAATCTTGCTAAAATAAATACTCTGGAGTTTGGGGTAAATAGAGCTCAAAGTATAAGATGTTATTAATCCTCTAAAAATCTTCCAAGTTTTCTGTCATATTTTTGTGAAAACTGATGAATAAGTTTGTTGTTTCTTAACTTCTGGAATTGTTTGAATATGATTTTCATTCATTTTCCAAACTAGTGTTGTGGGATATGCGTTTGTTCTTCATTCAAGAAGATTTGGGCTTGGGGTTTTTGTTTTTTGGTTTTTGGGGTTTTTTTTCCATTTTCTTTTCAAATGCAGTTATCTCCAGCTCAATTCTAACTGTGAACTTTTCCCCTTGGGAATTGGGTACACTATGGAGTGTCACCTATTTGTCAATGACTGTTTCACGTGATCTGCAATATTGATCCCCTCAATATGAAATGTTTTGCTAATTGAATATAATACAGTAATAAACCAAGTTCTAAATGAGTTATCATTATATTTTTCTTTTACTTCTGACTGATTGGTGATATTACCATGGCTGGAATATCACGGTAATCCACACATCCACCAAAGCCTGCAGTGTGAACAACTTCACCATCTTTTTTCCCACAAACTGTGCAGGCCTCAACGCAAAGTGTTTTTTCGGAAACCTGTTTGAATAAGATTTAGACTTTCCTGAAGAAATAGTTAAATAACTATGGTTGTGGCTACAACAGCTGTCCCAGTTTCAAACGATTGTGCTTTAGTAGCCTGTTAAGAATATATGTGACTTTATTCAGACCTTTTGTATTTCCAAAAATTCCTCTCGCCTGGGCAAAAGATAGCTAGGAAAATGTGCATATGCCAGTGCTGGGTCTACATAAAATTCTTGATGATAAAAAAAAGCGTATGCAGGGAAATACCTCTGCAGTGGCGTGTTGGCCCTGAGCTACTCACGTACCGTATGGCACAGGGCTGAGGCAAAGAGGAAGCACAGATCCCATTTTGTAAGGTTTTGTCAGACTCTTTCCCCATGTTGGACTGCAAATTCTTTCTGCTATGTCTCTGTTTAGAATATGACTGCAAAGACAATAATCCAGTGTTTTATATAGTTTTGGCTTACCTGTACAAGAAATAGTGTCATGCACAAAGTAACTAGAGAAAGCGGTTTTGTGAACTGCGTAAAATAACCCAAACTTTCCCTGGGCTCAGTGATTCAAACAATTTCATTATTGCTTTGCCAAGAGGTTAGAGAAAAAGTTAGCAGAGGCTCCTGCGTAGTAGAGGCTTCTTTGCAAGCGTTATGGGCAGGAAGGATGATCTTGTGACTCAGGCCCTGGAGTGTCCCAGATGTGCCACAGATTTCTCACACAGACTGCTTAATCTTCTGGGGCCATATGTTCAGCTGGTATAAATCAGCACAGCTCCAATAAAGTCAGCTCAGCTTTCCGGATTTTCTGCAGCTGAGGTTTCTGACCCCTCACAGATCAGTTGCCCATCTGTAAAGCAGATATATTAACACTTCCCTGCCTCGTCTGCTGCAAAAGGATCAGCTCATTAAAGTTCATTTGCCACTCATGTAACGCAGTTTGAGAAGCTGCAGAAATGCCCTTGCAGACAAAGAAGCTTGGCATACCGAGTAGGTCTTAAAAAGATTTGGTACAGATGTACCTTCTTTGCTAACAAGGGGTTGACTAGGACTTTGTGTCCAAAAAAAAGTCTCCAAACCTCCAGAACTCGTCAATTGCTAGTCATTTAAAGGGAGAAGCAATTGTAATTTGGTAGTCCTGCCTAAAATGAGTGCTGCTGAGCATGGACAAGAGGAGCAACTCAAGATAGGCTGAAATGGGAGAATTTTAGCAAAAAACAACTCTCCTGCATGGCTGCTTTAGGTCCTCACTTTATCCATTTCCTTTGGGTTGGGCTTCTGCAGTGTTTTATGTTGGCGAAGCCCTTTTTAATATTGAGTAAAACAAAGGAAACTTGATGTATTTTTGCAGCAGTTGCTGTGCAATTGAGGGCTTAATTCTTCAAGGGATTGTAAGCCTGTGGGTGGTCTCACTGATTTTGGGACTGCTTGTGTGTTTAAAACTGGGCATGCGCTTGTGTATCTTGTTCAGCTGGGCCCTCCTAGAGCTGCTGCTGAGATTTCCATTTTAGAGTCACTTTACAGTCTCTAAAATTATTACTGGAACTGCCTCCTCCTCTGGGCATCGCACACTCCGTCAGTCTGCCTCTGTTTTCTTACTGATTTAATGCCCCGACACTGAGACATAGAATTGTGGCAATGTTTCCATTAAGTCCGCACCGTACTGCACATTTCTCAGTATTTATCATTTAACTACTGCATCCTTTCTGGACTATGAAAAGAAATATTGAGATCGGCTTCCTTAAAAAAATGCTTATTTCACATCAGGCAGGACAAAGGCATGAAAATATGTACGTGTTAAGTAAAATAAATGATCTGACAAATCTTCCCTCAAAAAAGTTAAATGTAGCTGAACAGAATTCCTATGTGGTAAGTATATTACAGGGCTTTAAATCAGAGCACATGGAATAGGCTGAGCTGCAAGCAAAGAGAAAACTTTGGTTACACATGTTCAGCTGGTAATGTGTGCTTTTATGCTTTCCAGTGTCCTGCTGGGGCTCTAAGAAAATATTTACAAGATGCAAATAAAATGTAAATGGAGTCATGTTTCCATGAAGAAAAATGAATGAACAACATCCATGCAGCTCACGCAGTTTTACATACTGCACCAATGTTGCCTTATGATCCTCTAGGACCTTTCTCTGCACAGAAAGCTGATTACCTGAAACGTACTACTGCTTCTTCTTCCTTTTTTTTTTTTTTAAACAGACATTTCTGTTCAAGATTATCTTGCCTTGCAACACATGCCTTCAGGTTTTATCTCTTCATCGTCTAAACAAACGCTGGTTTCTGAGATGGCTTTCCATTTCCACAGGTGTTTCTTATCTGTTCCACATTTTCTTCTGACAACATGAAAAAAAAAGATCATATGTCCCTGCTTAGTAGCTGTTGCCTGACCCAACACTAAAGGTTTTCTGAATGCAGAAATGTGTTGTGTGCCTGCTGTAATATCTCTATACCCCAAGGGTCTGCTGCTGCTTTCTTTTTTACAGCTACAAAGAGTCACATGCTTGGCCCTTAGCACAGAGGAAAATCCGATGCAGAGTTGGAGACGAAAGATGTGACCTATTTAAAACAGTGAAAAAATGGAATTATTAGGTATTGTACCTCATTATCTCGCCAATCCAATTGTTTATTTACAACATGCTGGGCTGCAGAGTATCAGTGTTCCTATTACTGCGGAAGCCCATGTTGTACAACGGTAATAAACCAGGTCTCACAGCAGATATGTGGACCCACGGGTACTTTTCTTGGTTGCAGCTTTGTTTTCCTGCATCAGTGCCTACCCTTCACCTTTTTGGGACCTCAAATTTGGCTCCTTCCATCCTCCCTCCAAGAAATTAAAAAGATTACTTCATACAAGTGAATTGAGATGTTCTGGGTTCTGAGACAACTGCAGCAAAGCGCACAAGTACCGCTACTGTGTGAATTTGATCCGGTTTGGCTTACGTTTCTAAAGGCAGAAATGGGAAAACACATACTGGGAGTATGCAAGCCTTCAAATGACTTGTATGATATATTCATATTTCCACCTTACATGAGCTATCATAAAAACATGAGCTATCATAAAAACATGATCTTATGGAAAATAGACATCTGCAAAGCACCTGCAATTTCTTGTGTCATTTTGAATATGTGTACTTGATGTGTACTTAAGGTACTTAATAAAATACTTGTCATTTATATAAATGAGCCCAGACAGCAATAAAATGCTTTGTTATAATTTTTGAGTTGTATGTATAATTAGATAGGAAGCTTTTCAGGGCAAACACAGTGTTTTACTGATGATTATAATTACCTAGGAGGCTTCGGTCTTAACAGGTGCCATCCATTGGCACCTGCTCTACCCATTGAAATAAATCATCATTCTCATCACCCTCCTGCAATCCAAGTCAGAGAAACAGCGGGCTGCATTTCTGCAGCGCTCGCAGCATCCCAGCAGTTGTGCACTGCTGGGGGTTGTGCTGGCGTTAGCCGGCCACCTTCCCCGGCCCTTGGCCACCTTCCCCGGCCCTTGGCCACCCTGTGCATTCCCAACCGGTCACCCCATGCATTCCTGCCCGGCAAAGTGGCCGACAGAGCCTGAGCAGCACAGCCCTCTGGAGGCTGCAGTGCCTCTAGGATTAACAGAAATTCACATCATTGAGCTGAAGAGGCTTCTGGAGCCAAACACAGGCCTTTCGGAGATATTACTCAACTCCTAGAGATGTTTATTTTTTATCAGAAAAAAGTATATTTTTTTCATTAAACGTACGTGAAACTAAAATTCTTGCAGTGGCAACAACAGGGGGGACAAGTGGGGAACAGCAGGGGGTGTTCAGCTGAGTCCTGGGGATTGCCAGGCTTCAACTAACTAACAAGCTTAACGAGTACAGCTGATTTCTGTGCATTTGCACCGTGAGACTTGCACACAGGTTTGCATAGCTACGCAAAAGGATGCCTCGTGTGAACAAACCACATTGTATGAAACACAAGAAGCACATTGTTTCTAGCAGTTGTACTTTCTTTGTCCGCATATTAGTGTAATAGTTTCTTAAAACATTCTGGAAAACAGAACAAAACTTTTCTTCCCTCCTCACTGAAGATGACCGTTGAGAGAGCATACCTGACCCCAATGGCTCTCTTTTGTTCTCCATTTCATGCTGGTACTATTTTAATGGTAGAGTAGGAGGGGAACACCAAGGAATTACCCTTCTGGTCTGGTGTTGTCTCAGCCCCTCGTGACCAGTGAAGTCCTAAAGGCCTGAACCAAAGTCTTATAACACAAAGCGTTACGAGTGCCCGAGCTCTAGCAGTGCCAGCGAAGGGTGATGGCATTTGGTGACACACCTCTGGCTGCCCGGCAGGGCCCCAGGGATGCACAGCCATGGGAAACCCAGCTCCACCACAGCTTTGCTTCTCCAGAGTGGCGTAAGACATGCAGCGTACAGCCGTCCCTGCTGCCCCTCTCTTCATTCCTACCATTGCCAGGTGCAAACAGGGAGCTGGGATAGAGTTTCGGCTTTAATCTTTGTTCAAGCGTGTTACACAGGACCTCCTGTGTGCGCTGGCGGTCAGAAAGGAGGGTGGAGTGAGGCGTTGTGTACCACTGATCCGATCCTGCAGCTTTCGCACCAGCGGGGATCCACGGAAGGGGCTGCAGGTGTGGGAAGTGATCAGAGGCTGGTTCAGATTTAGGGCCTGGCCTTCAGCACGAGGCAGGCAGGGGAAAGAAGGTCAATGAAACCCCCCATTTTGCAGTGGCAGTTTAGCTGCCGGTGGCACCCTGGGTCTCCCCTCTTTGCAGCACCTTGGAAAAAACCTCCCTGCCATCCTGTGGCAGCAGCCTCAGCCCCTCAGACCGCAACGCTTCCTTCCAATGTGTTTTGTTTGCTTGTTCCCCTTGCAAAAACACTTCTTTTCCAGAGCTTGTTTTTACATCTGTGGAAAGCAGGCACAGCCGCCTCACTGGCAGACTTCAGGAGCTGCTGAATAACCTCTACTCAACAGCGCACGCTGCAATGGCCCAGATAAATAACGTGCGAGAGGAGCTGGGAAACCCGCCGGTTTCGTGTCCTGCTGTATCCCATTCCCTGAGTGTGGTGGCGCTTGTGCAGTCCCGCTCCTTCCCCGCTCCCTGTCGCGGAGCCAGGGGAGCCAGGCGGACCCAGGGGCTGAGCTGGCTTCTCCCCCCTGGCCCCCGCCGCCGGCCACCGCCAGCCGGGACGGCCGGCAGCCGAGCAGCCCTTCGCCAAGCTTACGTGGCTCCAGGAAATGGAAAGTCCTGTTTACTTTTTTGGCTGCGACAGGGCTTTTCATGTTTCTAACGAGGCGAATTTCTCCCTGCGCCTTGCTTTAACTTGCTTGATAAGTCTGAATGGGCATGTTTTTTGTCCTGAAAATAAACAATTAAAGAACGCTAAACAAACAGAAGGGAGAGAAAGAACTCCTTCCTGTTCTCACAGCTAATCTCTGCAAAATTTAAACATGCTTATCAGCCAGCTGTGCTTCGTTATTATCTTTTGCTTCCATCTTTGGTCCCAGTCTGCAGCGGATGCAGGCTGTCTGGTTTGTGTCATCCAGCAGTTTGCACTGACTGGTTCTGATAAAGGAGCCATCAGCTTCTCAGGGGGAAAAAAAAAGGTAGAAGGCTTGGAAAAGAGTAAATGCGATAACAAAAAGCCTGATGCAGAGAGCAGAGAAGTCATGAAACACATCCTCAGTTCGGAACCGAGGAGCAAGGGATGTTCCCACCTAGGGCAGTGAGACCAGTACCTTACATGTATGCCCAGGTATTAATCCTGTCATTAGATTAAAAAGGGATGTGCTGGGATATGCGAGGATCTCGGAGCCTGGCCACATCTGGTTACACTGTTCATGCCAAAGCGTTTCAAGTTTCAGTGGAGAAATGAAATCCTGAACAAGTGATTGAGTGCTCTGTGTTCCTACCACCCCAGCAGACTGAAGTGACTGCGTGGCTGGTGGTGGCCCTTGGTGATTCACGCTTGGATTGATGAAGGAAGAGTGGGGTCCTGGGCAGGGATGTGTGGGGAAAATGGCTCTTGTCCATATCTCTAGCCGCCTTTGGGTAGGGATTGGGTAACAGTCACGTTCAGGCTGGGAGGGGGCTGCGTGCTGAGTACTCTTGGCTGCTGTGAAAAGCAGAATAGAGCAACTGTGCAAGTGCTCAAATTTATAGCGTGGTCCTGCCAAGGAATGTGAGGAGATGCCAAGGTGTGCTACAGGCACTTTTGTCCTGCTCCATCGCTGCCTCTTCCCCTGCCCTGCACTCACGTGCACCCAGTCTGCTGTACCGATTTGCCTGGAGGAGAAAGCAGTCGTGCACCTAAGCAGAGTCCTGGTTTTCAGAGGACAAAATGAAAGCTGAGACAACGTCGTAAAAGAGTTGTGGGACCAGCTGGAGCTCCTGCCCGCTCGGGACGGAGGCATGGATGCAGGGTGGAGTAGGCAAAGTCTGTTTTGGAGGGGGACACACAGCCGGTTTAGTCGGATCTCCTGCTTGGACTGGAGTTTTGGGGGAGAGGGCGGGGTGGCAGAGGGAGCCCACCCCTTTCCATAAACACACCAGTGCTTTCCAGTTGGGGTGTGCGCGGGGCGGCAGCTCCCAGCGGCGCTGGCCCAGCCGTGCGCAGGGGGGCTCCAGCCACCAAGGGGCGGTGTTGGGGCTCGCAAAGGCACCGGCGGCGC
>VXBO01006679.1:47433-84276 GCA_013400135.1 Rhinoptilus africanus | reverse complement strand
GTGGCCGAGCCGCAGGGCAGCTCACAGGCCCGCCGGAGGTTTCGTGTGCGCTAGCCCAGGTTTTAGCAAACTCGGGCCAGTTTGTGGCTCCGAACGGAAAAACCACGCTCTGCTGCTGCAGAAGTGTCTGCAGAAGGAGTGGGGAGGGGGTCCTTCGCTGTCTTTCGTTTAACCTTTGCATTTAGGGTTAAGCAAAACCAGATCTTGCAATGAAATGCAGAGGGGGAAGAGAGAATACAGCTGTTGCTCAAAAGAGGAGAGAACACTTACTCGAACCCCAGGGCCGCACAACTGTGGTGTCCCAAGGAACGACAAGGTTTCCCAGCCCGCCTGAATGAACGTGTCAGTGAACGGTGTGGGAGCACAGGCAGCTGGGGCGCTGGTGGCCAGGAGCTGCCAGCCTCTAGCTCAGAGACTGCTGGGCTGTGAGCCCTGGGAAGTGGTCACCACGTGCTGGTTCTGTGGGAGCTGTGGTGGTCCTCCCCATCGCCATATCCCCGGCATCATCCACAGCTGCCTGGTGTCCAGGTTGACAGTCCAGGAGTCAGGTCAAAAAAGTACTGGTATCTAAACTACACACTTACTCTTGCAGGCAGGGCTCTTCAGCCAGTCTGAGAAAGCTTTTATCTGGATTTGATGTGTGGGTTTTTTTCCCTGCTGTGCTTTGAAGAAGACCTCTTCAGGGCTACAGCTGTGCAGTTTTACCAGCACTGTAACTTCTCGTATCAACAACCTTCCATGTATTTTATAGTAGGCTTTGCAGTCACCCCATGCCACAGAAACGTTGTTGACCACTTGCAACATTCAAATAAGCTAGACTGTATTCATCACCCTATTCTGGGAAGACCTACAGAATGGAAAGGTCACACAAAGTCATACAAAAGTGCACTGTTTTGAAGCGTGTTTTACCGCTGCTTTGGATAGAAAGGGATTGTTAATATACCACATAGCAGGGACTGGAAAGAATTGTGCATAAAATGACAGAGGAAGGTTCCTGATAAATTACTGCCCACGTTATAACTTCATGAGATAAATATGATGGTTTTTTATGTACTCTTTCTTTGAAATGTTCCATGCATTCTGCTTCAGAGAGCTTGTAAACTAACACTTTATTCTCTAGCTTGCAGCTGAAATAAAAATTAAAAAAAAAAAGAAAAAAAGAAAAAAAAGACTTTGTAATTAAACATTTGGTTTTACAAATCCTCCACAACATATCAAACCCTGATTTTCATTGTACTGCCAGAAAAGTCAAAGCACAAGCTTGTCCTCTCACCCTGCATGAGGAACTCTGTTCTCTTGTAACAGCTGTTAGCAGAAGCGGAGGGGCGGTCATGTTTATCTTAAGAAGAATTTTTGGCAGGCCTCGCTCTTGAAGTTTGGGTTCAAATATTCCTCTGTCTCAAAAAGAGTATCTGGTTGGGGGGAAGGACTGTCTGCACGGAAGTAAGTGAATGTGATGAAAAACTGGTGAACCCCTCTCAGGGACCACTGTAAGGTAAAACTCTGGGTAGCTGTGAAGGTAACTGAAATTAGAGACTCAGTGACGAAAGAACCATCCCAGGAAGTAGCTGCTGAAGAACAGAACTTTTGGAAAAGTGTGTTGTGCAGCAGTCAGGAAGAGGAGATCTCTTTACCGGTCACCTGATGGATGTTGTGAAAGTTCAAAGATCAGAATGGGTAGGGATAGACATCACTGTCTTACACTGTAGGTGCTCCATGTCCAGGGACACGGTCATATTGTCCATCTCTTATTCAAAGTCCACTGAAATAGTTGGAGAAAATATATCCTTATACTGCCTTTGGCTGTGATCTTAGCATGGGGAGGTTTGAAAAGTCACCTCTTACTAATGTCTACAGACATGCAAACGCCGTTCGTTCATGGTAGACAAAGTGAGAGGCTACATACGTTTCTTTCCCTTTAAGCCCAGCATTAGTAACCTTCACTTTCTCAAGAAAAGGAAATGAAGATGATGTTATTTGCTTCTGGATAACCATCTTATCTTTATCTGGAAGAGAAGACACAAGAGAAAAAGAAGAAAATATGAGAAAGAGCACAAGAAGAAAAAATGTTGGTGGAGGTGCCGTGGCCTAGTGGGATGGCATGTTGAGGCAGGCTGAGAGGAGTCTAGTCAGGGAAAGGGTGCCGTATATGGAATCCACCATTACTGAGAAGCCTCTGCTGTTGTCACAAACTGGTCAAAGCAGTAAACAAGTACACCCAGACCTGCAGACAAACGTTTCTTGGGGGTGTGCTGGCTGTCAGGAGCACATTCCCTGCTTCCTCGGCTGCCTGCAGTGGTAGAGCAGGATGTTTCCTGAGGAGCAGCCCCAGACATTCCTGTGGGGGAACTGAAATGCAGAGACCTCTCCCCGCTGCACTCAACGTTGCTGCTCGGCTGGGTGGACCAGGAATTTGCACCAAAAGGAAAGGCCTTTCTGACAGGTGGTGGATTAGCCAGCAGGCAGAGCCAAACCTCTGTGCTATAGCTGTTAAGGGTGCCCAAAATCTTCACAAGTCAGACAGTGAAATGCATTCCTGCAGCCAACTGTTTGAAGATCTAGCTAAAGAGCATGATTGTGGTATAAGATGTCTGAACTCCAGAAATGTTTAGAAGTTTAGGATGTTAGTGTGTGTCAGACTCTGTACAGAAGTGATATAAACACACTGGGAAGTAAAGGAACAATTTTTTTTTGTTTTGATAAGCAAAATATACCCACTGTGTATATGGTATTTTTTAGTAAATGAATATATCTTTTCCAAAGATAGCCATTACATCCATTTAAATTGCTACTGTTCTCCCCGCACGCCCCAAATACTCAGAAGTCATGATCTGCACCACCCAGTCTGCGACTGCTTGATTCTTCTTAGTGGTTTCCAAGGGGTTTTTTTCAGAGCTTGAAGAGAGTTGGAAAACAGTATTCTCCCTCTTTCCCTTTACCCTCTTTTATCATAGCCAACTTTGCCCCTTTCATAGTTCAATATATATCTACATGCTGCAAAAATAAATCTAGGGACAGATAATCTAGATGCTTATAACTACTTAAAGGGTGGGTGTCAGCAGGATGGGGCCAGGCTCTTTTCAGTGGTGCCCAGTGACAGGACAAGAGGTAATGGGCACAAATTTGAGTATAGGAAGTTCCACCTAAACATGAGGAGGAACTTCTTTCCCTTGAGGGTGGCAGAGCACTGGAACAGGCTGCCCAGGGAGGTGGTGGAGTCTCCGTCTCTGGAGACATTCAAAACCTGCCAGGACGCGTTCCTGTGCAACCTGCTCTAAGGTGGCCCTGCTCTGGCAGGGGGTTGGACTAGATGATCTCCAGAGGTCCCATCCAACCCCTACCATTCCATGATTCTGTGAAATTTAGGATGACTTGATTACTTTCTCCATAGCCATCTGCTAGGTTCAGCTCAGCCCTCACCAGTGGACTTGTCAAATACTTGAATACTAGAACAGCATTTTAGATATCATAGCAAGCAACTAGTAGCTAATCCAGTGTTACAGTTTTGGAAATGGTCTGTAATTTTTTAATGTCTTAAAGTCTGTCCGTAATGTCTCTCTATAATGCCTATTCATCTCTAGTGTTTTTTTTGAAGAGCAATCGGATTCCTTAGAGCCTTTCTCTCAGCATCTTATTGATGGGAACCTTCCAGTTGCTTCAGTAAGCTTTTTCCCCACCACAGAACATAGAATAACATCTACAGTTTCTCAAGAGAAAAGAAAAATACGTCAAAAACTTCCCCAGTGGCAGTTTTTGTTTACCAGATTCGAAACAGTCTGGAATCTCTCGAGGAAACAAAACTCAACCTGAGTGGCTTGTTGCCATTTTTTTTGGCCATTACTGAAGGCCTAAACCTTTCTCTCCAGCAGACCGGCTTTCCCTAGCCGTTTTTTTTTTTTTTTCCCGGGATTTCATCATGGAGCTGACAGCCAGCGGAAATGATGGCTTCCTCTGAGATGCCTGGCAAACCTCACGTCCAAGAGAGACTGAGAGCAGTCTTGGATGAGCTTCTTGGTGGGTTTAGTCCAAATAGCTGTCTTTCGCCTCTAGGGTACATTATGCTTCAGAGTGCTCCTTTTCCTAGTTGTCCAAAGGAGGTGGCTTGGGGTGGGAGGAAAGAGGTGCTGCACGACATAGCTGCCCACCAGCCTCAGAGCCAGAGCTCTTCACATTGGTGGAGCAAGAGGAAAGCGGGGGCTGATGGGTCATAGGACCTTGTCCCAACACGCAGTCAAGACATTGTCTAGGCATGTATTTAGACCATGAGTTTGGAAAGTGCTCGGTGGATCTGCCAGCGAGGGCTAACCACTGCCTGCCTGGGAAGGACTGTGCACATTTTTAAGAAGGAACTGGTTTATTCTTATTTAGCCATGTCTCATATAGGGGAGGCAGCATAATAGCACAGCGTGGCCTAATTGCTCACATCTGGATCCCTGCTGAAAACGTACAGTGGTGTGTATGCAGTTTCATTGGAAAAGGCGTGATTTACTGAGCTGTTCTTGGAAGCAGCAGCAGGTTAGTAAGTACAAAGCAGACACACTGCAAGTAGTAACTACAGCCTAGGGCTCCTCTCCACCCTTTTGTTCCATGCACACCCGCACACGTACACACACGTAACTGGGCTGCCAGAGGAGTATCGTTTTCAGAGGTTTTTTGTTAAAATTAAAGCAGAAAAGGAAGCCCCTATGTAAAGGCTATGATAGCCACAGATACTGTTTATTCATCAAGAGCCACGTAGTTCTGACTCTTGGATTTTAAATGGAATGAAAATAAAATACATCACGTTTACTGTTTCTCCTACAGTAATTTTATCAGTGGCTACCACTAGCACATCTTTTTCTACCAAGTGCCACTGTGAGACCGGCCACAGAGGGAGGTGCAGGCTCCCTCCCAGGAGCTGTTGTTCTCCCTCCCACTGGTTTCACAGTGGTGCAAAGCAACTGGAAACCCAGGTTCACACTTTACTGCAGTGCCGTGCACAGACCTCCTGCCCAGCACAGCTGCCTCGTGCAAATAAAGCAGCTTTGGAGGGACATGGAACTTGTAATTTTGTGTAACCTGTGAGTGAAATTCAGCACATTTTGTTTGTTTGTTTGGAGGCTTGAGAGGGGTTGGGAGGATCCTGAACCTGTGTAATATCTGTGAAATTTTGTAGATTTTGTTTGTCTGGGGGACTGAGGGAGCTGGGAGGATACTGACATCTGTTCTGTTTATGAATGAGTGTGTGAATGACTGTAATTTCAATGTGTGTGCTAACTTTCAAGGTTGTATTTGAAAACAGGAGTATCCCCTCCACTACAATTTCCATGTATGAATGAATGCTCCTCCCTTTCTCCCACCCCACACCCCTGTAATCTAATCTTTCCTCAGGATGAATTTGGTAATCACATAAATCTGTTTAGGTACAAAGCAGGCCTACTCTTAGGTTAAGTTTTTACTTTGGTCACACTTGCTTATACTGGTTTCACTGTCTGTTTTGAAAGATGAGGAAGGAGAACCAATTACAAAACTGAGAAGGAAGACAGAAATTAAAATGAAATATATAGTAGTTCCAGAGAGGATTCTGAGATTAATTTATAAAGATAACCTTTTCCCCACCCCACCCCCCTCTGGTGGTTGCCCCCAGTAATCAGTAAATCAGTTCCAGATATCATCCATCCACACAGTCATCCACGCATACTGGAATCACATTTGTTTAGCAATTAAAAACTCCAAAACCCCTCCCTATCCCCTGACTTCTCCCATCTTGTCTTTCTCCACCCATAATTGTCTGTCCTCACACATTTCACTATTGCTGATTGACCAGCTGCCAGATTTAGCTTCTGCCAGACTAATATTTTTCCTCTAAAAACCTGGGAGGGAACTTTCGCATGTAAATTCTGCTTAAGATCATAATTACAGCAATCCATGCAGCTAGGTAGGTTACTTCTCCTCTTTGTTTCCTGCAGACAGATCCTGCCACAAATCTTTCAGCATTACCACACACAAAGACAGGCTTTTGGTTCATTTTGTTTTGCATTATTTCTATATAAAAATGAACATACCAGATGAATGTTCAGATTTATTTCTTTAAAAAACCTGTTCTTACTGCTTTCTGAGTTTTTCTTTAACTTGCTTATTTGCCAGTAGCCCCTAGCTGGACTACATATAGGCAGCTACTTATTTTATTGTCAGTTCTTGCACTGAAATAGAAAGCCATTTACTTGGGTTGCTGTGTAAGGGACCCCTCCTCTTGCAAGGAATTCACATCTTTTGGAAAAAAAAGAAAAAAGTCTGGTCAACGCTTTTGTCTGTTGAAGTCTTCACAGCATGATGTTTACACTGCAAAGTTGTAGCTAGAGATGAAAGAACTGGTGTTAGATGCAGTTTAAAAGCTCTCCAATCTTCTCTTAGCAGTTATTTCACCCTTGATCTTCCTGTGGGGACAAGGAGGGGAAGGAGGGTGCCGGCTGCTTGTTTGTGGCTGAACAGAGGAATGATTGACTCCTGGTACCACCATACTGACAGGTCTTGTGTCATGATCGGCTCTTTAATCCAGATCATCTCACTGGTCAGCAGAGGGTGCCCAGTGCCACCTCAGTGCAGGCTGGTGGGTGGCAGGGTAGGTACCACCCACCTGGATCTCTCATGCCATCTCTAGGCTCCAAAGGGATCTGGACACTGTGCAGGAGAACAGATGTCAGTCATGCAAACCCCACTGAGCATTTAACTGCCACTATTTATTAAATTCTTTCCTGCAGCTCTTGGTTTCAATCAGTGAGAAAGTATGGCCTCCCTGTTATCTCCCTACTGTTTGTTTTCTTTTCTCCCTTTGTTCTTTCCCCGTTTCTTTCTTTTATTTGCTTTTGTGCGTGCATGTGTGAGTCTGTCTCCTCTGTTAACTCTCCTCTGCTTCTTCCCTTGCTTCAGCACTTTGTTTCTTGGGACCAGAAAAAAGCTGCAAAAACAGGGCATGAAAATATGCCACGTGAATAGTTACAAGAATGAATGCTCCAGAGGTGTAGGAGTGGCTGCAAAGCCTGATCACTCTTTAAATGTAGCCGGAGACACTTGTGAAGGTGGCTGCATGGCAAGTAACCAGTGGTACTAAGGGGCCGAACACAATGACCATAGCAGATCCTTCTAGTTTTCTTTAATTTTCGTTTGGACCATTAATTTTAGGCAGTTTAGGCCAAACTAAAACCTCATAAGCAACATTTCTAACAGTGAAATGTAACTAAAGAGTCAAATGCTATGGACAGTATTCCAGAAATAGTAGTTTTCAATGTTTATAGGGTCTCAAGGGCCCTGGATCTTTTAAACTTTTTAAACCAAAGAGAATGTTAGTCACCCTGCTTTGTGGCAATATGACAGTTTTCCAGCTACAGGCTTTCTTGGCACTTATGTGACAAGTATCATCCAAGGGAAGAAACTCTGCCTCTGACCGCACAGTTACTGTATGCAGTGTTCAAAGATGTTGTTTTCTTCAAACGTGGCTTCCTCGTGAATGCGTCCCATTTGGCAATAGGTAGCGCAGCAGAGGTGAGTTCTTGTGATGCCAGCTGAGTAACAGAAAATACAGAACGCTTCACAGCATAAACTGTAAGGGCAGTTCTGGCAAACCGTGATGGGGTTTTTCCTTTTTTTTTTTTTTTTTTTTCTTTTTTACATTTTGAAAAGACTTCTCCTTTGTCTTCAAAGACTTTGCACAGAAAATAAATGCTGTAGTATTGGCTTAGCCCCTGGAACTGTATTTTTGCAGTATGAACTGGAGAAACTGAGCAGAAACAGATAATCAAGACTGTGAGACTGGAAACCACCATGTCCTCTTCCTGAAAAAGTAAAATAAAATTAGCTTTGTAAATTTGTTTCACTTGAATCACTCACAGAAAACATTTTACAATATTGGGACTGAATGCTACTCTTGGACAAGACTACAGAGTATTGATGAGTTAGGTATGATGAGCATATCTAAAAGAAACAAAATCTTTTAATCAGTGAGTACATTTTTATCAATTGCTGTTAAGCACTCAAGAGACTTTATTTGTTCTTGTTCCCCTACGGGAAAAAGCAAGGCAAATCAAAGAGCCTTTCTTCCATCCTGTGTTATAAGATTGAAAGCATTTGTTTCTTGGAGTAGAATGATTTTCAGTTCTTATGCCCTTCCAAATATCACATTCCACAAATTTGAGAACACCAAAATTGAATTACCGATATTTATTCAAGAAACCACAAAAATGCGCGGACCTTTCAACCACTAGTATTGTGATTAGTGTGACTCCTATCTGAGTGCTGATGGTGAAAATGACGACTTATTTTAAAAATAAAAAGTAACATTCCAGACACTCCCATCGTGGTTGAAAATAAAAAGAACTACTGCTTCAGTAAAAGCTTCAGTTAAAAATAAACCTTTACTTTCTTACCATTAAAGGCAACTGAAAGCTCCTAAACTGTCTTAACAGTGAGATTTTTTTATTTTATATTTTTTTAGTTGTTTATTATTATTATTATTGTTATTGTTGTTGTTGTTGTTGTTTTTGCATTGGTCAGTTTGCCAAAAAAGTCTCCTGAGAAGTGGGTTTGTATCTGAAAAAAGGAATATATTGTTATGAATTTCAACTGGATGACATTTCTAACAAAAACAAGATGAAACAGAGTGAAAGTGAGAGAGAGAGAAAGAGATTTATCCTAAAATTGCCTGTGGTTGTGGGGTGGAGGTCATTATAGTATTCTACAGGTATGTGGTAAAACAGGCTTGCCCAATCAGGCAGAGTATGGTCTTGAACCATGGCTTTATACACCTAATTACACCCAATCACACCATCCAGACTTGGTCTCTAGTTGCCGTATGCAATTAATGTTTAGTTGCTGATATAAGGTAAATCTACTCTGAAAATGTAGAAAACTATAAGTCTAATGCCATAACTAAAACCTGCAGTTAACTCTATGAACCAAAATGTGCACGGAGAGTGAATGCATCCAACAGCCGGAGAACCACTCAAATCCTATGAGTTTGTATCTGTAACTATGAAAAAATTCTCTTTTGCTTTCCAAATAATAAGAGATGGTGCATGCATTAGTGCAGAAGAAGCTGGTGTGAGGTTAAAAAAAGGCAAACAGTGAGAAACTTTACGATAATTTATACTGTGAGACCGTGGTTATAAATTATTCATCCCAATGGGCAAAATCGAGAGAAAGTACTTTGTTGACTTTAGTGCAGGTCTAAGCATAGACAAGATAAAATAACAAAGTGTTTATGCAAAGCTCTGTATGCTTTTTGGTCAGTATTTTCCAGTGAGTTATGGAGATAACAGTAATGTTCCACTGTTCAAGGTGCACTGAATGAATTTTTCTTCATTATAAAGAGTAAATTTTGAATGTAATTTTCAAAAGAGAGCAAAACAAGATCCGGGCAAGTCCTTCACTCAAACAGAATATGCATTATTCCATGAATTTCTGCCTGTCACAGCAGATATGTACACAGCAGTCTTACATACTTGCATTTTATATTTTCAAAAGAGGTCTTATCTTATTCCAAGATAAGCTGGTAGTTTCATAAATGTCTTCCATTCATTCTCATTCCTTAGTGCTTCAGGGGAGAGGAAGCGATTAGGTAACCAGTGAAAGGGGGGGGAGAAGCCTTTCAGAGAACATTACCTGAGCAGTTGTGCTCATTTTCCCTGCTGAGGTGCAGAGGCACTCCTGCACAGCCTATCCCAGCTCCTCTTTGGTGCTCAGTACTCTTTTGCCCAGTATAAGGGGAAAAAATTAAAAGAAAATTAAATTAAAAGAAAGAAATTAAGGAGCAAGATAAATTTTGGTTCTTCTGCACCAAATGTGAAGTTCCAAGCTTTCATCATTTCTTACAGGAGGTGTAGGCTTCTCTGGACTTATTTTGCTAAAATATATTATTAGGCACTTGCAAACTGGAAAGCATTGATTTAATTTTTCCTTTATCACCTCCGTCCTTCCATCTACTTTCTCCTACCAGAAAGGCTACACCTGGACAGCCATCTTAGTACCTTAGTCCCTTGCACAGGGGACTGGACTATTAGCTGTATGAGGTGTGCAGAAAAAGGGGACTTTAGGCTGTTGTGCAGCTATTTCAATGTTTCTTTCTTGGGTATTGCATGACTTGAATTAAAGGTCTAGGACAAACCAGAAAAAGGACGCAGAAAAATTAGTAAGAAATTGTATGTAAGGACAGAAACAAAATCAGAAAAAAATGGTTAAATTACAACAATTTTGTAAGCAGGAACACAAAGGGGGACTAGAAGATCCTTAGACTTTTCCTTAGACTTTTCCTAAGAACTCAAAGAGACTTTGTAGAGTTTATTGTAACCCCGGTGGTCCCTGAGTTGCTGTACTGAGGTCTAGGGGAAAAGACTTGGCCTTGCAGGGAAAGAGAGAATGGAGAAGGAGAACAGATTTATGTTCTTCTATTTCTTTTCTCTCTCTTCTGAGTTTTTTCAGGAAAATTCATTTTTATGTTCCAAAAAAAATTATCTTCCAAGTTTAAAAGACCTTCTGATAGTCTTGAGGTCTCATTTCAAGAAAATGACATGGACCCACCACACTGACTGGCTAACAATCACTCACAGTGGCAGCAACAACAGCAGCAATGACAAGAAAAATATAAAAGACTTGTGCTGAGTATATTCCTATACCTTTTCAATTACTTTGAAACCAGGAAAATACTGATCTTTTTTTTTCTGAATATGAAAGCACCTAAGTTATTTTATTTTAATCGTCTGCATGGTTGTGTGTATTTCAGAAATGAAAACAAGAAAAAGCAACTGTAAAAATAATGAAAACTTGGGAGTTAGTTTTCATACTTACTTCTTTTCATGTCTCGGGAAAACCACAAAAGGAATCTTTGATCCCCGTTGGTCTAATGAAGTGATAAATTAAGTCTTCATTACCTGTTCCTCTGTCAGTTCTTTGGGCAAATGGAAAACACCTATAAAACCAAATATTTTGGGTTTTAAGAGTAAAGGCTTTTATTATAGCTAGGAATAAAAGATATGTACAACACTATAAAAGGTTTTTTTTTTTTCATTTTCTCTAATTTGAGGTCACTGTTGCTCTCAGCTCGTTTTAGCTGTTAGCTCAGAACACCCTTTGGGTACTTTGAGATGTCTTATTCGACAAATAATCCCACTGACCTACACAGGAATGACTCACAACACTAGCGACTAGCCAGTGAGATTTAAATAATTATAATATAAGAGTGCTGGAAGAACTCTGTACTGGTTTGGCATCTTGACCACTGTTTGGAACATTTTTCAGTTATTTTTATGACATTTTAATCTGATATCCTGTAAATAGCCCTAGAAGAAGGACTATTTAGAGGAGACATAACATAGCAAAATATAACAATGCGAGAAAATACTTCAGACTGTTTTAAATAATCATTTATGGGGTTATTGCAGTGAATGAACTTTTTTTTCCTCTTTTTTTTTTTTTAAAAAAAAATATTGTGTATTTTTTGTTCTAAGTAAATGCATGAAGAACAGCTGGATAACTACAAAAGCTCAGTCTTGATGCAAGCATCTCTAAGTCTCCTGACTACCCAAAGCTAATCCTTGACTCTTTTGAAAGGTCCTCTGTATTTCCTAAGTACAATGTACTTTTTTTGTTCTGATTCAGCCACAGTCACCTTTCCAGAAAGTTCTAACCATCCATTACTTTAAACTTTGAAAACTTTATAACCTGATTGAAGTCAATGAGAATCATTCTCTAACATACGTTTATGGTGGAAACAGTAAAGATAAAACAGCTAGGCCTACAGTAGTTTTCCTTTTAAAGTGATACAAACTCTTACATTGTTTTTTTTCCTGTTTTTATACCAAAGCTTATGAAAAAAGCTCTGTATACGCTGAGTTTTTAGGGCACTATCATCTGAATTACTGTTTTTTTCTTATCAGCCATTCTTGCTATTATTTAATTATGAGGCTTTTGATGACAAGCAGGGTGACCTTCTCCAAGCCCTGATACCATCACATGGTGCACAGCACCGTTTGAGGATGATCCGTGATGTAGATTCAAATACAAAAATTGTAACACAAATTTGTGTTGCTGTCATACCTTAACAGACTTCTAACAGGCTGCAAGAGCATGCAGTCAAATATTTGAAGTGGAGCATTTTACAGCAACGTCACTTAATCCATCCTTTATAGGAGGAAAATTATAGCTGTGTTTCCACTGAGTTCAGGCAAGGTTTCTGGAAATATGTGCTTGTAAACAAAATTACAAAGATTCTTCCCACCTGCTTCTGCTTTCACTCCTGATTAAGCCCTAAGGTTAATTATTTGAAAATCTGGGGAAACTTCTGAGTCAGAGGTTGATCAGATTCCAGAAGGAGAAGAAATCCAAATGGGAAAAAGAGAACAGATGAGGCAAAGCTGGTAATGTTGACAAATGGGTTGGCTTTTTTAATGTAGTCTGTCAAGTTAGGACAGGGAAATAATGCTGTAATAGGAAAAGAAATTGTTGGTCATAATGCAACCTCAGATTTATTTCAAATTAATGGAAGGTTTCACAATAAGCACATTTTATCCATATTTTTTCTGCAATGCAAGAATGCTAGGCCCATTTTGTCTTCCTGTTGGGCAAAGGATCCTTCTGTCCTCTTTTCTGTATTTTTTTTAAAAAGAGCTGGTTCACTTAGCCATTAAGTACCTCTGATGTTAAAATTCTGGATGAAATATTTTGATCGTCCAGCTTTGTAAAACGGCACACTGAAGAAAACATACATGTATGATGGCAAGGAACTTACTGGACTACATCTTAGTGAAAACCTTTAATAAAAGGATAAGATTATCCTTCTTCAGTAGGGGTATTAAACATGGGATTTGAAGTGTGAGAGTCAGCTTGTATTCTTGTTCACACTGACGTGGTGCTCATAGGCTTAGGCAGCGGATTGAGGGGTATATCTGGCAGCAGAACTGGGTTAGTGCGCATTACTGGCATTACTAGATGCTCTGCCTATATCTATACTAGTAAACTAAATAAGGCCAGGCTCCGGGTTAAACCTCTGCAAGAGGTGCTTGTTCCTACTGCTTCTTCAGTACTCTCTAGGGCACAGTTTTGACCTGAGCTCGCCAGCACCTCTCCAGCAATGTGAGAGTGTGTGGGACAGCATGGGCCAAATCCTGTTCTTGGTAAAAAGTCTGCACGAATCTCTGATGTTGGGTCGGTGGGGCTAGAGAGGGTTTAACTGCATGGCCTTATCAGTACAGGTGACTCCAACATATTTTACAGCTGCCATGCCAGTTGACTGCAGGCACATACAGCAGGCTATGGCCTGTGCCAAAGCCACTGTCTAAAGCCAGTGCCGCCTTGGAATATTTACTGTAGTAGCTGAAATCACAAGTTGAGAGTCAAAATATGTGGAAAAGGAATGGAGACCAGTACAGATTAATGATTCAGAAGAATGTCACTGTAGTTCTTTAGTGGTCTTGTGTTCCCTCGAGTGGAAGCTAGCAATACAGGAGTGGGGAGAAAAGGGAAAATATGTGTAAAAAAAATAAGCTGGAAATAGCAAAGGGATCTTTTAACAGCACCAAGATGACCTTCAGTTTAACTGCAGAAGTGATCACGAGATTTTGGTGAGGAACAGAGCCCACATGGCTTTCCCTGCTCACCTTCCAGATCCAGTTTGTAGCTGGCAGAAAACAGCATAGCCATCAGCGCTGTTCTCACCTGTCCCAGCTGAAATTTCAAGGCCACATTTAAGCCATTTAATATAGATGCCCAGCTGAGGCAGTGGGACTCTTTTATTGTGTTTATAGGAAGCCAAGTCTGAACTGCTTCTTCATACTTGGATTTACAGCAGCAGCAGTGCTCAAGTTAGATGCTTTTGGTTAGGTGGGATCATTTCTTTTAGCTGCCTAAAGGATAGGTATGCGGGCTTTCTTCAAGGTCACTGGAGAGACCAGTCCCAGATTTATTTTATTCTGGGATAGTTATCTAAGGCAGGTGGGATGAATCTCTGTCTGCATTTGTTGCCGGAAGAACCTAGATGACTAACTTAGACTAGACATCTGATTTTTCAACAACTGCATTTGAATGTCATACCCGCGTGGTTCTTAATGAAAATATCAAGCCCTGTGAAAATGTAAGGCACCTCAAACTCAGAACTTACATTTCAGATAGGTAAAATACCTTCCTCTGCTGTCTCCTGTGGTTGGTGGCAAAGATATCGTCAACTTCAGTGGGAAAGACTCAGCCACAGACACTCAGTGGTGCGGTTATCTGACCAGCCCTTGTGCTTAGGTAAACTAAGTCTCAGTTACATCTTTAATAACAACAGATTTAACAAGATCTGATGGGTTGCAAAAGCTAACCAGAAGCAGGGATCTAATATTGTTGTAGGAACTAGAATATCCCTAGTGCGTTTCATGCACTGCTTATTTTCTGGATTCGGGGCCAGTAAACTCAAAATGCACCAGTTGTGGTTTTGTCAGATTGCTTGTGGTAGTTTGTGCAAATAGCATGCAGATAGGTGATTTATCAAAGCTCCAGAATCTATTTTTTTTAGTTAGTCGGACTTCTTTTGAAATATTTTCCCTCTTTCTCTTGTGCTGATGTACACTTACCAGCAGAGGTGCTAATCTTTGGAGTGACCTTGCTGGTTTAGTACTGAGCTCTGTTTGATGGAGGGAAATTAAATGCTGCTGGCGTGATTAGTATTATAACACAAAAGGAGCACACCAAATCCAGAGCAGATAGTGGGAACATCAAAAACGTTAAGTGAGGAAAGGTAGTAATATTCCAGAAATTGGAAATCCCATTAGATGAAGTCAGTGAAATGGAATGTATGTCATGAGACATAAAATGTCTGATGAAAATACAGAGGGTTTAAGAAAGTTATTTAAAACATTGAACCAAAATATTTCAGTCTCAGAATCAGGAAGTCTGAGAGAGAATTGTTGGGTGTATTGGAGCCTCAGGAATCTTAATAAGCATTTAAGGAGAGGAACAAGTTTAAGGAGAGGAACAAGTTTATGGAGTTGATAAGTGGCTTTTAAACATCTGGTTTTACCAGTGATAATTGAGTTGAGATGTTGCTCGAGACATAAAGTTTTAAGGGAATAAACATGAGATCAACGAGATGCAAAAGAATAATGATGGAAAAAATTTACAAATTCAGAAGAAAAAAGGATTGATATACACCTAGAAATTTTAAGAAGACTGTGCAGTGGATTTTCTGAGCTGCAGACAAAACAATAACAATACAAGTTGCATAATACCAGCTGCTACACTAGGAAATTGGATTGTAGCAAATATTTTGTTTAGATATTTTAAGCCCTAAAGGATAATATTTTAAAAGACAATAGATGTTTCTAAATTAAGAGATTGAAAAATAGCTATTTAAAATATATCTGTAATACAGTCATATAATTTTACATTATCATTTGCATTTCACATTTAGTGTATAAACATTAGCCAGTCCTGTACTGAATTTGTAACTGACAATCCTAGGGCTTTTGTCTCTTAGTCTGAGGTTTGTTTTGGTTCTGCATGTTTTTTTCTTTTTTATTCTTTTCCGTATGTCTGTAATATCATCAATGCAGGGGAAAACAGAAAAGCTGAAGAAATGAATGGGCAGAGCAGTTCATTAAAGAAGTTATATCTGTATCTGGGCACATCTCATGGAAATCTGGGTTAACCTTCAGTAAATGAGAGTGGAATCTTTAATTTAGTTCCAAGAGTAATAAAAACGTTCTGGATGGAAATGCGTATCATTTAACATTACAGCCGCATTCTTACTCACATTGCCTGTATATTGCATTACTCCCCAGGGAACACATTCCTTCACATTTTTCTCCATCAAAGCCAGATTGCTACTATGCCACGTAAACAGAGGCAGTACTTGAAGTGAAAGAGCTGGTGGCTCATCATTGTATAAACCCTGCTGGCGAGTTCAGAAACGATGGGGTTACTGAGTTTCTCAGTTCTGCCTGTTCGGCAATGAGGATTTCAGTGGCCCACTCCTGCCCTTGCAGCACGCCCTGTGATGGTGACTAGCTGCAAGTGTCCGGAGCTGCAAAGCTGAGCTCTCCGTGCTTGTGTGCCCTCACCTCCCAGCCCATGCACAGAGATGCCCAGTGCTTTTTGCAAGCCAGTTTGCAGGGTATTTCAGCTGCATTACAAACAGGCTGCAGAGCAGGGGGGGTTAAGGGGATGGGGTGATATGTAGGGTGTCTCCCCCTACTCACATCTTTGATGCGAGGATGTGAGTGCCCATCGTAGCACATTGCAGGGGATCCTCTGGCTAATGTTGGACTATTGCCTACTGTGAGACTGCAGGAACATATTCCCTGGGTCATTCTTCTCCTTATCTGTTTCATGTTATTCCTTTACATGGTGCTCACCCTGTAAAGTGCCATGTTGCAACCTCCCTATTCACTACACTTCTCCCAGCTCACTACAATTGAACCCCGTCTTTTCCCTTCCACCAGCCTTGCTAAGACAGCCTTTGCTCTTTTTTTTTTTTTTTTCCATGAGATGCTCTGGGGATGGTCGAAGAAGCCTGTATTGTTTTTATGTTTTGGGGTTTTTTTTTGTGTCCAAGGCTATAATTTTCTTCTTCCAATTAAGTTTGCTGTGGTCTTTAGGAGAGCAGGAATGTCAGAATTTTGTCCTTAATGTGATACTTTAAGTTTTCATTCATGAAATAAGACAGTCAGGATCTGTCAAGATATGAAGAAAGCCCCAGAGCTGATGAAAGGGGACCCCATGCCCACTGTGTTTTTTCCTTGAGTCTTCCTGTGGGCTATGTAAAGCAGTTGGCAAAGACTTCTGACATACAGGATGAAGAGGGAAAACATGTATGAAACACATTTTAGTAAAGTAATATTAAANAATAACAACAATAATAATAATAGCGGGGGGGGGGGGGGTCTGTCCTTCCACTTTGAAAACCTGTTGAAGGGGAACAGCATGATCCGAGACATATTCAAGGCAGTGCTGCTACCCTCTTCTGTAACTTACTTCTGTTTCTACATGGAGGTTGACCATCCTGGCCTTTGGGAGCTTTTTAGGAGGCTCATACAAGAATTCCTGGTGCCAAAAACATCATCTCCAAATACAAGTTTTCAAAGCTAAAAGCAGATAGCACCTTTCTTCCAGCTGCTTTGCTGCTACTGCTTTTAGTGCCTGGCAACTGATCTCTGACCATCTGATCTCAGTCCAGCTCAAGAGAGACCTATTTTAGCTTGAAAGAAAAAAAAAACGAAAACACAAAAAAAGTCATGGCAGAAAAGTGCTTTGAGAGCAGTTTGACAGTAGTCAATAAGGAACAGCCAACAGAAGGCATCTGGACAAACACTGAAGTGCTTAATGCAGTGACAACAAAGTGTTATTTGCCCCTGTTTTCCCTAGCTGCTTATTTAAAGTTAGTACTCTTCTTTTCTCATGGTACTTTTTCCTACCTTTTGATCCTACGAAACCAAGCAGCACATTATATAAACTGTGAATCCTCTGACTGCACAGTATAGCTCTGGTTTCTAGAGCAGCTTTGTAGACTGGAGATAAAAAGGGCTCAAGCATCCAGGAAAATCTGGTTAGATGTCATGTGTGCCCATCCCTAGCCCAATGACCACATACTTTACAATAAATATTTTCTGGCACTGCATAAAGCAACAGCAAATTACAATGTATTCTGTTCCACTAAACTCTCTTTCATCTGCACAATGCAACCTTTTCACACTTATTGTGAAGTTTCTAACACCAAGACAATAAGAAAGTATTAATTTTTTAATTCCTTAATTACTTAAATGCTGCTCTGTCCTTATCACAATGTCAGACAAGTGTGCAGGAAAATAGTAGATGTGCTATCAACAAGAAAGAAGATCAAAAGGGGGAAAAAGACTTGCTCGGTTTGAGATTTGGCAAGCTGGTCTTCTCACAGGGCAGTCAAACCAGCACTGTATGGGCAGACTCACAGAGCAATGGCAGCAATGGCAGCAATGCCGTTGGAATTTCTGTGGGAAAATAGACACAGAGTTATGTTGCAGAAGTATTTCTGTGTACTCCTAAGCAGAAACTTCCTAGTGTCCCAGATAAGCTGATAGGAGCTGGGATGGGAAAGTGGTAATAAGTTATCAGACATCTCTGAATATGGTAGGTATAGACAGGTATGTATGTATGTATAGCTGTTCTTCCTTAGGCTTGGTGTCCCATTCACTGTTGGCTTAGATACAGATAGGATTCCCTCCCTTCCACCCACGCAAGGGTGGAAGGGTGCAAAGACTTCTGGTTGAATAAGAGAAGTAACACAGAGGACTGAATGACATCTGCCTCAAACTTTCTTGTCTAGATTTCATAAACTTTGTGAAATGCTCTGTGGTCTCTATTATGAACAAAATGTACCCAAAGGTCTTTGTTATAAATCTGCTTTAAAAACCTCCATAATTACTATTTTTTTGTAGTCAAAACCCATAACAGGTTACAATAAGAAGAAAAAAATTTGAAAGATATAGGTGTAAAGTTCATGCTTGCTTTCCAGTTTCTGTGCTTTCAGAGTGATTCTCAGTGATAATTTATGTCTTTTTTTTCTTCAGTAATTACTTAAATTACTTTAAGAAACAGGATGCCATTCTTAGATACCTCAAAGAACTTAGATATTAAACTCACAGGACTGAGGTTTCCCAGAAACTGTCATGTACTACATGTTTAGATTAATACCATGATAGCTGGCAATTCTTGAAAACTGTGATGTTCATTTCCAGTCCCATTTATAGGGATCCCAAAAGGAAGTTTGTAAGGAAAATTTTAATGAGGGGACCCATTAGAGTGTGAGATGATATATCAAGTGAAAACATCTAATAACGTTCTCAGATAATCTGAAAAGTGGCATTAGGTTGCCTTGCCCTAATAGAGCTGTCAGAAAACCTCTTTGCCAAACCAGTTTTTTTTTTTTTTTTTTTTTCTGGTCAGAAAATACTTGTTTGTTGACACCGAATCTTTGCACGGAATGTACTATTTAAAGAAAAATTATTAAGAAAGCCTTTTTGAGTTTCAGTATAGAACATCTTACCAAGTGTGACCGGGAGAAGCAGAGAGATCCCCCCCACGCCCAGTTACCTGGTGGTTAGGACACACATTGCAATGGAAGAGCTTCATGTGAGTCTCAGGGCTAGTCCCAAGTGACATTTCATCTCGGGTTTATCAAATAAGAGGCGACTGCCTCAGCTCTCCAGAAAGTGACTATTTTAGGACATGGTGATTTCTGCTGTTGTTCTTTGACATAAGGACAAAATTTATGAAGTTTTAGGACCATTATGAAATCCCAAGAAACCTAGTTCCACTCTGTTCCATTTGCAAGCTTGCAAATTTTAACATAGGAAAAGTAAGTTAATCGACTGAACTGACAACATTTTCAACATACCATTTTTATGGAAACAGAGGAAAAGTCAAAAAAAGCTGTATCTTGCCATTAAGAACAACAATCAAAGCTTGCAATATCTATAAAGTTTGAGTTGGTTTAGGATATTTTTGAAATGTCTGAAGACGAAGCAGAACATCATCTGGCAAACTCAGTACTAGAGTAGGTCTCTGGATTCTGGAAGAGCATTTGACAGATGAATCTGTCTTCATTCCAGGGACTCCCATAAAGCACAGCTTTGAAATAGGGCTTAAATACAGTATACTCATATTCTGGAAAACTGACCCAAGAAGAGACCTGCCGCAGACTTTCCCTTCCTTATGACAGCCAAGTGTAAACTGACCTCACAGAAGAATGTTTCTGAAGTAGCAGCCTCACACTACCCCTAAGGAAAAATACTCATTCAGATACTGTTCTTACCCTAGCTATCCTGTAAAGGATGGAGATCCTGAACAGGTGAGTTGCATAATTACTGCCTTCCTGTTGTAATCAGTGAAGTTGTGGTTCTTGTCACTGAGTGTGTACATCACGTGGAAGAAAAAGTATGTGGATGAGAGAGGGACCTGGCTGCAAGGTATTGATATTGAAATAGCAAATGTTCCTCATAGCTTAACACCGCTGTGCTGGCTTGGATGGCAAGATGGTACAAAGGACATATTTTAAAGGGTTTCCTCTACTTTAGGGATGTGATTTATGAATCTTGGGTATCCAACCTCAGCTAGCCATCTAGGCTTCTTCCATGGCTTGTGCAAAGAAACTCCATAGCCACATGGTAATGGATTCATCTTAATATAAGTCTGTATCATTAACAGGGTGAATCACTTCCTGTAACTGCTTACCCCTCTCCACGCACTAGAGAAGTTGCACATGTAACTGATTACTTTCGGTGCTTAACTTGCAGAAGATAAATGAAATGAAAGTCCTCTCCCCTTAGTGCTGTAAATAACCGTCTAGTTTCTATTGTGTGACTTGTGAGCAAGGTATCTCGGTCTCTGTGAAAAGCAATGATGCATAAGATAAAACTTTCAATCTCCCCATATGTAGTACTTCTGGGGACAACACAGGCAGGAAAGGGGAATCAGTCCTCTGGGTTCATTGTGATTCTTCAGGTTTTTTATTCTATCCCTTATAGAGAAAGGAATCTGCCATTTCATCTTTCTAATGTAGATTTAACATGTGGAGAGAGACAAGTTCTGTAAATGGGTGGAAGCGAAGTCTCCTGGAAATGTTGTGGAAATATTAAGAACTTTGTGGCTGTACACTCAGAGTGGTGCCAGCTGGGAACTGTAATTTAAAAATAAACCTACAATAAAAGTTTAACTTAAACCAAACAGAATATTGGGGGTTTTTTTGCATTCTTTGCACAGTGTGTATTTTGCACTCACTATTACCTTCAAATAAATAAAATACCCCAAGATTATCTACAGGGTCAATACATTTTAAATAGTGCAATATTACCATCTTTAATTTCTAGTAACCCAGACCTGGAGCATCTGTGCATAAAGTTAGTCAGTATTTAATATTAAACATCTTCAATGATATTCAAGAGTGGAAGAAAAAGAGGTTACTCTCTTTTGAGATTGCTGCAGTACTTGAACTAAGATGCAAATTGAATACTCCTTGAGTGAGGATTAATTCCTCTCATCTGCACTTCTAGGAGTCTTAGTCTGCAAAACAAACATCTACTGCCTCCTAGAAAAGTTGTAGTGCAAATATCCACTGCAGGCATTTGAATAATGCTCAGCACCAAAGGCCAGAGTCTGACATTCAGACCCATTCCTATGAATAAAAGATACAAAATTTCATTGAGAGCAGTGGACTTTTCTGCTGGGACAGTTCCCTGATCATGTTCTATGGTCCTTGGTGGAGCTCAGATTTTTCTTAGTCCTTGTGAATCTGTGTCTCCTCTTGACTCATAGAGAAAAATCTTTTTACTAGTAGTTTCCCTCTCACTCAAATGAGATGGACTGACTTAGTAAGAGGCACCTCATAGCCTTAGAAATAATGAACTTTACTGAATCTTTCTGGATATTTTACCTCCATTACTAAACCACCGTTATAAAATTCTAAGGGATCTAAAATTCGAAGAGATCTAAAAGTGAGCAAAAAAGGGAGCTGGGTGGCACTGCCTTGGATTTCTACATGTCTGTATTGAATAAAGTGAACCTAAATGTCAGATTGGCAGTCTATCTTTCTGTAATACAGTGTCCAGCTTCTAAAGAACTTTTANACAAGTATTTGAAAAATAAGTGAACTTTTGCCTGTCAGTTTTAGGGGATTTTTGCTCGAAAACAGCAGTGGAGCATGGGAGTTAACAAATCAGAGCAGAGTCCTACATGCTGTACGCAGTACTTGCACTGCAAGCAATATGACTTCTGTGAGAGGAAATGCACCTTTTTACCTTAAAGATCATAGGAGCTACTGTGTCAAATAAATCACTAAGTTTTGTGGCTCTCTGGTTATTGCATGTATTCTCATGGAGATGCAGAATTTGAGAGAGAGGGAGCCTGCTTCTAAGCATGGTCTGTGTACTGGTGTCTTGCTGCGTGCACAGGGGATTCGCAGTGCTGGGGCCCAACTGCATGTTAAAATTGGATGGTTTAAAATCAATTCCTCCTTGACATACCTTTCAAGTCTGAACAGATTGGAAGGCCTCAGGGTTCTGAATGTGACCTTCTCTGGAAGCAGTTTATGAGATTAACTCTCAAAGCACAGCTGGTCTCTGTCTCCCGTTATGCTACACATTAGTGATGCCATCAAACTCTATTTGAAAAAGCATAAAAATCTGCAAGCCTAAACTCAAATCTGACTGAGTAAAACTTGCTCCAAATTCCATAGGTTTCCTTCCTCTTTATTCAGAGTCCTTCATGGAGGGGGCTTCCAGAAAAATCCCATGTGTTAGTTTCATTGTATGTTATACTGCATGTGGAGGAAAAGATATATACTTTGCAACAACTCTGGAGAGACTTTAGGTTTTCTTTTATGTACAGTGAGTCTCCCAAAATCATAGCAAGGGAAAGAAGCACGTTTCCCCCCAAAATTTGTACAGACCAATTTCCTTCAGAGACAACTGCTTCATAACACTGACCATAGTAGCTGAGTAGTTGTTAGGAAATAGGATGCAGCAACTAATCTAAAGAAATGAGAAGTAGAAGCTCCCTTCTTGCTCACAGCCTGTGATTAACTGCCAAGATCAATCCATCGGGCTTTCTTTTAAATTGAATTTATTCAAAAGTCCACTATCTAAACAGCACAGAAAGAATGAAGGCTCAAACTTTATTAGTTACTGCTTGGCATTTGCAGAGGGAGTCTGTGGCTTCCACAACCAGAACAAGAAAAAAATTTTATTTCATTCAGCACTACAATCGGCCAGTGTCTGGACCAAAATGGAGTGAATCGGAACCAAATATTTGTCAAGCCTTCCCCCTTTCAGTCATGGCCATAAAAAATGAAGTTACTGGATGGCTCCTCTCCAGTGTGCTCTATCATCTTGTTATCTGCTTTGAGATGGAGTTGCTCTGCCAACTGTTCACGTACAATGGCAGCAGCTGATTCAAGCATTAAAGTAAACATAGTAAAACTACAGGTCGTATATTCTACTGTTACATCTAGGAAACTAAAATGCTCCGGTTCCTTTGCCAGTTTGCTACTTATTTATATCTGAATATGAGATTACATGATACCAGGGATCATCCCTAAAAAAACCCAGTTTATGAGAGTCTTTGGGCAAGCAGTTTTTATTCTGAAAAGATCAGACTTAATTGAAAGGTGGAATCTGAACACCCATCATAGAAAAAGTCATCAGGGGAATAAATAAGGATTAAAGTTTGGATACAAGATTGAAAAAAGTCATTATTTTGGGGAACAACTGGGGCTTTTTTAAAATTTTCAAACTGAAAAATGAAGTCCCTCTCTGGATTTTTAATCCATCTGTTTCCTCATATTGGAAGAAAGCCTGCTTATCATTATTTAAAAAACATTTTTTTCCCCCTCATGCAATGTAAAGTATAGTGACTTCATGCTCCTGGTAGAAGCATCATGCATCTGCTGTTACTCTGTTTTCAGAGCAAGCTGTCTTCTGTCTCAGAGAAGCTAAAGGGTCCAGACACAATTTCTTGGAATTTCCAAAACTAGAATAGGATAAATTCTGTTCTGCAGTTGAAGCTATATTGGAAAAAATGATTAATAATCATACTAACTTATAAAGTGGGTGGAGTACAACATCTGCCTCAGCCATATTCCAGTCAAAGCCTCAAATGCACGATTGTTTTGCTCAAGACCCTGGAAAATCAGGAGGCTTCTCTTTTGATTTACTAGCCAGTTATAGCCACCCTTGGCAAAGGTTTTGCCAAGTCGAAAAAAATAGGTTCCTGGTAGTTCTGCATAAGCTATCTTTTAATTAAATGATCACATTAGCCTTACCTGACTAAACCAATTTTCATTTGTGCTGATGAAAAAGGAAGTATGAATGACACAGTGATAATCTCTGCAATATTACAGGAATAACACCTCAGTTCCTCTTTAAAAATAGAAAGAGGAGATACATCTTTGGAAACAGAGAAGAAAAAAAAAAGTCTGTAAACTTCCAGAGAAACCCACATAGTCATTGACAGTCATGGGCCAGAAACCTTCTGATAAATGTTCTTATAATTTGGGGCATGTGACAGAGCAAAATGAATGACTGCACCAGAGAAAGAGGACAATCAGCAAGGATGTGAAATTACAGTTGGCACAGTTTCTTTTGCCTCAGAGCTTTCCAGAGAATCAGTCTTTCATTTTAGCATGAGCCTAAAACCAGTTGGTTTTTTTTAACAGTCTTTAGCTTTTGTGGCTGTTTGCTAGAAATGCAGGCAAAAAGGAACTTTGAAACACAGTACACAGTTATATTTCCAAAACCTACATCAGGCTTTGAATTGTTCACTTTCCTGGGGCAGGGGAGAGAAAGAGAGAAAAATAATTAAGGTGAATATTTCGTTCCTTGCATTTATTCTCTGTAGTAATAAAAGATTCTAGATCAAAGAGGTTCTTTGTTAGCAATCTCCAAGTCTAGCCTCAACTAAAGACAAATCCAAGTCATGTCCTTTTGATCTTTTCCCGTTTCATTCTTGAGACCACTCCCTTGATGCTCTGCATACCTTCCATCATATGAGCTTGGTAATAGAATTTCCCCAGTTTCAAACAGAGGCTGATCAACCCCTCTTGGGGCCAAAATCAGCAGCAACATCTTTGAAAGGAGGGTCTGCATGTTGAGTAACCTTCAGCACTTTGTAAAACCAGCACTCTGAAGAAACATTGAACAGCAGCCTTTAACTCTATGACAGGAATTACTGAAGCTAGACCAGTGGGCTGACCAAGCATTTGTTTTCAACATTTTTGTGGAATATCTGTAGCCTTTCTTTATCTGCTTCTGTAGTCCTGTCAGTTGACTACTTGAAGGGAGTTAAATAACATCAGTGATCAGGGTCTTGATCTACTCTGAGCTTTATTTAAGATATGTATAATTGGCTGTGGAATGGTTGTTGTTTTCATATTGAAAAAAACCCCAAACCTAAATCAGTGTTATGTGAGCAATTTAACTGCCGAAGTCTTTCATGTTTACTACAGTTGTAATTAAAGTTTCATCAGACATTTTCAAATATCCAACTGCAATCAAGGAAAATGTAAAACCAGATAGAAGGCAGTGGGGGAACTATACAAGCAGGGGGTTTGATTCCCATGCAGGATATCTGAAAAAAGCTACCACAGCACTGTGGCAGCTTGATGTTAGTGACAAAATCTCAGGGTGTAGCCCTGCAAAAGATACATGGTGAATACCTTTATTTTTTTTTCTGGTTTGCCATTTAACAGTAAATATTTGGGAGTATTGTATACCAGGCTGTTTCATTTGGACCAATACTGGAGGTGGCTTTCTGAAAATAACTGAGGTGCCCCAACTCAGAATTCAGAGTATCAGGACCTGCTCCTTTGCAGCAAGGTTTTCATGATCTCTTCCAGAAATGAGATCACATCCACTGTGGAAAGATAGCTAGATACATTGTCCTTGATATGAATGATTGGGTGAATTATAGGACACGAGGAAGTGAGGCCCCAGAATGTGTATATATATATATATATGTATTTATATATGTGCACGCACACATACATAGAAATTCACATATGCATAAGCATATTTGTTTTAAACATTTCTTTGCAGAGCTACCTTTACCAGATATACTTGTGTACCCCAGTAAACAAGCAGAACCACTGCTTTCAGCTCTGACTGGCAATATGCGTCTAAATACAAAAGGCAAACAGGCCATAACCAGCTGAAGAGCTGCTTTTAATTAACCTCAGTGCAAGACGATAATGGAAGTACATTTCTCTTTTCCTGTTGAATGAAGATGCACTGATTCAGCAATAATTGAACCCTGAACACTTCATAAACTTCTTCGGGGAGGAAAGGCAAGAAACGCCAGCAAAATCATCTGTGAGTCATTAGGAGGAGAGAGGCCTCTGCTGAGGCCAGTCTTCCCAGTCCCAGATCACAAAGGGAAGGCAGTGATAGTGGCTGGCCATCTTGAGCTTTGTTCTTGGCATAAAAAGGCCATATTGTGAGTTTTCTGAAGGTAGTTGTTACAAGACAATAGGGTAGTCTGATGTGGTCTAAGATTTCTTAATCAAAGACACTCTCTTCTGACAGTTCTTTTACCCGTTACAAGAGAACTGTTTTTAAAGTGCTTATGTTAGAAAAGCAGGACTGCATTTATGTTTCTGCTTTGTGACTGCCAGAACCCTCAAGTGCTTTATTATAGCACATTGCCAGTTTTGTTGGAGCTAAGGTGGAGAACTCCTTATGTTTGCAAGATTATTTTCATGTAAGACCATAAACTCTTGCTGGTCTTGCCTAGAATTGCACGTGCTGGCTCATGATGTAGGACTGGTTTTGTGGTCCAGACCTCGGGTTCAGTGAGCAAGAGATTCTTAAGATACAACTTTCTGAATAAAACATCATTTCTAAGATGAAATCCACTGCTGTGCATACATACGAACAACCACGTAATTCCCTATGGAGAGTCACAAAGCCTGGCTTTGCTCCTACCCCTGGTACTCTCAGGCGTTCACTGCAAACCTTCTGCTTCCATAGGAAACATGGGAAAGAAAGCTGTGGGGTTTTAAATAAACTAAAAAATAGAAGAAGAAAAAAGGGAAAGAGATTTGTCTTTTCAGAGAGGTATGCCTAGCTGTCAGGCACCAGATGAATTAGAGTGAGCACTGGCAGGCAGAATATCCCAGCAAGTATCTGCCCATAAGCCAGAGGTTATATGAACTTAATTGCTCAAGGGAACATACTTTGGTTGCTGATTCCATGTCACACCCTAGCAATGTAAATCTGAACCTTGCTCTTGGCTGAAATCTGAGAAATGTCTGCAGGCGTTTCACTAAAATCCGACTCTGCTAAAGGAAGGGGGCGGGGTGTGTATGGAAGAAATGTAATCGGAGTCTACTGGCTAACGCGGAGCTGGTTTTGAAAAGAAAGTGCAAGACGCACATGCTGGATGGGAAGTGATGGAGGAATATCAAGCAGCAGCTTTGAGAAAGAGGGAGAGACTGTGCAGTGAGATAAAGGAGAATAAATGGAATAAGAAGTGAGGAAGCACTAACGAGCAAAGAAGGGCTTGGAGTTCAGGGCAGCAGAAGGAGGAAGGAAGCATGTGAGGGAGGTAGGGGGTTGTCAGACATGGCTGGGACCAGAGATCACTTTGCTCTTCCTTCCCAGATGTGTTCTGGGTCACAGAGCCTGGTCACAGGTCAACAGGGCCCTCATCCTGTCTCCAGTTTAGACAGAAGTTGGGGCTAGGGAAGAAGCAAAGAGACAAAGCTCATATGGATTTAATCTTTAGAAAAAAAAGTCACTTAAATGTAAGATCAAGACAACCTGAAGTATGCTGGTGGCCTGACTGGCATAACATGAGTGGGGAAAGGCCTTGGTGATGCAGGGATCAGATGGACCAAGTAGAGAAGAAAACTGACTTTAAAAGGTGCAGATCTCTCTGGAGCACTCTCTTCTCCAGGCTGACCAACCCCAGCTCTCTCAACCTGTCCTCACAGGAGAGGTGCTCCAGCCCTCGGATCATTTGTGTGGCCCCCCTCTGGACCTGCTCCAATAGGTCCATGTCTTTCCTGTGCTGAGGAATCCAAAGCTGGACACAGTACTCCAGGTGGGGTCTCACGAGAGCAGAGCAGAGGGGCAAAATCACCTCCCTCAACCTGGTGGCCATGCTTCTTTTGATGCAGACCAGAATATGATTGTCCTTCTGGGCTGCAAGCACACGTTGTCGACTCATGTCCCCCTTTTCACCCACCAGTACCCCCACGCCCTTCTCTGCAGGGCTGCTCTCAATCCCTTCATCTCCCAGCCTGTATTGATACTGAGGGTTGCACTGACTCAGGTGCAGGACCCTGCACTTGGCCTTGTTGAATCTCATGAGGTTCGCACTAGCCCACTTCTCAAGGTTGTCCAGGTCCTTGTGGATGGCATCCCACCCCTCAGGCATGTCAGCTTGAGGTCCTCTGAAAACTTGCTGGGGGTGTATTCGATCCCACTATGTCACTGATGAAGATATTAAACAGTACTGGTCCCATTATGGACCTCTGAAGGACAGCACCTGTCACTGATCTCCATCTGGACATTGAGCCGTTGACCACTACCTTCTGGATTCAACCATCCAACCAATTCCCCATCCACCCATCAAATCCGTATCTCTCCAGTTTAGAGAGAAGGATATTGTGGGGGATCCTGTAAGGTCAAAGGCCTTACAGAAGTCTAGATAGAGGAAATAATGTACTTCAGTAGAGGAAAACTGGGACAGAAGTGTGGCAACCCCTGCATAGCAGTTCTCTTCCAATCATTTTAATTTGCTATAGCTACTATTTACTACACATATTTGTGATTTGTCTCAGAAACCTTGTCAGGAACTTCAAAAGGTAGGAATTTCCCTATCATTTCACCCCCTTGCCACAGTAAAAGATGACCTGGAAGATGTAGAAGTAATTAGGACTCCCAGTAGCAACCATGTGCCTTAGAAAGAGAAACATTTGAATATCACCCTGACCCCTAAAGAAACAGGGAATTAAGTGTGACGAAAGGTGCTTACACTCTGTGAGAAACATGTCATTTTCTTCCAGCAAGAACAGGGATTTCTCCTCCAGCTGACTGAGCACTCTGGGGTGAGAAGAGTGCTCACCCCAACGCTGCTGTGGACCTCCATACTTTCTTTTTAATAAAGCACAAGGTGGAAGCTTTGTTAAGAAGGTTCATCCAGAAGGATCCAGAAGTTTTCTGGATCAAATGCCTCTTTCCTTTGTAAGTTTCTTAAGACACTTAATGTGTTATCTTAGGCACTTCCCTCCAGCACTTAGCATGACCATATGTCATTAAAAAATTGCCGTAGGACCTCCTCACCATCCTGCTGTTCAGAGCCTGTGATCAATTTAGAAAATCCCTTTCCTTCACACTTGAGTGATCCTTTTTCCTCCCTTCCCAGGGCTGATCTGGGGCCAGTGGACAAGCACCCTCTCATCTTGCTGCCACCGTGGCGTGATGCTAGCCATCAGTGAAGGCAACCCACAGCGCAGGGATGGGACAGGAGAGCTGGCTGTGGCTCCCTGCTCGGTTCTGCACAGCGGCCCCCATCCAGTGTGAGGCTCCCTTTGTGCTGGGGGAAGCTCTCTGGCAACCTCTGAAATACTTGGTCTGTCCGCGGTGATCTTGTGGAGACACCGCATGCTGCGTTGTGGATTGACATGATTTTATTGCAAGCAGCCATCTTCAAAACTTACACCACAGGCTTGCCTGAGAGCAGCCCCGCGTCTGCGAGCAGCTGGCTGCGGTGGTCGGCTGATGGCTCCACACGAGGGCTTCTGCATGCTCTTGACAAAAGCGACACACGTGCCATTTGCTGCACACGGTTTCTAGACAAGAGCAAGACCAAAAATAACTCAGAGAAAGGACAGCTCAAATGGGAAAAATGACACATCTTGATGGAGACTATGAGACAGAAAAGGCTCTACGCTGTCAGTAAAGCTAACTGCTACATTGATCAGAGCATCAGTGTCAAACACCACGTCCTGTGAAGCAAAAGGAGCAATGGTGCCACAAAGTGTGAAGTGACCCTTGTAAATGCTGAGCAAGACACTTGCTCTAGCATGGGAAGCATCAGGGCAGATTGAGGAGGAACCTACGAGATCCTCCAGCTTTTCAGTTTTCTGCTTTCAAATATATGTTCCCTTTACTTTGTGTAACTGAGATTGTCTGGAGAGCTGTAGAGAGAGACAGGAATCTGTGTGGAGAAATTATTTTTCAACAAAGTAAACATGGTATTTCCAGAGTTCCCTTGTATTTTCACCATCTAGCTGTCTGAGACTATCCAGAGCACTAAAACCCTTTACGCATAAAAGCTTTTCAGGTGCTATGAAGCTATGAAGCCCTCTTCTGAAATTTCCTCTCGGTTATCTTGCAATATTTGATATTACCTTGTTATTTGTAGTATGTAGATAATAGAAGCTTAGTCCTGGATTTCAAAGTTAAGCCTGTAAGCCGGCCTGTGGTTTCCTACTAAACAGACATTTGGAAATTAAGACATATGTGGAAAAGCTGAAAGAGTTGGATTTGTTTAGTCTGGAAATGAGGAGTTGAAATGGCAAATGATAACAGGTATGCCAAGACAGCTACACAGAAGACAGTGACTGATTGGATTCCCAGATCACAGGGAACAGGACATACAGAAACCTTATTTTCAGCAATATGGATTTAGATCAGACATTAACTGAACATTGGTGTAGTTACTTAGAGAAATTGCAAAATCACTTTAATCCTCTAATATATGTGCTTTCAAACGCACAGATGTCTTTAAAGCATAGATAGGCTTGAAGCTGCCCCTGAACATGGGGATGGGCTAAATATCTGACCTCTTGAGGCACCTTCCAGCCACCTGCTTCTATGACGTTGCCATAAGAAAACATTAACACAACAGCCCTTGAAACTTGCCAGTGCTGCATAAAGGGTGTTTCTAAAGATGTCACTCTACCTGTGCTACCATCTCATAGCCACCAAGACCTGATGTTAAACAGAGATTGAGCACTGAAAGGGTGGAAGGTTTGGAAACCATGATACCTAAAAGCAATTGAGATGGTCATCAGAGGGAGCAACAGCGGCACAACGGCCCAATTGTCCATGGTACATCGTGTTAGTGAAGCTTGCTATGGGTATGCCAAGCAGTAAGCTGCTGTTTCCCTGCAGTCCTGTGGAGCCCACATGGACCATGACTTCCCCTACCACCTCCACACACTGCAGATGCTGGACATAGCAAGGCAAATGGGGAAAAATAAGTTCTTCAGGAGAAGAAAGACCACTCTCTCCCTGCCTTGGTTGCCTCCCATCAGTACCTCTGAAGCCATAGGAAACAAAACCCTCTGCTCTTCCTGCTGTGCCACTGTAGCTGTCCCATCCTTCTCATGTGCCACCCTCTGCTCCCTGCACAGACTCCACTTTGGTCATTCCACCGTTTCTTCACTTTCTGAGATCCAGTAGGGCCTCTGTAGAACAGCTCCAGATGTTTTATTTTTGTGAAGGCTCTAGATCCTATCTGGGTAAAAGTCCTCAGGATCTCGCTGCTATGGATGGTGCTGTGGCTGTGTTGTCACAATAATGAGTTACAGGCTGCTATAGGTGGCACACACTGTATGAAGACAAAATGACTCAAAGACTCAAAAAATTTTGTGATGCAGAAGTTTGGTAGAAGTCTCTTTAAACTCCTTTTTTTTTTTTCCTGTGCTGATGGTGGCTCTGCATTTCCTAATCTTGAACAGAAGTGGAAATTCCAATACGCTCATGGAAAAGTTTTACTTGTGGTCTATGACCAAGCCATAGGCATAAAGTACTGGAAACATTGTGAGAACATTTTACCCGTCAGCTTGGCAAAAAGTAGCAATATTTATTTATTTATTGCCCAGACTGGCTCAAGCATTTAAGCGGTTAGCACTAGGACTTCCCAGACATTTATTTATAGCATTTTTTTCTATTCCATAAACAAAAGAGTTTGTATTTGTGATTGCGAACATATCCTTCTGTACTGATGCAGTATTCTCTTAACAAATCACTAAATAAAACACTTTCCAAATTTCTGAACTAGTTTTGCTTTCTACCCCATTGTAAATTAAAAGCTTTAAGAAATTGTTTGTGGAAGAGGCCCTGTCTTTCCTTTGGGTATTTTTTCACGAATGGAAATTGTTCATATAGTACGGGGATTACAATTTTTTTTTTTAGTTTTCATTGTTCTTGTGTTCAGTGGGTTTGAGTCTGGGCCCCAGCACTACTCTGTTTTCCCAAACTGCCTTGGGTTAACTTCAAACTTGTGAAACTTCTGTAGGTGTAAAAAAGGACGCAGCGCTTCAGATTTAGGGAGGAGTAAAAGGGTTATAGTTTCTTTAGTTTGTCAAAGAGTGTTTAGGATTACTGACACATGCCGAAAAAAGAAATAAAAAGAAATTATATAAAATATTCCCCCCTTGAATTTTTGCTCAAGACATCATATAGCTGGGCTTTGCACTCACTGCAGCATCAGAGAGAGAGGAAGAGTGAAAGGATATCATGAATGCAAAATAAAGTTTGGGCTTGTATTTCTTTTTAAAAATTATTACTGAGTCTCCACTGCAGTTGCCTTGCTGTTGTGTGATATCAGACATTTTATGGTCATGTCCTTGAGAAGGGGAATGATACTTTTTCTTTAAAGTTAAGAAGAAATTTAAATTTTAACAGCCACATACCACAATGAAATGTACACTTTCTACAAGGCATTTATGGACATTTTTGCTTTTTGGTTGATCTTTCCTGGTGGGAGTAGACTAGACAATCTCCATAGCTTCTTGCCAAACTCAACCACTCTGTGATTCTGTGAAAATATGGACAACAATTTCCTTTCCCTCCTAACAAGACCTTCTGTTCCTTCCGTCTCCTAGAGTTTGCTTGAGTGCTCACTGGAACTTCTCTCATTGTTATTCTCTGAATTTCATTTGGCCTTTGGTATTGTATTTATTTCCCTACTCTAGTTGTGTAAGAAATGTTAAGTAAAAATTTATACATTGTTTCATTACTCTACTACTTTATGTAAAAGTGTTTGTTGTCCCATGAAATTCGATCAGTTAGCCAATATTCAGGGCTTTTTTTGAGTTGGATTTTCTTCCCCCAATAAAGATAACATGATATCATGAGACAGAAATTTCTTTAACACAATCTGGTCTATTTACAATGAAAATTAAGTCCCATTTGCTTGGAAAAGAAGAGGTAGATGGAGACGATTTCCTTACTCAAATTTTCCAAGTCTTCAGTCTTTCTCTTCTAGCACCTTCTCGGGGCCACACTTGTTTCTCTTACTGTTTCCAGACTTTAATTTCTATCTGATTCTGACAAAGCAGCCCGTTTCAACCAAAAAATGCCCAGTTCTGTACTCTCATCAGTATATGGAGACATCTCCACCCGTGTTACTCAGCATCTGCTGGGACATCACCCACGTATGGAGCCCTGGCTTTGAGGATGCCAGCTGTCTTCTTCTGGATAGAACCTCAACGACTACTTCCATTTGGCAAAAATGAAGAAAAAATCACTGATTCACGGCTTATAAGCATATTTGCTGGCAGCTCTCCATAACATCTTTGTGATTAGTGTATGAAGGATGTTGATTAGGCTGACAGGTATAAAGCTGACATTTAATTTAGCTCCAAGAGAGATGTTCATAGCACTTTATTTTCCAATGGAAAAATTAAACTATCAATTCATGCACAGCTGATGAAAGAATCCCACCTCTGACCCTCAAAAACAAACACCACCCTCCCCAACCCCCCAGTCAGCCATTAAAAAAATGCACAAAAGACAGCTAGGACCTGATTTTTGTTCAGGGGACTTCATTGTGAGAATTGAAAAATTGCACACACATTTCACAGATGAAAAGAGAAAAAATGTGATAATTAAACTTTCTAGTTTGGCAATCAAGGTTCTGAAAACCATGCTGAGTGTCAACAGTTACAAGTTCTTTTGGACTGATATTGCAGCTTCCATCTCTGTGGAAACAGCTGTCTTTATAGGCATTGTGTTGAATCATGAAAGGAAGAAATGAACTGTGAAGAAAGATTGATTCTCTCTCTGGAAAATTGCAGAGCTTTCCTTTTCTCCCAAACTGAATTAAACCAGCAAAACCACAATTAGTTCAAAAGAGATCCCATTTTTTGGAAGCAAATCTTGCATTTCACATCACACCGGACTGACACCTCACCACGAGGTCTGCAATGCCAGAAAAGAGGTCTGTTGACTTTTCCAAGCAGAAGGAAAATGCACTTCCAAATTACACTAATACCTCCTTTCCACTACATATAATGTATGTTCTCATCTCTATTAAGAACACTCAGATTAATCTATTATATTCCTGGGAAACATTTATGCAGGCCCTGCAGCCCAAAGATCTTTACTTTTACAATTAGCCTATTTTCCATGGTAGACATGAGATACATTATTCTTCTTTCCCACATAAGTCACTACATATGTAAAACATCATCGGAGGTTCCTTCCTTTCTTCAAGCTGACTTTCCCTGACTCTCAACATTAGTTTGGCTATTCCAGCACTTCTAAAGCACTCCATATGTTGATGAATAAACCGTCATTTCCCACTTGTAATGAGATTACTCAGTCCTTGGGAGCAGATTTATTTCATGTCTAATCACAGGCTTACTTTCCATAAAGAAAATGAGCAGGCATGGATTGCTTTTAAGAGCTTGGGGTCCTAAATATTTGGATTACATCTATGTAGACTTTGTTATTTGGAAGGAAAGCAAAAGGAAACAATAAAAGGCAGAAGGGGAGAGCTTCTTACAAACCTATGCTAATAAATATGAAAAATCTGTCAATGAACTTTCTGCACATGCTTTAGAGTATTTACACAGGCTGAATACACCTTCAACATATATTTGTCCAGCAACAATGTCATCTGTTATGAATAAATGATGGGTGGGAACAGAAAAATGCAATGGAGGGAGTATGCTACAACAGTGGAATAAACTGGTCTTGTATTAACTGTGTGGTGAGAGAGAGACTTTGTGTGAGGTAGAAGCCACATTTCTACCAGATGACAGGGGCAGCTGTCCTGGAGGAGAAGCGATATGATGGGGCTCAGCTGTAACTCTTAATCTCCCAAGTATCACTCTGATCCCAGAATGATTCAAGAGAGAGTTTTGGGAAAACTAAAATTCAGGTCATCTTCCTCCTTTCCTATCCATCCTGCAGGGTGAAATTCAGAGAGAAGATCCAATCAGAAACTTCAGCTACAAGGGCAGCTCCAGAGGTAGCCTAAGAAGGCTTCTTTGAGCATTTGGAGAACTTCCTACCTAGGGGAGATTTGGACCTGTAATTACCATGTGCTGACTCGCCTCCATCTAAGCCACAGCTGTCTCTCTTACTGCTTTCTCCTCTTACCCTGTTTCATTGTCCACTGTTCCTTTCTATGTTCCCCTTCTCCTTATCATTCCTTCTATTTAGTGTTTTCCTCCAAAGTATTGTCCCTTTCCCTAACATTAACACCAGCCTGATGTCTGCTGCTGCTGCTCCAGGGGCCATGCTTGTGATGTTAAACCCATTCAGGATTCTATCTATCTTACCTGTTTGGAGTAGATGCTTTTTGCAGCAATCTGCAGCTGTGATTCTTCCAGGGCTGCCTTCCAGGTTGACGCTGATTTGTAGTCATTCTCTGTTGCTAACACAAAAATATACAAGGAATCAATAAACAAGAAATCAATCTTTTTTCAATTCCAGGGTCCCCTCGCATGTCCTATTGTATGGCTAGTGCAGTTAGGTGTGATGAAATAATAGAAAAGTTCATTTTCCAAGCATATTTCTTAATGAGGATGTTCACTTTTGACAATTTCCCTTCTCTTAATAAATTTGTTGCTGCAGGTTTAGAGAGTTAGTGCTAAAAGTTACCATTTAGTTCAGAATGTCTTACTGGTTGGGAAGAAGTAGTATATTTGAATATAGGCAAATGAACTGTAAATATTTTTTAACCATGGAAACCTTGGTTTGATGATGACTTCACTCCTACAGAAAAGGCTAGTGATCTTCTCAGTTTTCAAGGGAGGGATATATTAACCAAAGGACCCAGGCAATGCTACTGGGATTTGTAGGGCTCACTGACTGAGACCTGTCTCACGCAGTGCCTCTGTTGCTAAGCTACATGAGAAAAGCAGAATAGTGCTACACTGATAAAATATATAGCACACATTCATAGTGCCTGGTGTATTTGATACTATCACTTCCATTCAATACATGAGTATATTTGAGATTAAAGTAGGAATTGAAATGGTGAAAATGGACAGTTCTGGGCATTCTACCAGACCCCAACAAACAGCCCAATTTTGTTTTCCAAACAAAGGCCAGACCCCCAGCTCAGCATAGGCAGAGAATGTTTGGAGGAGAGGTGCATTTATGCATCTTGGGAATCAGAGTAGCCTCCAGATTGCTCTACTAGGGTGCTTGCAGCACTGCCCTACCCTTGATTCAAACCTGCAGTTTTCTGAGAAGTAGGGATTTCCGGAGACCTCTGGCATTTTATAATCTCTGCCCAGACCTGGGCAAAAATGCAAAACATGGTATAAGCATCCCACTTCTCGAGTATGAGATGCTTATGAGTTAAGTGCTTAATGCAGCTTCGGCAATGCAGTACCTGCAAGTACCATGTATTGCGCACTTTTTTGTGGGCACTTTGCTTCACAAAAGTGCTAAGCATACAGCAGGAACAGCAGATGCAATAAAATTGTATCCAATTATGGCAAAACGTTAATTAATCTGCAGTTGTCAACAATGAGGACACTAAATATTAATTACTCCAAGGCATTTGATGTGAAAACAAAATTAGCCAAGGTCAACCAAAACCACTACTGCCTTGTAGCAAGAGAAACTGGAGGTGATGTGCATTCATTCAGGGTTCCTTTCTTCCATTTTCTGCTCTACGAGAACTTTCCTCACCAAATTCTCTAGCATCTTTCTCATGTCATGCTTGTCATTCCTGCTTTCTTGATGCCTTTGAATAAGACTCTGTTCTTCCTATTAACCTACTGGCCCGGTTGCTATCCTTTGGAAGTACTGCCTTGTTTCCATTGTCCCACTCTGTCATTCTCTCTCTTATGACTCTTTTATTCTTATCCTTGGTTGTATATATTCTTATCTTTACCAATATGAAATTATCATATGTCACTACTTAGTGATATTATTGTATATTATTTGTATTATGGTACAATTTTACCCACAATTGTACTTGGTGCCTTGATCACAGGTTTTGAAATATTAATATAAACCCTGTGCAAATATCCCAAGATACAGCCCAAGAGGATTCCTACTCCAGGGAATATAAAAGTGTAAGAGAAGAGGCAACACAAGAAACTGAGACAAGGAA
>VXBO01006679.1:24979-47316 GCA_013400135.1 Rhinoptilus africanus | reverse complement strand
GGAAGGAAGGAAGGAAGGAAGGAAGGAAGGAAGGAAGGAAGGAAGGAAGGAAGGAAGGAAGGAAGAGCACAAGAACTGTAGTGCTACATTGCTTTATTCACATCTGCCATCTTAAATAATGGAATCTGAGTTCCTTAATATTCCCACATATCTTCTTATATTTAGGGTCTCACAACTTCTGAAAATCCCAAACGCCAGCAATCAAATTTAACAGGTTACTTTCCCAAAGTCAAACTTTTCCCTATATAGAATTTGTGGCCAAATTTTTCTACTTCCAGCATGTTAAACCTAAAGGTAATGTAATTTGTATAAGTAATTTTAGTTACATACTACAGCCATCACCTGGGAAATAAACACAGTATGTCTCAAATCTCACATATCTTTACTTAAAATAATTTTCCCTGTAGAAACATGTCCACTTTCAGGGTGTGAATTGTTCCTAACACCTAAAAACTAATGAGAAAACTAGTGAAAATGATTCCACAGCCGTAGCTGAGAAATTTGTGTTTCATACATGTGGACATGGCAGATGAGAATTCCAGAGATTTCTGAAAACAAAATTTGAGGCTGGAATGACAGACTGTTTGTGCATTAATGCAAACAACATGGGCTAAACTGAGTGGCATGTGTGCTTTTTTGGTTAAACTGGAATATCAATTTATCAGGGCAATATCAGGGCAAGAAGGAGGACCTGGGGAACTAGAGGCCAGTCAGCCTCACCTCCATCCCTGGAAAGATGAAGGAACAGCTCGTTCTGGGTGTCGTCTCAAGGCATGTGGAGGACAAGATGAGGGGAGGGCATGTTGTCTGCCCTGACTTCAGCAAGGCATTCGATACAGTCTCCCATAGCATCCTAAATAGGGAAGCCTAAGAAGAGTGGGCTAGGTGTATGTACGGTAGGGTGGATAGAAAACTGGTTGAAAGACAGAGCTCAGAGTGTTGTGATTAGGGGCACAGAGTCTAGTTGGAGGTCAGTGACGAGTGGTGTTCCCCAGGGGTCAGTACTGGGCCCAGTGCTCTTCAATATATTCATCAATGACCTGGATGAGGGGATAGAGTGCACCCTCAGCAAGTTTGCTGACGACACAAAGCTGGGAGGGGTGGCTGACACCCCAGAAGGCTGTGCCGCCATCCAGAGAGACCTGGACAGGCTGGAGAGTTGGGCAGAGAGGAACCTTATGAAATTCAATAAGGGCAAGTGTAGGGAGCTGCACCTAGGGAGGAATAACCCCCTGCACCAGGACANAGGGTGGCAGAGCACTGGAACAGGCTGCCCAGGGAGGTGGTGGAATCTCTGTCTCTGGAGACATTCAAAACCCACCTGACGTGTTCCTGTGTAACGTGCTCTAAGGTGACCCTGCTCTGGCAGGGTCGTTGGACTAGATGATCTCCAGAGGTCCCTTCCAACCCCTACCATTCCATGATTCTGTGATCAGCAACTGTAGGATGCATTCTTGATTATGCTTTGGGAAAAGAGAGTTATCTTCTTCTTTTAAGTAGCAGTGATGGCATGTAGGGAGCACTGAAGAGATTTGCTCTGTGCCAAAAATCTTCATAGGGCATGCAGTGTCTGGTCTTTGAATAGAACAGAACAGAAATTTGAACAGAAATAGATAGCATTAAGGGCAAAGTTTACTAAGAGAACAAGAGTATAGATTCATGAGATGGTGGCTACAGCTGAAAAGCCAGCATGGTAAGTTTCCACCCCCTGTGTACTGCCTCTGCTGTGCTTAGTTCTAGAGTTAAAACTGATCATAGTGTTAAGCTGCCAAATATCTCACTGAAGCTACCACAAATAGCTTTTCAGAGAAGAGAAAATGTTTTTATCCTTCACTGATTACATCAGTGGTCTTGGGAGTGCAGAGTGAATGCAGGGGATATTCACGCTTTTCTGTCATGGCCAGTGCCCTATCTGACTATAGAAATAAAAAGTCCACAAGCAACATACATGTCTGTGCAGAGACATCCTTGCCTGAAATGACTTCTCAAGATTTAGCTCATGTCAAAACACAACTATCACTCGGAAAAAAGTCTTCTTCTGTCTTTGGGAAGTCCAGCCTGGTAGGTATGCTTTGAGCAAACCTGAGAGATATTGTTGAGTCCAACAAGAACTTAGAAGTTTTTAGACCTTTTTTTGTTGTTTTTGGCTTTTGGTTCATTTTCTTTTCTTTTTCTTTTTTTTCTTGGAAGCCATGAAGGGGAAAACTTAGACAGGATCCAAGATTACCTATCCTTATTTGCAGGATAGTGCTTAAAGCTTTGCCCACCCAGAAAGACTGAGTTGGAAATACTCTTGCTCTGCACTAAGTCCTTTTAAGTGGAATGGGGAAGCTATGAGGGATCTGAGATCTCAGTAAGTGCAAGTACCACTGAGCAGATCACTCATCTTGGAGAGATGGGGTCTGTCTTCAGCATCTCTATGTTAAAAGTGTACAGTCACCTTCTGGATGTTAAATAGAAACCAGTATCTGCTCCACATCTACGTTAGTGTCCTTACTGCCTCCTTCAAAGAACTGGGAGGGGCCACATTACTACCTCAGTAGGTCATCGTGCTAGGCTAAGTTGGGGAATTTGGTAATGCCCCAGGAACAAATATCAATCTGCTATTATTTAAGATGCATACTATAAGCTACAGTAATAGAATAATTAGAATTCTGTATGTCTAATAATTTCTTCTACCTGAACTAAGCAGCTTAAATATTTCAATTTTATAAGAGGGATTCTTTGGCAAACTTACTTGTTGGGATTCTTATGTCAGCTATTTTTTTTTTTTTAAATTTACTTCTCCATATAGTTTTGAAAGACTTGAGAAGGCTTTTGGCTTGGTATTTTTTCCTCTACCCTACTGCTTGCAAAGACAGCTTGAAGTACATATTTTAAAATGTAATTATTTAAATGTCATTTAACAGTGTAAGCAGTGTTCTTGGATACCTGTGGCTATGCAGCCACACAGCTACACAAGGGGGGGAAAAAAGAAACCATGGTAACAGTGTTACTGAGAAATAACACAGATTGGAATAATCATTTTGGATGGAAGAATATTGCAGAAATTATGAAATTTATACATAGGCTAGTATACTATCTGCCAGCAGGCAGCTTTGCCCAAATCTGTGCAGATAGTTACTATCTTTATGACTATCAAAACTCTTTTTGCAAGTGTCTCTAAAAAAAGAAAAGAAAAACTCTAGTATTTTATTAATTACAGTAAGAATAATGTCCTCATATTTGCTTCGCTTAATCCTCATAGAAAAGTTTATTTTTGGATACTTGGAAATAAATTTCAAAATTACTGTTCTGATAGAAAGGTAGTACAACTAGACTGGACATTTTTTCAGACTTTGACTTTTTGAAGCAATATTTGAAGCCTAAACTAGTGATTTTAGAGTACTGTTTTTGGTAAAATATGTTAAGAAACTAATTAAAGAGGTTGGTAAATGCAAGAAGACTGAATACTGTTGAGCAAACTAGTAACCCACTCCTTCAACCCATTTAACAAGAATGGCAATTCCAGCTGTCAGGAGAGGGAACTGTACTTGATGGTTTAATAACTTGCAAAGTGATTAAAAATACAAGAATTATACATTAGTAATGAATGTGTGATTGTCTGCCTGTTTATGAATCTCATTTTCTCTCTTCTGTTTTTCCCAGTTCCTATACACTCCCCAGCACCATGGTTTGGAAGCATTTTAATGGGATTTTAAAGACAGAATAAAGATTTCTGACACTGGAATGCAACATTTTTCACATGACAAGTGTTTTTTTCAAGCACACCTTTTGTAATTGTTTTCATACCAGTATGTGTGAAAGAGGACAGTAGATGTGATTCTTATGTTTCTGGAAAAATGAGACAAGAGAGGTAAAGACTGCAATTTCAGAGGGGATTATTTATGTTTTATTATTTATAGATGCTTTTACTTAATTTGATACTCCTTCTCACTTATCCATCTAGCATACACAAGTCTGGTAGCAATAAGAGCTTAGCACTTTAGCTATTCTTGTCTTTGAGTATCTAACACCTATCCACATTTAATACAATTTTTGAGTATGAGGCTGTGAGGCTCAGCATAAGCTAAGGTTTCTGGTGCCTTTAGAGGACACAATTCTCCACTAGCAACTCTCCCTATTTCTTCACACCTTTTTGAGAGTGCCATGCCACAGCTGCTTCATCTTCTGCCTCTTCCTTCTTCTCCTCCTCCTCTTCTTGTCTCAGCAACAGGTTCCTTGGTTGGTTCGAGGAACAACAATCTATTTCTGTGTCAGTGTTTTTCTCCCTTCTGCCATCCGTATCCTCTCTTACTTAGACCAAGGGCTTTAATATAGTGAATCCAAATTCAGGCCTGAAAAGAATAAATTTTGCTAGTTTGAGACCAAGTAAATAGGAATTCCTTAGTTATCAGTTTCTCTTCTAACCCTTTTATAAGAAGGATTTTTTTTTCTTGTTCTCTTTTGATATTTTAACCTTACCTTTATTTTTCAGGTGTTTTCAGTTCAAAACCTCCTTGCAGAACTTGCAGTTCAGCAAGTGTAAGTAAGCAAATAGATGAGAGGGAATTCATTAAAACAGCAGCAGACACCTCCCTTTTTGTCTTCAGTATAAAAACCCCTGCAAACCCAGCTGACTGATGATAGTGCAGCATCTGAACCACAGTACTATTAAATTTTTAAGAGCTTAAATGCTCTATAAGTAGTGAGAACAGTATATTTTCCATTTGGTTTTGGACTATACAGGGTTTATAAAGAATTCATGTCTATACTGCTGTCTTTACTGGACTTTCTGCCTTCATGTCTACTGACTGGCTTGAGATCTGACTACTAATATGCCAGAATCAGCTGAAAGTTTCATTCGAAACAAGCTTTTTGTCTAAAGATATCGTGTTACTCCTTAGAGAGTGCTTTCCCATATGTTCTTCAAATTACAGCTGCTCAGAAAATCCTCTGACATCTAAGCACTTCAAAACAATGAATATTGTACTCATGCTATTGAGGCACAAAATGTCTTTCTATTTCATCAGGAAATATTTTAAACCAATAAACAGACAGGCAGAACATTCATAATTAAGGCTGCCAATTTGTCCTCAGTTCACATATTTTTTAAACAAAATACTACGTTGTTTTTCTGAAAGAAAAAGAAAAGGTTGTGCAATTAGATGGGAAGCCTGAGATATCCACAAAGGAAACTGAGGATGACTCTTCTGGAATGGTGGGTAGGGGGGTTATACAGTGGTTGTCACTGCTGCTGGCATTCCCCTCCTCCCACACACTCAAAAATGCCCTTGGCCTTACTCTGAAAGAGGTAATTTTGCTGTGACAAAAGGTTTTTTTAATACTTTTTTTTTTTTTTCCTGCCATAGGAATGCAACTTCAGTCTCCTTTTGAGCAGCAAACTCAGTCTTTCAGGTTTGGAGAGTAGTGATATTATCTTGACTCTTTTCTTGATAAAGAAGAAATTGAACCTCTGATCATTCTACTCACTTGGAACATTGCATGAACCGAAAAACTGTTTCTCTACATTAACTACTATTAATGCTCCTCCTTACTGAACATAAGGAAAAAAAGTTGGCCTTAAAGGGGCAATATTAATTTGAAGACTTCATCTTCAAGAAGTTAAGGGAGGTTTCAGTCCTCTTCCATTTTTGTTAGCTTTGCAATTTTTAATTTATTGTTTCTCTTTTCCTGTAGTTGAAAAATGAAATTATCCCATTTCCCATAGCAACACAAAACAATGGAAAGCTGTCTACGTATGCAATGGAAAAGGTGAAATGATAAAATTTTGCATTTAGTGACAGAGAACTCTGAATCACTAATCAGTATCAAAAGTGTTTGGCATAAATGAAGAAATAGCTCACTTCCTATGGCACTGGGCCTAAAAATGACAAAATGGGGCAGAACCCTACACCCACGGAGATGCCAAGGTCCCCTGCTGATATCTGCATATGAAAAACAACCCCCCTCTGGAAAAGAGGACAAAGGAACATCCTCACGCTTCTGTCTTATATTTTAATGTGTTTTTTTCTTCTTGTACAATTTTCTTACTGCACTTATATTTATACTCTCTCATGCATAAATTGCATAATTCTGATAAATATTTAAGCAATTGTCATAGTTCTGGTTGTATTTTATGACTCTCGATAGTAGAGCGGAGTAAAACTGCCTTTCATTTGCCTTCTGTTTAATAGCTCCCAATTTTTTAACTTTACTTTTAGCTTGTCAGCTGTTTGCTCTCTATTAAGTTTTAAGGGAGCATACTGAATGCTAATATAATTTTAGTTAGTAAACCCAAACAATATTTAGTAAACTCATTTTCCTTTTGTGTCTGTTTACAAATGATGTTTGTACAATTTCAGCAGGATTAGCAGCAAAGCATTTACAAAGGAAGTTTACAGAGACAGCATATTTGCAATGCTAAAGGTGTTAAGCCAGGTATTTTATTGTCTTATCAGCAGAATTTATCTAGGTATATCATATATTTCATGAAATCATGAATGCTTTGCAGCCTTCCATCTGCCTTTTCACATTTTAATTTTTTGGATGGCCTATGGAGGTAGGCTATCATTCCCAAATAGCTGTAAAAAACAGCAGTTGGCACCTAATAAAAATGAATACAAAAACTTCCAAATTGCCTGTTCCTAATTGCCCAGAAAGTGTGAATTAGGCTCTAATCCTTTGGGTACTTAGCTTGCACTTTACTGCACATGTGAAGGGACCCCAGAGAATGGGGATGGTGGCCTGGACCCTTGGCTGTGCCTGGTGCCACAAGTGGTCCCCCGCCATCGTGGCTCTGGGTGCAACGGCTTCACTTCTTCCACTTTCTACAGATGCAGGTGGGCATCCCCAAGCATCCCCAGGCATCCAGCCTCACTCATCCTGCAGGGCAATGCACCCCCTCCATGGGCTGCTGAGGGGGTGCCTCCAGGAGCTGCCCCCAGCTGTGCCCCAGACTAGACTTCTTCACTCTTTGCACAGCCAGGAAATCAATTTGGCGGGGGGAGACCCCTGGCTTTTACCTTTACAACTTTCATCATTTTACCAAGACTTTGATAGAAACGGGGGTAAAAAAAAATGTGGCTGGACAAATTTTGTCACAAATAAAATGCCTCCAGGAGTAAGATACACTTTGATAGCCCATATCTGTACCACCAGTACAGAGCTGGAATATTTATATGTTAAAGACCTGGGTGTAAATTCAATCTTTACTCAGAGCATCTATTTTAAACCAACGGTGATGTGCTCGTGGTAGTCTGAAGAACAATTCACTAGGTCTTAGTTAAAATAAATAGAAACCATCTTATTCAATAGTCTATTAGGAAATCATCAGGAAAATACCTTAATTTTCAGATTCAAACAGAATTCCATTGTGTGAAATAATCCATATTTACACAGAACAACAGCACAAACACAAGATAGAGGTCAAATGGCTTGGTACTAGTTCGGCAGAAAATAATCTTGGCATGAGTCAGCTATGTCATGCTATAGGATACAAGGTAAAAATAAAAAAAATAAAAAAGAAACAATGTCTGTGATACATACACAGGAATACTACCTGTGTGATACACAAATAATTTTTATAACCTACAGATACACTCAGCATTGGCAAGGCATCAGCTGGAGTCAAGTTTTGGGCACTGCATTTTAGGAATGATGTGGATCCATGGAAAAATCCAGCAGACAATGTTGAAAAAGATCAGAAGACAAGAAATCATGGTCTGTGAGGAAACAGTGGCAGAACTGGGGGACAGAGAAGAAAAAGCTGCACAGATAAAGGCCTACAAACTACTGAGATTACCAAATAGTCTATCTTGTCTCCTTTTTAGTGGTGGTAGAGGAGAAGTGATGGGCTTTGCTGCAGCAAGAAAGCTTTGGGATAGAGTGTGTGAAAAATTCCTTTCCAAATGCCTAGGAAAGGTCACCTCACTGCTGCTGGAGACAGTTGTGTGGAGAGCTGTAGGACCTCTGCTGCTGAGTGCTCTGGGCTGGCTGAGGGTGTCTTGAGTGGGATGTGGCTACAGCTTGCCTTGTCCTCCAGCTCCAGGTGGGAACAGGTGCCTTTGCATCCCTCCCAGCTGCAGGTTTCTTCATAAAAGAAGAAACTGTGGTTCTTACCTATAAGCCAGGAATTATTGCACAAAAGACACAGATGGTTAGTAAGCAATGATGCCAGTTTGTTTAGGAAGTAACATCAGAGAGTCAAGTATAAAGAAGATTTTCCTATTTTTTTCATAACTGAGAGTTCTAGGGTATGTTTTGATGCCTGTAACAGAAAGGTTTTATGAAGTTGTTACAGGCCCTTAATTTCTTGGTCTCTTCTCGTTATTTACTGTTGACTATTGAGCTCAAGAAGCAGACTTCGAGAGTTTGGTCTGGCAGGTTTTTTAAGTAATGAGCAAAACTGTACTGAGTTAAGAGTTCAGACAATATATCTAGTAATAGATGGTTTATATTTTAGCCATGCCTTTTATTGGAGCAGAAAATTATTCCCTGCTAACAATTTCAATTCCATATCACATCAACACTTCTTGGATGTATCTACAAGGTGTATCAAGAAATATGAACATGCATGTCAAGACCAGTATGTTACCTAATATTTACAGTTAGCGGGTTGACTAATATTTATGACCATCTTATAAGGTATAATTTTAACCCAGAATAATGCAAGCAATAATTTATCTGTAGGATCCTAGAGATTACTTGTCTTCATGAATCATATCCAAAATCTCAAACAGCTGTAAGCATATTTAGAAAATGTAAAGTTGCTCCTAAGAAAAGAGTCAGTCTATAGAAATTTCCGTATGAAAACGTGTGAGTTGGAAATTTCACATATCTACTGTAAATAAAAAGTATTTAAACTGGATTGCGTTCTGAATTACCATTACATTTGAGTGTGTATGAGGGCAAAATATTTTCAAGTATTCAAATAAGTTGTAAATTATTTTCCATTTGGTTTCTGTATTTGGTTTTACTGAACTTATGTACATGTGGAAGCTGGTTCAAATGAATATCTGAGTGTTACCTCCAATAATTTCTCAGCCCTTTGCTTAGCAGAAATTACAAAAAATATTGATATATTTTAAAATTGCTGACAGTGAATGATTCAAAGGCAGAAATTATCCATTTCTGAAAGACAAGTTATTTGCCAGGAATGTTACTTGAGTACAGTGATTTTTGTTGTTTTCTGATTGCTGCTTTCATCAACATCCCTGTAATTCCATGGGTGTTGCTAAATGCAAACTAATGACATATTTCAAAAAGATCACATGAATGGAACATAAAAGACAATCTATCAAATGTCACTTAAATATATATCATTTTAATATTAAGATTTATAAGCATAGCTTCTAGAGACCCAAAATGACAGCCAAGCCTTATTTTCTTGTTACTAGATAAATACCTGATAAGAAACACTGCTAGTCAAATAATCAATAGCTTTATAACCTCAAGCTTTTTATTGTTTCAGCTTTTCAGATGGCAGAAATATGGTTTTTTAGCATATAAACCTATTCTACTTGATACTTAGAAATATTCCTAGTACATTAAAAAGCTATAAGTGATATTACTAACAAAGAGGAATGCTGCCTAGAAGCCTGTGCATTCTGTCTGGCTAATACACTGAGCATCAATTCACTAGCAGTGCCTGGTACTCTGCCTACTCTGTTACTCTGCGTGTTTGATAATAAAACTCAGCAGCAATTAACCCACAGCAGTATATTACATGCTATTTCCCAAGTATTCCCTCCATGAAGAATGTCAGACCAGTCCCATGCCAAAGAAAGATAACATGGAGCTGGGAAAGGCTAAATGGTTCCTTACCATTAATGGAGAAAAATGCAATCCAAACAAAGTCCATATTAGTGAAATTAGTGGTTCTTCTGAATGTGTTCTGCAGAAATAAAATACAAATCTTTATTAAAATGTATGTGAGCCAACACTTTTCTTTTTCAGTACATGAAATATCTATTTACTCTTCCCGTAATGTTTTATTCATACATGATTTCACAGTAGCTTAAATTTTCTAATACACTTCCCAAAATGCATACTTGTATCCAGATATGTGGTCTCATTTTAGAAGTGCTGAATTCCCACATCTCCCACTGAGCAAACACAACTGAGTTGATGGACAAAATTGACCTATTTATTTATGGTCACATCCAGCATACACTGAAATTAAGATGAAGGAGTTTGCTAAGTCCTTTAACTTTAAGCACCCATTAAAACAAAAGTTTGTCCAAAGAATCTTTAAAATGCAAAAAGCAGAATTTGGTAAAAAAAATTGGGTTTAGGGAAAATGTTTATTTCTGATCATTGAGACTTATTTTGGAAAACATGTTTCTAAGTCTTTTCTACCGTATGGTTGTTGATGAAGAACTGTCAAAAAAAATCTCTGTGTTACAATATTTCTTATTCAGAATATCACACGGAATTTTTCTTCCAAACTATTTGGGAGAAAAAAAAAAATCTTATTTTTCAATGTCCTACCATAAGGCAAAAGAGGTGTATCTGGAGAATAATGAAAATACCCTTGAGTAAATGCACTATCATAATACTATTCAAACTATTTTCATATCTCAGTCTATTAATGCAGGCACTTTTCTCACGGCCTCTCATATAATCTATTTATACTGTGTCTGTCTGAACAATATGTGACTGAGAATGGTATTTGTTTTACTTTTACATCATACTGGGAAGCGTTCATTGCCCTCTGTTAAATAAGCATTTAGGACTTCCTGCTTCTGGTGAAAAGAAGTTGTTTTCTTTTAAATTATTTGAAAAGCTGAATAAATTTGGAGGAAAAAAACCCCAGCTCAGTGAATAAGTTGTTCCAAAGAGCAGCATTATTTGTTAAATAAAGTAAATAAAAAATTATTAGATAAAAGAAATAAATAGTTGAGTAACAAAACTTAGGAAAAAACCCTGCAAAGTGCCTATCTAGTCAACAGATTTGCCTGCTAATTTATGAATGCCCATGAGCTTTGTGCTTTTCTCTGGACCCATCCTAGATAAGCTACTCAAGCTTTCCAACATGCCTGTGACAGCCTTTACTCTTCTGCTCTTGTCATACTCTGTGTCACCCTAGAACTACTCCAGGTCAGCCCAGCTGAAATATCCAGGTAAAAGCCCTGCTGGGCAGCGGTCACTGAGCAGTCAGAATGCTTTCAGTGGCCTCTGTGTGACATACAGACTTGAAAGGAATCTAGTGCTTAATGGTATTATTCCAGTGTTCAATCCACTCTGCCTGTCATTTAGAAATATTTAAAAAGCCCACTTTTTTAATTAAGAAACTTTGAACATAGAATTTGCTTTGTGAGAATACGGATTTCTTTTTCTAGAAGTGACTGAAGAAATTTCTCAGCTTGAGAGAAAGTAGAAAGAAGTATAATCCTGTGGGAGTGTTCAAGAGTACATATTTCTTAAGTCTCGTTGGTGAATAATGGGAAAAGATGTCAGAAAAATATATGTGCTAAGGGGAGGAAAACCTTAAATGATTCAGTCTGGCGAGCAATAGGCGTAGCTTGAATTTTAATCTTTCCCCATCTAGCACTCTCCATACTCCTTTTTCTGTCTTATGTTTATCATTTCCCCCTTTATTTTATTTAATATTTTTATTAAGTCATATTCAGTCATATCAGAGTGATGTATTTTTTTCACAAGAGATGCTCATTCCCAGATAACACTCATTATTTATAGCACTATGAGCTATAAAGCATATTTTCAGATATTCAAGGGATACCCATTTTTGCATACTGGTATGTCTTACATTTTGTGGCATTTAATAAAAATATAATGAATATAACTACTTTGCCTTTTCCATATCCAGCCTCCAATAATGGCTTTAAGAAGAAAATATCTGGACTGCAAATAGTCTCTTCAGTGCCAGAAAAAACTCCGCTGTCTCTGTACAACTCTACAGTCCCCTTGAACAGCAATTTTAAAGTTGCCTAGCTTTTCTTTCATGTCTACAAATCACATCATTGTGTGTCCCAGTGTTAATATGTTCCCTCAGTAACTGGTTCATGTGAATCAGGTTGCTATAAAATTTGCATCCACATTTTTACTGTACCAGTGAAGAGGAAAACCCAGGCTCAATGGCATTGCAAATTCACTCCATAATTTCTTGCTTCAGACACATTAAAAGATGGGAATCTTTTGTTTGGATCAAATTAAATAAAACAAAAAATTTCTCTGAAATAATGTGTAGTTCCCATGAAATATTTACAAATTATCTCTGCAAGGGTAAATCAGTCCAATTTAAATGACTGCTGTAAACCCAGTTATAGTAGGTTGAACATAACCTTATATTGAATTTTAGTCTGCAAAATTTACTCCAGACAAACTGAAAAAATCCAAGTTGCAATCCTTCAAGGAAAACAGTAGTTTTTGGGCATGATTTTTTTTTTTTGCACAGTCTCAGAAATATCTGCTACTCCAGACATTTGAAGTCCAGTTTCATTCATTCTCAGTTAGATGAGAACAGTGTTCAAAAGTAATGCCCAGATAATACATGTATTTTTGTTGCTGATCTCTTACTCTGCCTCCAAGACACAATGGAGCTTGGCTCCAATCTAATGAGAGCTGCTTTTCTGGGTTCTGCTTGCATTAACTGATGTGCTCACAATTTCAGTACACAAAAATAGACAAGACCAACCAAAATAAAATGTTACTATCCCTAGTTTTAGGAAAGTTTTCAGAGCTTTGATGCTGATATTCACTGTCGATCCCGAAAAAGGTATTTAGAGATTAACCTTTCCATGACTGAACTCATGCTTGTTGATTCAGCCAATCCTGAAGTCTACAGAAAAGCTAGGAATTAAAGACAGGCCCTTTTTATACTGTTTTAACCAGAAGATGATGTGTCAGCTCTTCCTTCTTGTTTCAGAATGTGTATTCACCTTTGGTTTTAGAGAAGCTCTTATTTTTGATTTGTGAACTATTTTGTTGGATCCTGAACTAGGAGAATTATCCACTGGATGTAGATCTTGTTTCATTACCAGAAGTAATGTCGTTAAAGACTGTGAGGGAAGGCCAGGCATTCAAGTAATCCACCTCACAATTCTTTAAAATGTGATTATAATGCCACCAAGGTGTAGAAGTCCTTGGAAAGCACAAGAATACTTTTCATAGAAAGACAGTGTTATTATTCTTTTGCAAAAGGGGAAACCAAGCTACAGGATGTGATAAAGTCATCTGAGATAATTTGCAGTTTTCACATGGTAGGTGGTACAGTGCCTTTGTATTGGATATGAAGGTGGAGGTTTGCTCTTTTTCATATATTTTGAAGACATGTAAGAGAATATTACACAATGACAAAGATTCATTCAAAAAAGGGCTGTTCATACCAAACCAGGTTTTCCTTTCAGTTTGTTAAAAGTAAGAAGAGATTTAATCACTTTGAAACAAAAGGTAACTAGACCAAGAGGCAATCCTTTTGAAAATTCTTTACTGTCAATAAATATCTCCAAAGAGATAAAAGCACAAGATGTTCTAGTGCAGCAAACAGGGCACAGAGGACGGTTGCTCCACCGTTCTAGGCTCTGGTGAAACTCATATAAAGTGTTAAGTACCCTGTTTTAAGATTAAATTAAGAGAATCTGTGGGAGAATAAATGACTCATCAGAAGATTGGGGGGGAAAGTGTGGCAAGAGAAATGGTTAGAGGATCAGCAGTTGTTTAGAGAAGTCTTAGGAAGGAAATGATGACAAGTATGCAAAAGTTTGCAATGAAGAACACTGTGATGAGTTGTCCCACAAGAAGTAGAATAAAGGGTAATTTGCTTTATTTGCAGCAGAAACTTGTGATTGATATTGGGAATGATTTAAGAACCATCAGTAGAGCTGAGTAACAGGATCCAGTACTGAGGAGCAGGGATCTCCTGGGCACAGGGAACAGAAACAGCCACAGGTGAAGAACCAGCATCTCTCAGACGTGATGCCGCCTCACAGCAGGAGGATGGACTAAATGGTCTCCTTTGTTCTCCCTCCTACATTGCTACTATTAGTGTGATTTTCATGCTGCACTTTTTGTCACAAACTTGCCGTGGAATACCACTACTGAGAAAATGTGCTCTGGAGATTCACAGAAGTAGCATGCAGTTTATGTACTATAAAGTGCTGTTGGGTTATCAGCTCAAAAGCATATCAGGGTCAAAAGAGTGTTTGTCACACTTATGACTGTTTTTACAGACTCACGACCCATGACACTCGTGTGAAATTAATTGTGTTAATTTGTCTTAGATAGAATATACTTTTTTTTTTTCCTGGAAATTAATAAACACTAAAGGAAACCACTCCATTATGCTTGGCAACCCTGTAAACACTATGTCATATTTACTATTTAATATATAACTGGCTAATGACTAATGTACATTGCAATAAAAGAGACGTGAGACTCCAGTTTATAGACACTCTTATTGAAAAATCTTATTGAGTTAAATAGGAATAAAATAAATGTGCTTTTACAGAAATGACTCAAAACCCAAGAGAACCAAATAATGAATAAGATTCTTTCAACAGAATTTTTACATGGAACAGGATGTAGAACAGAGCTCTATAGTAAGAATATAATTTTCCGTTAATTTTCCATTTGATTGTGTGGCGGTTTTAAAAATACCATACAAACTCAATTTTGTTTCCTGTTAAATACTTATGAACTTTTTCATACACACAATTCAGACAATCAGATTTCCTATTTGATGATTTTGGGTCTTTTTCTCTTCAAAGAGCTGGATGATTATAAAGACAAGCAAAAGGATATTCTGATAAAATAATTTAATACTTAAGCTTCTAAATAAAAATACATGTGGATATAAAGCGATTGCTCATAGTGATAGAGAATATCCCTGTATCTAGTTACTGCCTATATTGAGTACACTGCTCTCAAAAAGCAAAGAGACTGCAAGAGTTAAAAACTGATGCAGTTTTCTGCACCTTATGTAATCATGAGTTGATGGGTCTTGGACTGCAGAAAAGCTAACACAGAAATCAAAAATTCAGTAAGCAGTAGATTTAAACTAAAATCAAGCTTTTACACTTATGGTAAGCCTGGGAAGTCTGGGCAAAGGGCACACTGTAGGTCAGACATTGGTAAAGCTGAACTGTTGCATATGTCACATCAGTCACTTCTGTTCACCAGCTTTACACAAACAAAATGAAACTGCAAAAAAAAAAGAGGGTAAGGTACTCTGGATGTCTAGAAAGGTCTTATTAAATTAAGTCACATTTTGTACTAATTTGCTCTGTATAATTGCCAGCTGCCCTGACTCAAGACTTTGTAGTCATAAGAATCATAAGGCCATCACAATATTTTTAATAGTCCCACTTAGCACCCAGCACAAAGCTTATCTCTCCTCAGTATCAAATGGCAATTCCTTCTCCTTTGGAGTACAAAATGGCAAAACCCTAAGTGCACATCACTTTTTGACTGGACAGGATGAAAATACATGCTTAAACATTTGTTTTGGTGAAAAACAGGAATATGTAAAAGGCAAAATTCACTTTTTTTTTTCAGAACAGGCCAAGCAGTTCTCAGACTGGTAATGAAACTAATTCAAGCTACAGTAAATATTGTACAAACTTTCATTATTAAGCCGTAATTTGACTCTGTTTTTCCTTGATGAAAGATATCTGACATTATTTTTAAAAGCTTCAGACCTGAAATGCAAGAATGTGAATTTTCATCTTCCACAGCCACCAATCTTTTATTATAAACAGAAGGTCATATTATGGTTTCATTTTTTAAAAATAAGATATCCCAAAGAATAATCTTGTAAGAGAAACCATAAAAAAATAACACTGCCAGACAGGCTGAACCTTCTTTCAAGAATCAAAGGATACTTTTAAAAACGACAAAAAATATTTTGCTGTCTCCAGCATATTTGGCAGTTACATTTCATACACTTTGTACTTTTTTAGTATCACCAATTTTATTCTCCTTTAATCTGAAACATACCATAATAAATTATCAATTCACCGTTTGAAAAAGAAACTATACAAAGAAGCTGCTTGGTTTGGAAAATAGCACCAAACTGTCTCAATGAATACAAAATCTGAGAGGCTGTAGGGAGACTTGCAGAAAGGAAGGGGAATTTCAGTAGATGGTGGGAGCTCCATAACTGTATTAAATTAATATAAAATGGTTGGCCAGTAATGTTTGTGGAGAGGAATGAGAACATACTGAGAAATGAGGCTATGCAAAATGGTGGCAAGGGTTGAAATAGTGATCTGCCCCCAGAATGACATGTTTTGTTGTTATTATAATTGAATACTTGAGCTCATCAGACTGGTCAGGCCATTGAGCCTCTACGTCCAGCAATGCCGTCTTCTGCATGTCCTCGTAACGCTTATAACTAAAGGTAGAAGATACCACAGTGACTTAGGGTGACTTCAAGTTTAGTGCACGAAGGCCACAGAATAAAATAAAAATGTATCAAAGTAATCTTAACCCTAAGTAACCCTAATTTGTTCCTGCGAGCCTGCTGTAACACATGATCCAGAGTGCTATTCTGTTGGAGCTGGGGGAATGCAACATCTTTGGGACCCAAAAGGAGAAGCGAGGGTGCAAAATGGACTATTTGTAAACCATATAGGTTTCTATCCTGGATGTGCAATTGACAAATATATTGTGATTAGTAGATAGGCATTTTAGACTACGGTCCTTTAGGGTGAAATACAACCTAAATTGTAGCCATAGTTGGATAGGTGAAAAAAAAACCACAATAAAGCCAGAAAAGTAAGGCTTTTGTGAGGCCTGAAAGATTCTACAGCATCTTCTAAATTATTAGAATTTTCTTGGATGCATTTTTAACACTTGCTTTTCTTTCATCTATCCTATAATTTGAAGAATAATTGTTTATTTTTGTGACTTAATTCCATTGCTTCTTTTGCCACAAGTTTCTCATTTTAAATTGACACAAAAATGGCATTGCAGGCTGTGAATGGGTTACATACAATGTGAACCCCTCCTTGGAGAGCTGAATTTTCTAATTGTGACTGAAAGATAGGTAATTCCTCTGTAAGGATGATTCAAACAATTTGGACGAGACACCGAGTTCAAGAACATGACAAATGACTGTTCCAAACTGTCCAAGTCTCAAGGTCCAATTTGCACTGGTTTTGGTTTTATAAATGAAGAACAGTCTCTGACTCAATTTTTGCTTGCAAACATATGTGTGGCTTCTTCAGAGGCAAGCTTTCCGTCTTGTTATAAAAAGCTAATACATTCATTTTGAAACTTCCGATTTAATTTTCACATGTAAGGCAAAATAATTCCATCTTTAAATTTAGTTAGTAGATTCAAACTAATTGAATGTACTGAGATTTTCAAAACTAATTAGTTGGTGTTGTTCCCTGGCTGTTTTCTGTGTCCATCCTCCAGTGCGTTATGCAATACTTGATTTTCAAAAATTACTCTTTGAAAATCTCTTTGAAAATCAGATCTATTAGAGATATTTTGGAAAACTGTTAGTCACTTTTCCCAGTGTTGACTTAGATCTCTAAGGTTTTGTGTTCCTGGTATATTGTGATAGATGAAGATGAGTCAAGAAAATCAGTGGATAGATTTTGAAATGGCATAAAACACAGGATGCTGCAATTTCAGTAAGGTGGTATGATTAATGTCTCCTGGAGATGTGTCCCAGGCATGCACATAAATTCATCTATTACATATGCAGATCTAAAAAAAGGAACCCATCAGAAATCCAAAAGTGAGACAAATAACCGCAAACTGAGAATATTCATAATCAAAGTATAGTTTAACTTTTCTTCAGTTGAAACACAATGGACATGTGTTTTATCCTCTAAATTTAAATAGAGCTGGTCTTTTTGGAACAGAAGTTTGCTCCAGGAGCACAGTATGGAACAAAGAGGTAACTAAAAAACGTGTTCTAAAGAAGGAACTAAAACAATGAATAATGCAGAAAAAGGATAGCCTTCATTTTTTCTAATTACCAATAGAGTAAACATTCCACTGTAATTCAATAGCTGAAGGAATTGACATCACATTAGAAGTTTTTCTATGTTGAATTAAACCCTATTTTTTTAGAAAACCTCACTATGTTTTATCCAGGTTGACTATGGAAAATTACTGTTGAAGAATCTCAGTGCAGTTACTTCATCAGAGGAATCCTTTGAAGAGCCTGTTTATAAGAATACAAGTATAATATGCTTTAAATAGTAGTCAAAGGAAAGTCTGTATCTGGTTAATGGCAAGTTGAAGTGAATGACTCTTCAAATACTTAATGAAATGCAATGGATATTTTGAAGACTGTTCCCTGAACAATACTGTAACCTGGAATTATTTCATGGCTGATGACCCTAATTCCAAGTGATCTTGGAAGTGGAAAAAATTGGATCCTATATTGTTAGAAAAACATTTTAAAAATATTCCAGACTTTTTTTTTTTTATTATTCTGAGCCATGATAGTGTGAAAATGAATTTAGAAGCTTCCTACTGCCTTTTGTTATGAACATCCATTTTGCTTTTCTTGAAGAGACGTATATTTTACCTTTCCATGTCTTCAGATGAGGTAAAATTTGAGTGCAGTGTATAGTGTTCTCATGATCACTTCTCCATCCTGAAAGCTAGGTATCATCTGTGCTATTTGGACTCTGCTCCCACATTATTATTTTTCTTTATTATGTTTTTAAATTGAGTCAAATGCAGTGAGTTACTTCTGAGGTTCAGGAGTTATGAAAAGCACATCATTTTCATTTGAACCCCACAGGGCACACCCTGTTTAGACAGAGTTGGTTCTCATGTAACTCATCACCATCCACCTTAAGAATCTCAACAGTTCCTTTCTATAGTGAGGTCACACAATCCAAACAAAACTGGTAAGTTTTGTGATGTCATTGCTTATATCTTCAAAGTAACCATTTTGTATGTTTAGCTGAAGTTAGAAATTATTTATTTCCTCAGCAGATTGCCAACATACAAAAATGAGCATTTTAATACAGACAGACAAACACAAATCCTAGTGTAAAGGTCCTTTTTTCCTATTCCACTCCCTTTTTCAGGACTTTCCTCAGTAACACTGTCACTAGCTCCCCCTGAAAAAGTTTACTGTCTGTAATGACTAAGCTGGAAATCAAGGATGACCTGGCTATTCACATGTTTTTCATAATCTGGGAATGGACTGTTCAGAGCTGCACAGGATGTGTCTCATTTTGAATGCTGGTTCATAACCCCTGACTAACAGAGGACATGCAAGGAGTATAGTTCCAACATTTGCATGAATTACTGTCATCCTTTTCTAGGGTATTGTGTAATCCAGCTGGGATGATGACTGTTGTCCAGAGCATGACCTAAGGGCCATCAAAATGAGAACTAAGGTTTGGATTTTTCATTTTGAACCTTGAAGATGGTTGGACTCCAACTCAAGGTACTGCAAAATATAAAGAAAGGCCAAAATCTGATGAAACAGCTGCTCACTTAAAATTTCATTGCCTCTTACCTAAACTAATCCTCTCTCCAGTCATCACTCCCTCTTTTGTGGGCCACACTCCCAGAGTGACACTCTTTCCTGGGAAGGTCTGAGTTGTGGCCTCCTGGTATCTTGGTGAGAGGCATTTGCCGGTACACTCCTTCATGTAAGAGATTTTCTGGAGGGCAGGAGACCGCTGACACTCATACAGAAGCCAGGCAGGAGAAAATGTAATGCTGTCTATCAGTGACACACAGCAAACAGAGCACCTGAGTACTAATACAAAGGTCTATCAGTGTGTATGATAACAGAGGTTTTTGCTTATGTGTTCTTCACCATTGAGTAAAGGTGAAGAGGTAAAGTCAAAGGAAGGTTCTTGGGTCCTTGGTCCACAATCACTTTTACTTTTCTCTCACTTTGTTTTTAGGATGTCTAAGAGCTAGGAGGACTCATACAAAGCCTAATTTTACCTATTTACTGCATTTTTGAGTGAGAGAGATAACAGTAAACTCAAAATGTATGTCTACATTACAAAAGTGTGACGAATATTTAGGGCAGGCTTCCTCCTCAAGGGTGGAAGTTAAGTTCAGAGCATTTCATAGAATCATAGAATCACAGATTGTTTAGGTTGGAGAAGACCCTTAAAATCATCGAGTCCAACTGTTAACGAAGCACTGCCAAGTTACAACTAAACTATGTCCCTCAGCTGTACCCTTACAAAAAAGACATGTAGATGTATTGCTGAGGGACATAGTTTAATGGTAACTCGACAGTGTTAAGTTAGTGGTTGGACTCAATGATCTTAAAGGTCTCTTCCAACCAAAACAATTCTGCGATTCTATGATTCTACCAGTCTTTTAAATATGTCCAGGGATGGTGACTTCATCACTTCCCTGGGCAGCCTGTTCCTATGTTTAACAACCCTTTCGTTGAAGAAATTTTTCTTAATATCCAACCTCAACCTCCCCTAGTGCAACTTGAGGCTATTTCTTCTTGTCCTATTGCCTATTACTTGGGAGAAGAGACCAACATTCACCTTGCTACAACCTCCTTTCAGGTAGTTGTAGAGAGCGATGAGATCTTCCCTCAGCCTCCTTTTCTCCAGGCTAAACAACCCCAATTCCCTCAGCCACTTCTCATAAGATTTGTGCTCTAGACCCTTTACCAGCTTCATTGCCCTTCTTTGGGCATCAGCACCTCAATGTCTTTCTTGCAGTCAGGGGCCCAAAACTGAACAGAGTATTCAAAGTGCAGCCTCACCAGTGCTGAGTACAGGGGGACAATAATTTCCCTAGTCCTGCTGGTCTCACTATCTGATACAAGCCAGGATGCTATTGGTCTTTTTGGCCACCTGGGCACACTGCTGGCTTATACTCAGCCAGCTTGCGACCAACACCCCCATGTACTTTTATGTAGGGCAGCTTTCCAGCCACTCTCCCCCAGGCCTGTAAAGTTGCATGGGGTTGTTGGGACCCAAGTGCAGAACTTGGCACTTGGTCTTGTTGAACCTCATACCATTGATGGCCCATTGATGGCCTCGGCCCATTGATCCAGCCTGTCTGGATTCCTCTGTAGAGCCTTCTACCCTCAAACAGATCAACACTTCCACCCAACTAGATATCATCAAACTGAGGGTGCGCTCGATCCTCTTGTACAGATCGTTGGTAAAGATATTGAGCAGAACTGGCCCCAATGTTGAGCCCTGGGGAACACCACTTTGAAACCATAGTGAATAGTAAGGCTACATGGATATGTAGTTAGCTCCTGCAGCTGCTGGATACATCTGGACAAAATGATTCAATTCAGGAGAGAATAGAAACGCCAGTGGAAAGGAAAGCCAGTGTTCATCACAGGAACAGATTGGCTTTTCCAAAGAAAAGAGACCAAAGTAAAGGACATGATCACACGTCGGATACTTCTGCTGAGGACAATTTGAATTTGTTTACTAGAGTGACCCATAGATCCCCTAGATTCCCTTCAGAAGAGAGTAGGGAGATGACTGTGAGGGGTACAAAGTACATGGTCTCGCAGAGTGGGAAAGGTAGAGAAGGGAAGACAGACAGTAGTGGAAGAGACTATTCCTACAAAGACAGGGCTCTCTCTTTTGAAGTTTGGTTGCATTTTATTTAAACAGTTATAAAGAAGTGCTTTCACAGCCATATAAAAATAATGCTACTGGTAGTACATGTCCATAATCTGATACATTGGTCCTTTTGATCTGTAGAAATGTTAAGAAGTTCAGGACTATAATTTCTGAGGTCACAGAGCACTGAAGGAAACTGACACTCAGAATACTCAGAAATTACATTTCTCTCTCTTTAGCTACTTTGTCAGGCTATGCCTGGGTCAATATTTACCTGAATCAATGTTTACTAAGCTTGGATCAATATTTACTCACATTTTTAGTAGAGGAACTCCGTTGCTATGGTAAACAACAGTTTACTACAGGTGATTGGAAGAAATTATTATACGTATTGTAGAAAGGGGAGGAGACACAAGCAGTAGTATAGTAGAGAATGTGGAGGATGCCATGCTAGCTCCCTAGTAAAGCCCAGGCATGAGATATAAAGATAGAGGAGGTGAAGAAGGCCTCTGAGAGGCAGCCAAACAGTGGATCTGGTTTCATCCCTTCCTGATGGGGATTAGCACTTACCTAGCTGATTCATGAGGACTTTGAGGCAGATTTGCCTGCCCCTCTTCCTTACCACAACAACCACAATTATGCTAACCAGTCTTTGATCATCAAAGCTGGGAACTATTAGAAGGCAGCCCAAGAAGAATGCCTTTTTCTTTAGTGGAAACTTAGAATGAGGAAGAACCTGAATCTCTGGGCCACCATGTTCCTGCAGGACAGATCCTGTCCTCCTGCTTCAGTTTTATTCCAGTAACATTCTGGATTGCACTAAATGCTTTCTTTTTTTTTTTTTTT
>VXBO01006679.1:2024-24954 GCA_013400135.1 Rhinoptilus africanus | reverse complement strand
TTTTTTTTTTTTTTTCCCAGGTTCCCTAAAAAAAGCCTTTTTTTCCACCCTCCTGGGGCAGATTGTGTTGGCTCCCTGTTATTCTGAGGAGTCTGCAACCTGTGCTGGCAGTGCAGGGTGCCTGCTGGACGTTCCTCTCTCCCAGCCCAGCCCGGTGCTCCAGGAGCTCTTTCCCCAGGGCACGTTTGCTCCTTGCAGGGCAGCTGCTCATCTCCTTCCTGCAGAGACTTCCACTGGACCCAGGCAGAGAAGTCAACAGCAGGCAGGCTTCCTGTCTTCTCTCCCACCACTGCCCTTTGAAAGGTCCACAAAATAAGCTGTGAGCAAAGGAAGCAGATGCTATCCATCAAAATTTAATAAAAAGACTGTTATATAAATAACATTAACATGCAATTGCCTGTAACTTTCTGGGAATCAGTATTTGGAGCAGCATACAGCCCTGTAAGTTTGTTAAACTGTAGTAATAAAATCATATAGAAACCAAGATTGTTCTAATAATGATTTTTTAATATTGATTTAGCTGTAGCCAAAGTAGGTCAGATTGAGAAGGAGAGTTCATCGATGTTAGTCCCTGTGTATGGTCATGGGCCTTAAAATTACATAATAACTTAATGCTGTTTATGGTTTATTTTCTTAAAAAAGTTGTTTATCTTCTGAGTGACATAGCAGGGGGCAAAGAGTGGGGTTAAAGGAATACTTGTATCAGATGGGATACCACATTCCCATAAAAACACACAAATGACTAAAAACAATTAATAGGGTACTTCACCAACATTCAATGTCATAGGACCTCTTCCACTCAGTTGCGCAGTCCTCTGCATTCTCCACTTTACATTTGAGGAGGGCTTGGATGCCTAATGCATACTACTTCTACCTCTGGGTATCGACAGGCAGCATCAGCACTTGGTCGGTTCCTAAAGGTGGTAACATCTTTTCCCTCTTTGAACTTCTTGGGATGGTCTTTATTACACAAAAAGGAGGAAAATTCTCCCTCTACGGCCAGCAATTCTTCTGCAGTCCACCCACCAGGCACCCTGTGTTCCACCTATTCCCACCTTGATCTTCATGTTTTTGTTTGACTCTCCCTAATGCCTAAGACAAGAGAGAAGGAGAGGTGGCTGTCTATCCTGTGCCTCTAAAGAGATGACTCAGCTATTAAATTATAACACCTTTCAACCCCATAACAGATATCAGAACAAATGTATTAAAATTTCACTGGGAAAGGATATGAATGGGTTTTGTGAAGCAAACTGACAACAAGTTCACCCTGACCTGTTCCTCATCAAAATCTTGCTTTGAAATGTTTTTAAACACCAGATGCAGCTGGTGACCAAGGTTCAAATAACTGACATTACTAAGATGCAGCCAAGATTTCAGCAAGCCTCATGGCGACACTTCTGGACAAAGATAAGGCTTTGTTGTAAGCATGAAAGCTTGGAACACCACTAATCATATGTAGAAAAATGTCACAACAAAAACCATTAGCAATCTTGAATCCAGTAGAGAGGCAGGGGAAAGAAGTTAGCTCAAGGACTAGGCGTGAATAAATGATCCTTAACTTTTAGAGTGAACTATATGAAGAAGCTGTAATGTATGATGTTTGATTACACCTTTGTGCTACACTGGCCAAAACTAGCAGTTAATTATTCTACCATGTTTTCTTCCACCAAAGAAGAGCAATTATAAGAGCTGTTTTATTGGGTCTTCTTGAAATCAAATGAAGAGAATAGCTAAAATGTCAAGAGTTTATTGTGCTTCTAAAAATTCAGACTTCTTTTAAACGTCATTTCACATTTTACAGGCTTTAATTCCTGATTTGCACCTGGTCTTAGCCTAGGGGCAGAAATAAAAGGATACAAGTCAAAACACACAGACACAAGCCTTCAGTATTTAGACAGGACAGCTAACAGCACAGAGAAGCTACACATGTTCACAATGTGTTTGGATTACTAAATAAATAGCAATTATTGTATTTGCTCTCCTTTCAGTTTGCTAGACTTTTAAAATTGCGCAGGAATAGAGAAACTGCATTTTAGTTTCCATTGATATTTGCATCAAAACAGAAGTTACTAAAATAAAATATAAATTTGAACAATGAGTCAGATTGTTTTTCCTTTCATGCTTTAAAAATTCTCCACTGTCTCTCAAAAAAACCCCCCAACCCCCCCCAAAAAAGAACAACAAACTACCCGAAAAAGCAGTTAAAACTAATTTCCCCTCTGCTTTGCTGTCCTGGTGAGAAAGCAGTAAAAAAAAAGCAAAGTTTATATAAAGCAGTTCTAACCACAAATGTTAGAATTGTTCTACTAATGAAAACATGATTTTCATACATATCAAAAACTTGCTTTAGTTTGAAGAAATACATAAAAACTCTATTATTAGACAGGATAATATTATATTACATTATATAGTGCTTGTTTTGACAGAGATTACAGCAAAAGCAAAGGCAGGTTGATATCTGTTTAAATAGTTTTACCTAAAGCTACCCTGTTTTCTGATATAAAACTCCACTTTGACTAACTCCAAGATTAATTTTATATCATTTCCTTGAATTCCAAATACTATAAACAAGAGGAACAGCCAAAAATTTTTCTCAGTATTGAGTCAGAAAAAAAAACATAGTTAAAACCAAGAAAACTTTCCTAAATATATGTTGTAGGGACATAAATAAAGTGAGATGAATTACAGCTAAGCATCTGTCTTCTAGTGTACAAGTAGTTTGGGATTCTAAACATATGAAAAAGAAATAAAGCAATTGAAAAAGAAAAAGGAGGAAAAGAAAGCAAAAGAGCTGATAAAGTTTCTGGCTACAATACAGGAGACATATCATTACCATATGATCTAATGTGGGTGTCAGCCTGGATTGTGTTCATTGAGAGAAACCTTATTTTTTAACTGTGCTATGGAATAGAAGCAGGAGGGTTTTCCACCAAGTGACAGTCACTGAGCTGAACTTACCCCCTCCTCCTTTCCACACCTGCAAAGCCTTTTGCCTGGGTTGAATATTTAGTTTAATTACATCTCAGCTTTGAGAGCTCCTGTTGCAAATCCCTGGATTAAAAGGTATGGTTTTCAGTAATTCTCCTGAACTATGCTGTACTAATAAAACTTCAGACAAGTCTACGGCAAGAACTAGTTGAATTTTAAGAGAAGGAAGGAAAAAATCCTACTAAATGTCTAGCAATGTTAAGTTTTGTATCCAGCACTTTTGTTTCTTGGGAACATGAGAATGCATTCTCAAGGATTGTGCAGATTTCCTACTGTTTATTTAACTGCTCTGTCTCTTGTTTTGATTTGTATAAGCACGGCTATAGTCCTTTCTTTTTCCTTACTGTAAACTTTTGCAGCTCTATATTCTCTGTTTGCAAGCCAGTGGTTAGAATCGGTGATGGAGTGAGTGTAAAAAATGCGTGAGTTCTTACATTTCTCTTTTAAACTGCACGCTGTGATTTCTTTTTCATTTGGATTTCTTCATATGTATTACAAATATTAGTGATTATAATTTCAATTTTCAGAGAAAAAAATACATAGCAGTTAGACGGGCTGAGTGTATGCCTTTGTAGTGTTAGAATGTGCTGTGTTACAGTGTACAAACAAGGGATTCACATTTTAAGACGGTTCCTATGAATGAAATAGTAGAAAAGAAAATTCCTAGAGTTTGAATCTCTTTAACAGAGTTTGAATCTCTTTAAAACTTATTAACAGAGTTTGAATCTCTTTAAAACTTCCAGGTCCTATGTTTGCATGTCTAGACTTTATTACATAAAATGGGTAAAACATATAATGTAGGGGATTTTTTTTTTTTTTTTGAAACTGCACATATTGTTTAACATATCTTTTGTGGCGTTTTGAGAGATTTCTGACAGTAGGTGAACTAATATTTAAAAATTAATATTAAGGTAAACTGACAAGAAGACCACCAATAAAGTGGTGACGTGAACTGATGAAGCACATTTCCAGTGGTATTTTAAACTGAAATGTGGCCAAGTCTATGGTATAGTTTCCTCTGTTTGTGGAAAAGTCTTCCTCATTGTAAACACATAATTAAAGCAAATTTAAACAGTTATGTCCTGCAGACATAAATATTGTCTCACAGACCTTTAAGAATTCAGACTTTTTTTCCCCCTCTCTATTCTTTTTTGTAAGTGAAAAGTAAACATTTCTTACTAGTACAGTTTTGTATATATTTTTTTCTCTAACTGTTTGTGTTCTTTTACACATGCAAACAATAGGAACAGATGTGTGTGCCTGCAGTACAAATACGTATATGAATAAAGATATGCAGACACATATCTATTCCTATTTCCTGATTAATATGTAGGTTGTGTGTGCTATTTTCCCTGCTTTGTTCTCAGATTAGATCCTTGATATCTTTTGTTGTCCTACAGTTTTCCTTTATACACAGCTCTTACTGATTTCATTATAGTTTTGACAAAACAGAGACCAAAGGAAAAGGCCTACTACAGGGTTTAACTGAGATAAGTGAAGTTATCAATATTAATGTGAACAAGAAGTAGAGTGTGAAGACACTTCCAAAGTGCCTTTGCATTTTTGGGTTTTTCTTTTTGGTGGGTAGTAAATTAACTCCAGGATAAGATCCTCATTGTACTTTCTTGGGATGGATGGTACTTCAGCAGTGACCCTTGCAGGGGAATACAAGGAGGTTTAAATATTTAAAAATATTTTTAAAATATATGAATACGTAAAAAAGAGCTGGGGAAGCTCTTTAAAAAGTACTGATTGCTAATGCCATGCCAGGGTTGGTGTGCAGCATACCCAATGTATATTGATGTTAATGTACGTTCTGAAAAATAATGTGTACTAAGATAATGTTTTATTGATAATTTTCACAGGGCAGCTTATTACGATGAATGGTGATGATCTAGCAAATTTGTCTTCCTGTTTCAGACTATTAGTAAATCACATTGTTGTATTACAATAATTAAGACATAATAATGATTATTTCAAAAATCTTCTTTTGGTTTAAACCATGGAAGAACTCACTGCCACGTATTAACACCACTTTGCTGTGGCATTCTTCCTTGTTCATGTGTGCTCCTGAGGGTACTGCTGGGCAGGGGACCCAGCCACAGTGCCAGTGGCGGGCCAGGGCCGGAGGGAGCGCAGGAGGGTGGCCCACATGGGGACACAGCCTGCCCCTGCTACATGACACGAGTGTGAACAGCACTGAGTTGGGCCAATAGGGCATGCTAAAATGCTCTAGTTGACACTGGGGTCTGCAAAACCCCTCAGTGCATGCAGCAGGTAATATGTCTGCTCCATAGAAAATGCTTTCAGATCCAACTAAGAAACCAACTATGTCTCTAAATGAGGCAACAGAAATGGTACTTAATCCATGTGAAGTCACTTTGAAGTCTTTGGGACGTCTGAAGGTGGTAGATACCTGTCTTCCTGTTAGGTAGGTGGCAGAATTGTAAGTTACAATTTTGAAATACTAGCATGTTTTATGAGTTAACCTTATCATCCTCTCAAGATTGAGCCCTACAGGTTTCTGCAGGATGGCATTATTGGCATATGTAGGTAGAAATTCATAGAGGAAATTGAACCCAGACACAGTATAGATTGTATCTATTTCCAGGCCTTTTTTTTTTATTTATTTAGGGTTTTTTTTATACTAACCACTCCTATTAGAGTACCTGGACGTGTTATTCTAGAAAGACAGGCCTCTGTATACCACTCTCACGTAACATCAGCTGACCATTTTAGTTATCTACCTAGAAGGTTCCATATGTCAATGTAGAGAGGGAGGCAGTCCTTCTCCTCTGCCTCTTCCCCATTTTTTTTATCTTTCCATTAGTAAATATGTAGCCGAGAAACGCTATACCACGCCCCTAACTGTTAGATAATTTCTGCTAGGAAAAAGTCAATCCCAGGTAGTTCTCAGATGAGGCATATCAGAAGTTGTTGACCTGAAGAAGCAAGTTAACTTTTTTGCTTTCATTACAGAATGCAACATCTGTATTCAGGACTATGCCATCCATTTTATGAAAAGGCTCCTAACTAAATGACAAGTTTGCCTTTCTGTCACTTGGCAACTTGAAGGCAGGATTCTTCATATTTTTTTCTTTGTGAGCTGTTTTTAGATCCACAAAAGTTTGTAAAAGATAAGCTTTCTTTTATATAATGATCTGTAAAAAAAAAAAAAAAAAATCAGAAAATTAGGTAATGTATACAGCCTTCATACAAAACTTCCAAACATTTGTTTTGTAATTTTTCCTTAGCACACAGTGACACAGGTAGCACAATGTACACTGAGTTTAAATGCATTTAGGCCTAGGTCCTGAGAACGCGTATTTAAGCAGTTTTCCTTTTTAATATCTATGGCAATACATGCTTGCATAAAGTTGCCCCTGAACATGACAATCTGCAAAATGAGGCCCTGAAGGCCCATTAGAAAGTGCTGAAAATACTAAAAGCATCAATTCAAATGCTTATGCAGTGCAAAGCAGAGGATTTTCAGGGTGCATTGTTTACGTCATAAAATCCCCTAGCCAAAAATCTGGAAAGCAAGCCAAGAACATCCAATAAAACACAACATTGTATTCCATTTTATTGTGCTGTTTAAACTAAGAAAGAAGTATAGCTCATTTAAAAAACTGAAGATCTCCCCCTCTCTCTCCACCCCATCACTAGATCCTCCTCTTTCTCAGTCAGTTTTACTAGGCTATAATTTAAAACACACAGCAAGCTGGCACTTTAAAAAAAAAAGTATTTCTCAGGACATGAAATACTGCATTACAGTGAGTTTGAGAACCTCAGGTTTTTCCCCAGGAGACAAACTCATTGCTATGAAGCAAATGCTAATGAAATCAAATAGACTGTTACGTTGGCAGAAAACAGACACATGGAAAATGTGGCTTATTGTTTTGACTGTTTTGCATAACAAAGTTGACAGCGCTGCCTGTTCCTAATAAATATTACTCTAAATATGCAAACAGATGTGTTTAGAGTTGCCTTTAAACTGCTTTGTAAAAAAAAAGCCTATTGACAAGCAGTAACCAGACTCCTATCACATAACTGTCCTATTTTCAGAATTCAGTTTTCATTTATTGAAAGGAACAGTTATGCAATTGGTGGATATGCTGGACCTCCTTCAGCAGGAACTGTGCAGCTATGGGAAACTGCTACTTTTGTTGTAAACCTCCTGCTTTGATCCCTAGGTTCTGCCCAGAGTCGATGAACTAAGCCATGAGGCTGGCTCTTCTCTTCGTCCTACTGCTGCCAGCATGCTTGGCCAAGCCATTCCACCAGCAGGGCCTCTTTGACTTTATGCTGGAGGATGAAGGGTCAGCTGATATGCCTCCAACGGATGATCCCGTCATATCTGGATTTGGACCAGTGTGCCCCTTCCGCTGCCAGTGCCATCTTCGTGTGGTGCAGTGCTCTGACCTAGGTAAGCCCAAGAATATCTTCATAAAGGCTATACTTACATTTCTAACCATGGGTTTGCAGCTGAGATGGTGAGGCTGCTATGCACTGCCACTCTGGAATTGGGTTTTTGTCAAAGAAATATGCTTACAAGTACTGTTAACTAGAATGTACTGTATGAAGCAGGCCATGAAGCCCCGACAAGATGGACATTTGTTGAGACCATGAAGAATGTTTGATTTTCTTAATGTGTGTTTTGTGTACATACATATCACTTGCTCTTGAAAGACCACAGATTTCTGCTGCAGAGAAAATAACTTTCAAGGCTATTCCTTCAAATACATATTAAATAAATTCTGTGAGGTCAGGTGTGGGGATGGAAACATTTTAAAAGGTTCTAAATTGCATGGTCCAAGCTCCAACACTCTTAACCATACTGTCTAGTACCTCAATATAGAAATCATCCCATTTCCATTGGAATACATGAGCATGGAATAACCAAACCTGAATCATATATGCTGGAACCAGTCCTTTGGAGGAAAGAACTTGGAAACACTCCAAAACAATAAACCCATTTTGGAGCTCATTATTAAATATCTTTCGTAGACACTGTTCAAGCTTGAGAACCTTTCTCACAAACTCCCCTTACTTCCTTACATAGCAGGGCTCGTCTGCACAGTCAAACCAGCAGGATGTAAAGCCATGTCTACCATCACTGTGTTTGACTTTCCCATGCAAGTAATGAAGTTGACTTCAGTGAGACTGCTTTTGGTTTAAGCCAGTATTATTCAGCCTCAGTCAATGTGCAGTGCAGAAAATCAAATAAAGTCAGTTTTGCTCGCAAGAACATTAGGCAATTTATTCAGTGGACAGACAAATAATTTCTCGTATGATTTTATAAACACTTTTTTTTTAAATCTTCTTTCAGCTGTTTAAATGTATAGCTGGGTGTTTCTATTTTCCTTTGTTATAGCATTGGCTTGATAACTGCTGTAAACCATGACACAAATTCACCAATTAGGACCTGAGTCTCATTGCGGTGGGTGTCGTATAATTACAAAAAGGAGGGGGAAACATTAGTTACATCCCTAGAAACTTCTGTGAATTTATTAAAGCAAGCCACATAGTTACGCAACAGATACATTTGGCAAAGACCCAGTGAATAATGCAAGCCAAGTTGCACAAATGAGCACAGACTAACCTAGCCATACATTCATAAAGCTTTCACAGTACTGTTCCTGTTGAAAGATATTTTCTTTTTTTACCATTTAGGTGCCAGATAATAGCAAACATGGCATGGGGAGTGGAGAGGAGGTTACCCCACATGCCATGAAGGTCTTTTTTTGTTGTTACACTGGTTAATGCTGATGGAATTTAAGTTATTTTGGGAACTTGTACCCAGTCTTCTTCAGTCCTACAGAATGTAAGGAGCTTTCACTTGGTAAAAAAGCAGATATATTCACACAGGGACCCTTTGTTGCTCTACTTGCTCCCATGTTCGTTTAGTTCTCCTTCACACACACGTGGTTTCTGAAGGGTTGCACTACAGTCCACTCCCTAGAGATGCTTCTGGGTTAATAGAGTCCCATACTGACAAGGAGACTCAGAAATATGGCAATTAAGGCCCCAGGTCTGTGTTCCAGAGATAATTTTGAGACAGGTGATAAGAAAGAGATATATTTTGAGCTTGGTTTAAACCCGCATGCTGCAGATACTGCAATGAAAAGATTGTGCTTTTGAAGCGACTGAGCTGATAACATCCAGCCTCTGGGCACGAAGCAAGAGAGATTTCTCTGGGCTTAAAATATGCAGCCCTGAAAAATAAATAATATTTCCCTGGCAGAGCTCAAGGAAGTAGTAATCATTCAGAGTTTCCCAGCCTTGGCATTAAGTCCATCCCTGTCAGATGTGTCTATGACAGCCGCTGATGGGTCATGGCCCAAGTAGGAGGCTCATCAGGGCGCAGGTCCGATGGGCACCCCTGCAGCAGGGACAGGGCAGCTGTGTGTGCTGCCTGCTTGAAGGCAAATCTGCCCTCCACTCTCCTCTCTTCCAGCCTTGAATCCATTTCTGTGTGACTCAGACAAGGTCAGGTTTACCTGCTGGCTTGAGGAAGGCTAGGAGCTGGCCTTAAAATCTCAAAATTTTGTTGCAAACCATGGAGGTCCTGCCAGGACAACCAACCCTGCTCCTAAACTGTGGGATGAAGGGTGCTTGGGGCACAGGAACACAATGTGCATGCAGGAGCCATGAAACCACTTCCACCTCCCTGCAAACCATCTCTCCTGGCCTGCCTCACCCTTCAGCTCCAGGCTTTTCTGATCCTAAAAAATTAGCTACCTTCCTCCCCCAGAATTATCAAATTTAGTCATCTAGTCCCATGGGCACTAATTGAAGAGGAACTGCAGGCAATAACAAGACTCCTCCCAGGGATATATTAAGAGCTTACTAAATTAAGTCCCACAAAGGAAAGTTGAAATCTGGATCAAGATCCTTTCTTCCACTCAGTCTCTGGCATGGAAGGAGGGCTCTTTGCAGCCATGAGCCCCTGGGTGCAGAGAGCATGTCAGAGCAAGGCAGCTGGAGGACTCTGACATGGGCTACTTACAGAGACCTCTCCTCTTCCTCAGCATGCTTTTTTGTTACCAAAGGGCTACTTGTAAGCTCTTCTTAAGGAAAAAGCCAACTACCTGGCACAGAGTTATGTGAATAAGCCACAGGAGAACTATCACATTCAGGGTCCAGAGATCAGGTTTGCCCCTTGTCTCATGAGCACTGGATGGGAATAATAAAAAAAATAATATACAAATTCAATAAAAACAGTGAAAAAAATGCCCAGCGGTCCAATTACACTCTTGTCAGCTGAATTTTTGCATTCCTGTACTTTTAAGCCTCAGTCACATCTTCCTAAGCACATACCTCTGAATTAATTTATTTTGCCTCCAAGCCAAGAGCTGAGTTAGCAGGAAGGAGAAAGCCGTCTTCTCACACCCTGAAGAAGAATTCTCTCCGAGCTGCGGTAACTGATAGATTAAGAGCAGAGCCCCATGTGCCTACCTTATATGAGATGTATTAACTTTGTACAACAGGCTCAAGTATCTCATCAAGGAAGGCCGCTGCAGTATCTCTATAAAAGCGCTGCCTTTTCTGAATCTGCCTCCTATTGCTAAAAGGGAGCCACAGGTTTGCTTTTTAATCGTGTCTCAGTATAAGGCATTAGTGTACTGTAGCCAGACTTCCCATAGAAATCACAAACAGCTTCCTTATTAGCACACACTACAGGTAACGAGTAGCTGATATAGTTGGTAAGAGGCAGCTCTTCATGTTTTAAAGTAATAAATACAGGGAAGATATGCAGTCAGTTGGCCAGGCAAACATGCCTCGTAAAAGCCCTAGCAAGGATTAACCGTTCCATTTAAAGTCTCATCCTCCCAAAGGGAGTCTCAGGAAAAGGTTCCTCCCAGAGAGCCTTGATAGGCAGGAGGCAGGAGGACGCATGTGTGATTACTCAGCCCTGCAGTGGATGCAAAATGCTCCATAAGCGCTTTCGGAGGTGGTGGTCAGAGCTTTATTTCACCTTCAGCCCCTTACAAAGTGAGCAGTGTCTATGTTCTGCAGGATGCAATGAGATCGCCTTCCTTGGAGACTTCACAGGATGTAGGGGGGGTCCCTCTAGTCCTCTTGCCATGAGCATCCATGGAGGTTTTGTGGTCTCCAAAAAGTGTGCAAGAGATGAATGTCAGTAATCAAAGTTCAAGCAGTATTACAGCTTAAATTGTAATTTTACTCACAGCTCAGAAATGCTGGATTTCTCCAGCTGTAAGGTAAAAAAGGGTATATTAAAGCTCAGCATGAGTGTTGGAGTGTGTATTTGAAAATCACTTTGAGATCAGTGGGTGGAAAGCTCATAGATATGTAGAGCATTATTCCAGGGATCCGGTATCATGAGGCAGTTTATCTGAACACATAGAGTGTCTAAAGTCTATTAACTGATAGTTCATCAGCACTTGAACCATGGTAACATGACAACAGCTAATTTAATTGTTGACAAAAGATGATTTATGTCATTGTATAAAATCTTCCAGAAACATCTGAACACCCATTTTCTGATCGTGACTCCATTTGGGAACCTCATCTCTCATTATAAAGGAAATGACCTCCTTTGAGATATACCTTGATTTGAATTTCTGTTGTCAGCATAAAATATTTTTGAAGAAAAATAATACATGCCTCATTGGTGATCAGTCTCAGTCATTTTATGGTTTCAAGAAAACAGATAGGATGTCTTACTATTACGTACTGAGCTTTAGATTCCCTGCCATTATTTGAATGTTTACCAAACTTTCAAAACCATAATTTTTAAAGCTAAATGTTTAGCTCAAAATCTTACAGGTTTCTAAAAATGCAATAAGAAAAAGCATGGATCCTTAAATAGCCAGACATGAACAAATTTAATTTTTAAATAAAAAAGATATTGTTAACTTACATTGTAATTGCTGAGCCTTTAGGACAAGTTGTTCCATGTTTTATGCACTTTTTCCTCCTAACAATAGGGACTAGAGACTTATTCCTTTTATGTTTAATAAAAGCTGAGACCCCCATGAAATATCCTGACTCCATGGAACTTGATCATTTAACAAAAATATTATCAATAAAAATGAAACCATGAAATCTGGGAAGGTATATTGTCACTTACACTGAGAGTAGCCTTAAAACTGAAGCCTAAATGCCTTTTTAGACAATATTACTTAGACAAATGTAAGTTATGCTGTAATCAAATGCAAGTTATCAGTCTTTCCACATATTATCTGGCTGAACTGTAATACTCTTAACACATTGGAAATCATACTGGAGGATCTATATGAAGTATTACAGGTATTATCCGTAACATAGGAGTGATCTCAGGTGATGCTAGCTATCTAAGAGTCATCTTGGCTCCTTTCACAGCTATGGGGAAAGTCAAGCAGCCACTCCATGGGGCAGTTCATCCTGTCTAAGGTGACAGACAGGATTCTTGGAAAAATTAACTGCCAACACACTACCCCAATGACTAGTCAAGGCTATACAACTTACTTTTGGATTGATGAAGTTATGTGTGATTAAATTAAAACATGTGAAAAATAAACTCAGGTTACCAGCATTATTTTTTAACAAATTTGCCATGGGTTATTAAAATTTTTTGTCTATATTTTGCTTATATACTTTTTTTGGGATGCCTCAGAAGTTAAAGAAAGCATCAATTAAAGCCCTGTACTCAGTACATCCTGAAAAAATATTAATTCAAGAACTCAATAATTGGAAAAAACTCTTGAAAAGTTGTAAAGAAAAAAAAATATTGGCCTGGATGTAGACTGCTTTATATTAACAAAAAAGTCATTAGCTTTTGCCAGTGTAACTGTAAAAAACAGGCCTTGTTGCATTGCAGCCTGAATTGCTGATGTTCCAATTCCAGTTGATAAACATGTTTCTAGGTGAAAATTAATCTACTTTAAATACATCCCTTCTTTACTAGCTGCTTACTCCAAGGTAACAGTTACCAACTCTGTGAGTTTTCTTTTTTTTTTTTTTTTTAAGAAATGGCAGGAATATTAATGGCAGGAATGGAAACCCTGACTGCCAACCCCAAGTGATACAAGAAGCAACTATTTTCTGGTTTGAACTGTGACAAGGGTTTATTTCTAAAATGTCCCTGACACCTACTAGTGTTATGGACATCTTTACTACGTATATTATCTTCTTAACACTTTTATAGAGTGTATTACTTGGTAAGACATGTAAATATATAAAAAAACTATCCATGTTTTCACAACATAAAGCCTGTGCTATTCAACTGTGAAAGGTTCCCAGCCAAGTCTTAGGAGGAGTCACAACACAACTTGGGTCACAACTTGGGTCACAACAACCCCAGGCAGCGCTACAGGCTCGGGGCGGAGTGGCTGGAAAGCTGCCCGGCAGAAAGGGACCTGGGGGTGTTGGTGGGCAGCCGGCTGGATATGAGCCAGCAGTGTGCCCAGGTGGGCAAGAAGGCCAACAGCATCCTGGCCTGTATCAGGAATAGTGTGGTGAGCCGGACTAGGGAAGGGATCATCCCCCTGTACTCGGCACTGGTGAGGCCCCACCTCGAGTGCTGCGTTCAGTTTTGGGCCCCTCACTACAGGAAGGACATTGAGGTGTTGGAGCGTGTCCAGAGGAGGGCTACGAAGCTGGTGAGGGGTCTGGAGGACAAACCTTATGAGGAACGACTGAGGGAACTGGGGTTGTTTAGCCTGGAGAAGAGGAGGCTGAGGNGATTCTGTTTTTAAGCATATTTTCAAAGCACCTCTCTCTGACACAGACTTGAGAGTGTCTCCTCCTCATCAGCTTTGAGTGCATTGCTCTGTATTTTGCTTTACCCATCTCCTGTATCTGTCATGTGTGGGCCAAAAGAAGATAATCAGGTTACAGAAGAAAAAAAAAGAGTAGTTTTCTGAATATACTTTTATCTTTTCCAAAATTTCAAATCTAAGAATATATCCTTCAAAATATATTAAATTTTTTAAGCTTATTTTTCCTGCTTTACTTGCCTGCCCTTGCAAACAATATTGACAAGTGCTGTAATTCTAGGTCTCTTTGGTTGTATTACATTTAAGGACTCATTCACACAGATCATTCTTGTCCTACTATGTCCGTGATGAAAGCGAAGTAGTAGATGGAGCAGAACTTGCTCATTGGCTTCTCTGCAAGCAAAGAGATGGAAACAATGAACACAGACACAAAGGGATCTTAACACCAGGGACCATGCCTGCTCTGGGTTTTTTAGAGCAGTGGGGGGATTGAGCTGTAATTTTCAATTTATGGCACCAATTATGGGACTAGAACAGCTCTGTACAAATGACCTTGTTGTTAGCAGGGTTACATTTGCTACACAGGCAACTCTACTGCAGACTTCTTGGCAGTCAATAGGGAATGAAGAAGGTGAAAAGCAGTATTTAAAGAATTTGTTTGTTCTCTGCATGGATGCTCTTAAGTGAGAGGGCACCCAGGAGAGCATCCCGTACCAGCTTTGTGTTTGTTTCCTAGGTTCTATTTGGAGTGCTTTGAGTTGCTATAAAAATCTGTTAAGGAGAGGATGCTTGCAGTTTTAATTTCAATGAGAAAAGGAATGCAATAAATACTCATATTTAAAAAAGCTGTGAAAACAAGAAACCTTTTCTGCCCACCAAATTTCATGGCAACTTTAGATTTAATGGAAAAGCCACGAATGGATAGGTTATTTACAGAAATACTAAAGCATTTAAAACTTGTGAAAATGTAAATGGGGCTACAGTCTGGTTCTGTAATACATCATCAGCACAATAGAAACGTGCAATAGGTCATCCCAGAACCAGTTTCTGCCTGCACCTCCTGCACCGTGTAAAATGTGAAAGCCTAGGACGACCTCACTTTCTACGGTGAACTGCAAGTTTTCCCCTCTACTGCTCCAGTGTGGGCCTCAGAAACTAGGCAGGCTCTCAGTGAATCCATATTTTAAGGTGACATGGAAGAGGAGTGTTTGTAATGGTGCAAACTCTTTGCTGAATATCTCTCCCTAAGAGGTGTAGGAGTAAAGATGTAAGCGAGCTAGCCAAACAGGACTAAAAAGCTATATTCAGCTCTGATGCCATTTCTTTCCATAAGTTCAATTAGGTCTTCAGCTTTGATTTCCACACCTTTAGACTGGGAAGATTATGCTAATTCTTTACTGCTGGGAAGTTAGAATGGAAATGGAAAGGCGAATGGTGCTAATAAAGTTTTCATATTAGCAGCACTCCAGAAAAGACAAAAAGGCCGATACTGGCTACTGAACAGATACTACAATAAAAATGAAAGAGGAGAAAGCCAATGGAAGAAGACCAGGATAGGAAGACAGACGTGATAGGAACCCTTTCAAGAAAGGGAGAGAACACCATGCATTTTCAAGGGAAATTATGATAGAAATATGATAGAAAGGGGGATGTACAGAAAGTTTCAGATATGGGAGGAACTTAAGATAATAATTGAATGGAAATTTTACTGTTTTCAGGGTTAGGGAGCAAAATTTGTTTTCTCTTCTTTATTTTCTCTCTCTGTGGCAGGGAGTTTACATCCTCTGTACTGACAGGGATGACTGTTACAGTGATAACTGACCTGGGGAAGGTCACTAAATAACTAGCAAAATAAAAAAATAACAAAGCTAAAATATGTAAGAGTTAAAAGGGTATATACAGCATCATCTAGTAGAAAAAGGGAACAAACAGGTCTGCAGACTCCTTGATTGAGTCAGGATATCCTCTCTCAACATTTATTTAAATGTTATTCACTATGTCCAAACAGACACAGCGGCTCCTTCCATTGTTTGCTTGTGTGAAAGCAGGTTGAAAACAATCCTACAACATTTATGAAAAATGGCCATGTTATGTTTAGAAGTACCCAAAATAACCAGGAACATATCTCTGCCCTCAGGTCATAATAAAACTAGGGCTGTTCAGTGACCATGTGGTCAGAACAGGAAAGGGTAGGTTTATTTGAAACCAGAGAAGATCCACCCCCCTAAATGACTCTTTATGGCTACTCCATTATGTTAGTGCTTATTCTGGTAAATCCCAAAGTCAAGATTGAGGGAGCTACCCTTAAATTGGTATCTGTTACCTGCTGCTTAAACTACGAACCAGGCAGACCTCAAATTATATTACTCCAAAGGCTAATTCGAAATGTAATTTGTTAGATAATGCTCACTTTTCTGAGTCATTAAAATGCTCTCTTCTGACTCCTGTAAATACTTGTAAGAAATAAATGCTTCACCTTAATGCATGAGTACTCATAGATAGTACATCTGCACTGCATCCGCTCTAACTGAAGCCATTATGCACATGGTGCTGGCAGATTGCATGAATTGCACAAGACAGTTGCTGTTCTCTGATGGGATGTTTTATGTCTGTAACCATGACAGTAGGAAATGTAAAGCTGGCAATTTTAGGGGTTCAGAAAACTCATAATTTATTTTTTTTACTCAGTGTCTTAATCCCTGAACTCTCACGATTATTTCAGAATATTTTTCTCCCTTTCTAAAATACTTCTGTACTTTGTGAGAAGGCGTATACCTTCCAGACCTTTGAAATTAAAAGTCACAGAAAATTAGAAAGAACACAGAAATGGAAGCTGCTTGATTTTTAGTTTCAAGAATATATCATTACTCTTAGGTATTAGCTTTTGGAGCCAGGAGGCTGAATCTGTCTGTACCAAAAATGTGACTAGCACTGAAAAATAATTCATAACATCTGTAGCTTGCAATATCCGTTATACTTTGAAATATGTGTTCACTACACAAAGTGTGTGGAAATGGAAAAGACTGGTTATAGGAATGCACTAATTTTTAAACCTTTGCTAGGGCCTTTATGATTCTTACTACTATCAGAATGGACAATTATGCATTTGATCATAATGTGTGACTGTGTTTCTATTTTCCTGTGTTCCTCGCTGTGTTCTGGGAAGCAATGGTGTACATGTTTGGGAAAAACCCCAGTGTAGGAACATGTCAGTGATTGTGAGAGGCCACCTCAGCACAGGGTGGAGTTCAGTTTCTTGGGTTTTCCCATGGGAAGGGACAGAGGTATACAAAAATAATAATCTGTCATTAAAAATAAGTCCAAAATGGATCTTAATGGAACACGATTCTTATGGATTGTAGAGCAGAAAACAAGGCTGAAAAATGGTTGTGAATAATCTTTAAAGAGATGTATTTAAAAAGTTTTATTCATTCCAGTGGGCATTGGTGGTTTTTTTGGCCCTTAGAAAGATAACTGGAGATAAATAATTGTTTAATTTTTCAGGCTTTTTAAAAAAATTATTGCTGTTGATTGCATAACAAGCAAGGGGAAGGTAGAGAACAAACTTTTACTTTGAAAGTGGGAGAAACAAGGAGGCTGTAGCTATTTCTCTGTTAAGAAAGACAATTGTTTCTTATTTTATGGATGGTAGGATGCAAATAATGAAATTACTCATATTTGCAAATCCCACACAATAGAGAACAAATTTCCAGTAAATAGTGAAGCACATAGCCTGGGAAAGCGTCAGTGAACTTTTCTGAGTCAAAGCATTCAAAGCTGTGTTAAGCAACTTGCCATCCTTCCAGAAAGCAGTCCTTGACTCCTGTTATTTTCCATGACCAAGTATCCTGACCCTGTAAATGTGCCATTTGCCTCATTCACTGCAGAGTCCACTCATGGCATTGCTAAGGGCATTGACCCCCCGTGGGGGGTTGCTGCCCGCCAGTGGGATGCGGCAGGGCTGTGCTGGGAGCAGGGGAGAGCCCAAAGCATCCTGCACAGGCAGAGCAGGCAGCTGCTGAAAAAGGCTGCCTCCGCCGGGAGAGCAGCCGCTGATGATCACGGTTGGGAATTACATGTAGCTCAGCCCAAATTCCTCAGCTGGCAGCAGCTGTTTGTGGAAACTGAAAGAGGCTTGAAAAGAGCCCCATTTTATGGCCCCTGTGATAATAATCGTGAGTGTTGCAATGTAATAACACATGTATCTGAGCTACAACATTCAGACCTCTCTCTGCCTTTTGGCCCCTTCTCTCCAGCTGGGGAAGCGAAGGTTTATTCAGAGCAGTAAGCACCATCCCTACTTGTAAAACAGATAGGTGGAGGGAAAAAAATAAAAAATACCCCAAACAAAACAAAAAATCAAACTGCTAGCTCTGCTGCGTTGTTAAAGTTGTTTAGAATTGGCACTGTTCACATATTTCTTATTTTGACTATGTGGCCTCAGTGCTGCAAGGATGCAATTCTCAGGGAAATGTCCTCATCTCTGGGCTACAGACTCAGACTTCCATTTGCTTAGTCTCCCTCGCTGGCCCCATAAATCTTGCATTCCTTTTCTGCATAGTCGTACGGATTGAGCAGAAACGTGGCTCCGTGCCAAGTCAGAGACTAACTTGTGGCTCTCACTTCTGAGAAACTGGAGCAGTGGACTGAAATCCCTCCGTAGCAAGGAGGGTTCAAAAGCCACCCTTCTCCTTTTGTGGGTTCAACAATTCCACGGCTGCTTGATCACAGCTCCTGTAGCCAAGCAGGTTATTCCTTCAGCTGCAAAAGTAATAAAGCTTTGTCTTGTATACCAAAACCCCTAACCTCCCTTAGTCCTCACACTGTTCCCAAATCCTTGCTACATCTCCTACACCTGTTTGTCTGGCTAAATGGCAGCATATGCTAGTTGGGCTGGTGCAGTACCACACAGGAGATGGCTAGCATTGATTGCTGCTCTCCCAGGGACTGGGTAATAGCTGAATTTCACTGATGTTGGCTTTTCTCTGCCTAATTTCTGGTCTCATAAAATCTCCAGATCCATCAGCCTTCTGTCCTCTACAGAGGTGAGGCAATCACAGCTAGACAGCCAGAAACTGTAATTTGCTTAAGAAATAATAATAATAAAATAAAAATCTACACCCCACATGGATAGGATCCCACAGAGACAAGCCTGATTTCTGCAAAGTTACCTTCTCCTCCATCGTCCCACTAAGGAAGGATTCCTGGTTCTGTTAACCTCTCACCACCAAACAACTTCTACCTGACTGTAGATGAGCCTTTCGGTGCTTCCAAAGCTGAGTGTGGGCCCTTGTTGTTCTCATGAAAGAAATCCGTTGATGATCCAGCTCTGCTGGATTTTGATAAATACATTTTGATTGTGTTTGTTATTCCAAAATTCTGTGGTCTAGCGAATAGTGTAAGAAAAAGTTAGGAAAACTTCTGCCAGGGATAATAAAAGTTCAGCTGATCTTGACTAACAACAGGAAATAGATCAAGCTTACTTACACACTTTTTCCATTTTGCATTTCTATTGCATCTTCTGTTCTTTATATGTTTTCAGATGCATGCATTATTACACACATACATGCACACTGATGGGAATAGTTGAGTGCTACAGGTTGATAATGTAGAACAGAAGAAAATTTCTACTTATAGAAATCTGCAGAGAATAATACAAATCTTAACCTGTGCTGCAGGAAGTGATGGCTGTTCAGCTTCTTTAAGGAAGTCATGACTCCTCCCAGAGAAATACTGAAGTGCAAATTGAAATAGTCTTTATGACTAAGGACACATGAATGGGGTTATTAAATCCCTTACCTATCCAGAATCTTCAGGCTCTTAATTTCACTGTAAACAAGGATTTTGGAAGGGTGGAGCTATACCATTTCTACTTATTTGTGAATAAGTGGAATTTTTAAAAAAGTATTTACCAACTTAAATAATAACTGACTTAGTTTTATTCAACCAAAATAAATAGACATATGTATCTTCAAATTAACATACAGTGTGAAAGGCAGAAGAATCTAAAACTTTAATCAGTTATAAGTTAATCTTAGGAAAAAGAGGCCCAAAATATTTCCAGGGAACTAAATTATAAACTGTGTAGCCCTGATTATTCACATAAAAAGTCATACTGCTATATGAGATTTTCATACGGCTTTTTAAGAAGCCAAGAGCTGGAATACATGTGTAAACTGTTCTTAAAAAGATTGAGAGTTGACTCAATTGAAATTTTCCAACACCAGTCCCCCTTTCAGTTGGTATTACATAAATTTCATTGGAGACATTTATAGGTGGACACACAGTCATACTGTACAACATGGCTTCAGAAGTATATGAGCATCACTTGAGTTTCTCAGAAATGAATAGTAAGGACAGCCCACAGTTCCCCTCTGAACTTCTCAGTCTCCCGGACAGAGGAATCAAAAAATCCTCCTGGGAAATAGTACTTCTATCCCAGAAGCCAAGATGCATTTCAGCGTCTAATGGGATTACAATTGTCTTGATTCAGTTGAAATTCTGTCATGCTGTTGTGTTAATTCAGGCTCCCCCATTCACCTGAAATGGCTGTCTGTTGACCTGTCCTGACCAGAAAGATTTAAATATTTGCTCTCTAGGTAGGGAATCTCCAGCACAAGGGCTAGTTTGCAGTACATCAGTGCTCCTCCTGTGTGTGTCTATCTGGAGTTACATCTACCTATACGGAGACATGGACCTGCAAGCTGAAGCACAGCTCTTGAAGCCAACATAGATGTGACAAGTGGTGAAACACCAGCATCCAGTCCACACCTCATAGTCCTGAATTATTTAGCTGCTGATTTTACAAGACAGTGTCTAGATACACCCATTTACAAACTCATCCTCTACTGGAGAGATCCAGTTGTAGCTTTCAGCTGGAGGATGTACTAAACTGCTTAATGGTAATGCAGTGTCTCTTCAGCATCTGGGGTGCATCCTGTACTCCACTGTGCTTTGCTATCCAAAACTCAGAAAAAGCAAGAAAGAAATTGGAATATAATTTCAATAACTGTTTTCTGAAACACTTTTAAAAACAGCTTCAGGAAATGTGTAAAAGAATATACACGAGATAGGTAATAAAAGAAGTTTAACACTTTAAGGGATGGCAATTTTATTCTTTGCATGCAAAACTAATTATTGTATTCTACATCCTTCTAGTTTCTAGTACAAGATAGGAAGATTTTATAAATCACTTCTTACAAATGAATATTTGATTGTTAAATTTGTCTGATCCTTATAATATGAAACATTTAAAAGTTAACTTCGTTGCTCTGAGAAATTACCAGTTCTAACTTATTCAGGGATAAAACTTGAGCTTTTAGAAGCTGACATATGAAGCTTGAAATGTACAGTTGGAAATTTAGTTTGAAGTTTAGTCTCTGGAAAAATTACCCCTTCAGTGGCAATCCAAGTGTTCTTACAAAGTATGTTCCAAGGGCATCACATGAAGGACAGCTGTATAGCTCTCATGTGACCTAGTTTCTGCCATAAGCAGTTATTTACAGTTACCAGTCTACTAATATAAATATACTCACGACCAGAACATAGTAATATTATTTTGAGTACAAATAATTAAACCTTTTTTTTATTTATATGTGAAAAAAATCTATAAAAGTTGCTAGACTGTAAGAACTTCTTATAACAAAATTATGATCTTGAAAAAATAGTGCGTTTTGGGAGAGAATTTTTAGTTGCTGACATCATTCCTGTCCGCTGAGGACAGAAACTGTCCAAAGACAACCAACATACAAATTATACGGTATCACATTTTTATATATTTGGAACTCCAGTCCTAAACTTCTGAAAGTAATGAGGGTTTTGCAACTGCACTCAGTAAAAATGAAGTCCACGCCTGAATGAGGAAAGTTTATTTTTTTAATACGTAGAATCTTAATCTGTGTCATATATTCATGCACTGAATATCAGTAAGGTAAACAGGATGAGATGTGAGCTTTGGCTTTTGTCACTTTATGTATGATAGAAGCTTTTACTAATTAATCCTAGTCTAGATTGTGCTTTTTAATACTTTTGGACTAAAACTCAGTCAGTTTAATCTATATTGTACTCAGTTTTAATAAATATCAGATCCAAATATTTTAATAATTTTTTAGCTAATGTTAGAGAACTTATGGGTGGGAAAATAAATTTGATATAGTAGCTAGGGCGTTTCTAAGTTCAAAACCAAAACTTCTCTGACAGTAGAACAACAGAGTGTGATCTATACAGACTAATGTTATGAATTCAAAAGCAAGATTAAAAGAAGGAAGCACTTTTCAAAAGTTTATGTCTACTACACCCATATACAGATAACTAAAAAAGCAATTTTGTTTCCAGAATTTGCTAAGCACCAAACAGCTGTAACAGACACCAGTGGGATCTGTGAGACACTCAACATTTTGGAAGATTCAGACCAGGCACCTAAAGATGAATTGGAGGCCTCACCTGCATGCAGATATTTTTAAGACTATGGCCAAATCTATAATGAGTTCTTAGTGAGTAATTAATTGTAGTAAAAAGCTCCAGTATACATCACTGTGGCCTCTCTAGATTTTATGGTAAAGTTTTGTAGTAGTAACTATAAAATAGTGCTCTTTATGTAGGTTAAAAGGATTAAATATAGTACTAAACATACATAGTACTACTTCTTTTCCTCATTTGCCGTAATCCTTCCAAATAAGAGCCACTCAATTTTTCACTCTACATATATATACATATATTCTGTAGAGGACTGAAAGAGAAGGAGTTCTACATAACATTAGATTTTGTCAGAGAAACCTACATTCCAGGTGTGAAAACACATTTGTGATGAACGTTAAAAATCACAGAATCACAGAACTGTTGAGTTTGAAGGTCACCTCTTGAGTATGTCTACTCCACTCCCCTGCTAAAGTAAGGTCAGCTAGATCAGGCTGCTTAGGGCTGTGTGCAGTCAACTTTTGAATATCTCCAAGCATGGAGACTCCACAGTCTTTGTGAAAAAAGCATATATTATCTCTGGGCAAGCATATATCAATGTGTTTGCAGTGCCATGCTTGAGATTAAAATACTTAGGTTAAAAAAGTTAATATATATAGGTATATATCTCACCTGAGAACAATATCACATAGTCCACCATCATACTGGGGAGACACTGGTGATAGTTGCAGTGAGATCTTTCCCAGAAGAGTTCAAATATAGCTTCAGAAGTATTTGTTAAAAACTTTACCGGTAAAAAGAGA
>VXBO01006678.1:758265-798454 GCA_013400135.1 Rhinoptilus africanus | reverse complement strand
TTTTTTTCTTTTTCTTTCTTTCCTTGCCCTTCACAAAACTCTTCTAGTATGGTAAACCTACTTTCAGTCCAGTTAGGGAACTAGCAATGAGATGTCTCGGTTCCTAATATGGCAGATAGTACATCTGCTTCCTATATGTTATCAGACATGTTTTTTAGGTCTGGGTTGTAATCTGCAAAGCTCTTGTGGAACCGGCCTTGGTTATTTTAGAGACTGTTTCAGCCCGTGGTCTGGAATAACACAGTAATCAGGGACTCCAAGCGGACAGGGCTTAAAGCAGTGCTATCTGGGGGTGATGAGGAGCTTGCTTGGCAGCACTTAGCCTGGAACTCTGTTTTGCATGATAGTGAAATCCAGGCTCAGGCTCCTGTTTTTTGGGATGAAACATAAGAAGGTTGGTTTTACAGAAGGTTTATCTGCAGCACTAACTAGTAGAGTGTTCCAAGTGAGGGGACTTTCTGAAGAAAGTTTCTCTATGTCAATACCTGAATATAATCTGATGCTTTGGGGCTTTAAATTTTTTTTTTACATAATTAACATGGGGCTTATGTCTGATTTTTTTTTTCCCATCTTGTTAAGGAATAGCTATCATATTTTGCTATAGTCAAAAACTATCTGTTTTCCTGACTGTGTTATGAGCGTAAGTTTAAGTTGTAAGAAGTGCTGACTATCTTCTAGCTTGGTAGATGTGCACGATTTTCAAAGGTATCCCAATTTCACACTCCCTTCTATTATTTTTAGGTGAGAATAAAAAAATTGCAATTCCTGAAAGTTCTCATGTATGAAAATCCAAACTACTTGTAGATGTCTGTTACTGAAAGCAAAAGTGTGTTGAGTATTAGACACTAAAATATTTGACAAAAAATGTCAGAGTGGCAACAGTGGAGGAGGTGGGGAGAATAATGTTTGTTTGAAGATCAGTGCACCCTGGAGAAGAAATTTATTATGATAGCATCAGAATAAATAAAGTTCTTCTTTGGTGTAGTTTTGTTTATGTCTTTCTAATTACCGTGGTTCCTTGGGGGCTAGTTTCTGCTGGAGATTGACCTGTATGGGTTTATAATAAGGGTGCACAAAAATTGGGTTTGTATTTTATTTTCTTCTAAACAGTTTGAGGTTTTTTTTTACAGTTGATGTATGTAGCAGTTAGGTTACCAGTATCAAAGGAGAGAATTCCTTCCTAGTCATTATTTCCTAGTGCGGGGCATTGTCCTGGATTTAGTGTTTCATTTGCAAACTGTTTAAATAGTGTTTTTTCTTAAATTTGTCCTGTACCTGTGCTTTGACACTTGCCCATGTTTCTTACTTAACTGTAGCAGACTCTCTGTGTCACTGTTGGAAACTCGTTTTTGACCCAAGCTCTTTGGTGTTGTGGTTGGGCTTTCAACCTGTTTCAAAACTTTGAACTGTTGTTGTAATGTGGGAGCTGGTGAGGCGCGTTATTAGGGTCATCTGTGTAATTTCAAAATGATTTCAAAAATAAGTTTGTTTTTTTTTTAAATACACGTTAGACCGCATTGCCTTTCCAAGTTCAAGAGAGTCATTCTTTGATTACTTACGAAAAAGATTTGTAGTTCTCAGTCATTGACCCTTTGAGGAGTCAGATCTCAGCCATAAATTGTTTCCCTGACCAGATTAAGCAACATTGTTTGTAGTATCCAAGTGAGAAATTTTGTGTGCTGACATGGATGTGGTGGGTGGTATAAACATCTAATGTGTAAGGTGTCCGTTTGGGTATGAAGTAGATGGGGAAAGTAGTAGCAAGCATCAGATTGGTTTTGGTGGAGTAATAGAATGAAAGTGTGTGGGATGGATAGAAGGAGGCTGTGATAGCAGTTCAGAAGAAACCATCGAGTTTGGGCCGTGGCTCTAGAGTGAAAGCTGAAGGAATAGCTGTCTAGTCATGGCCATCGTTTTCTAACTGAACTCTTGACTGCAGCTGCCTTGGCTTCTTTCTCACTAGTCTTTACCAGGAATAGTCCTTGCAGAGTTAATTCTGGCTCCTACTCAGATTTTGGTATTTCTCTAGGGATTGATCCTAGTCTGTCTCTGTCCATTCACACTTACTGCTGGTCTGACCTGAGCCAGAGGTGAAAGACGGAGCAGGGGCCCCACTTGCAATGAAGATCAGTTTGCTTGGCGTTACCTCAAACTGTGCTTCTGAAGCTTTCCTTGCGCCTTTCTGCAGTTCTCCCTCTGCAGCCTGAAGGGAGTGTGGGTTTTCCTGTGTTTCACTGGCCAAATTCGGCTTAACTGCGGTGCTAAAACACAGGTGGTGTTAGTCAGAAGTCTTGCATCGCCTCGGGGCATCTCTGACACAGGGTGGGCACAACAGCTTGGGCACAGCTTCTCGGCTTTGGCAGTTTGCAAATGGGACAGGCAAACTCTGGATGTAGTAGTGATTTAATTTGAAGTGAAGAGTGTGCCTCCCACTTTCTGTCCCAAAGGCCAGCACTCTGCTGCAGGAGCTAGAGCATAGGGTACTCTGTCATTTGAGAGCTAGGGAGTGCTTTGGGCAAGCTTTGTATTGCTGATATCTCCCAGTGGTGTGCTGCATCTGAGAAGCTAGCAAGCAGTTACGCTGACCTCACTGTTTTTCTTAACTTAGGTAAAGTTTGTGAAGTTTATAAAACTTGTTTGTCAAGTTTTCTGCAAAGGCTTTGAAGAAGCGGGTAAACTGTAATGGGGCTGTGTTCATTTCTGGGAGGCAGATGCTGTGAGATTCCACGTTCTTGCTGGAGTGGGTTTGTGTACTTCTTCAGTTCATATGGGATTTCTCCCATGGTAATTACTGACCCTGAGAAATGATGATGGCGACTAGAAAAATACAAGTATTGGAAGCTGTTGTGCCCCATTTGTTTGGGGAATGTGGTTTTGATTTGTCCCAGAAATAAATTCTGCTTTTGGCTGTAGCTGTAGTGATGAGGGGGGAGTGTAATGGCTTCTGCTCAGTGTCATGTCTGGGTCTGTGGACTGGACTAGGGTAACAGGCAACCATTTATAAGTCTGTCTTTGACTTGGTTGTCATAAAAACACTGCATTTTTCAGGAGCTTTAGGGGGTTAATTTTCATATTAAAAAGAGAAAAGGCAATAAATACAAACTTCAGTTACGGGTTTCATTTTTTTTCTTTGTCCTGTATCTCTGAGATCAGCATTAGCTTGCCCTGTCAGTGAAATGGAACTTGTCGCGGACTTTCTCAGTTGTGGCACGGTTACTTTGTTAGGAGAAGCTCACAAATCAGGCATAGCAGATGAAAGGCACAGCACCCTGATAAATGTATGTTTTTACTTATGAGATTAATAAAGCCAGAAGCTGTGAAAAAAAATAACTTTTGGACTATTGTAAGCATCTGGTTTGTTCAGAAATGTGTATTACTTTGTGCAACAGAGTTTCTTCCACTTGATCAGTTGTAACTGCTGAGCATCGCCTTCCCTTCTCGTACTTCAACCTTGTCATCTCCCCTGGAGTCACCCAGGACTGAGAAGCTCCTTTGAATGTTGCCGAGGTGGACAACTACTGACCAAGGGTGGGAGCTGATCTTTTGCACCCTTACTCCCTCTTCCAGGCACAGGGGACGTTTGACGTAGCTCCTGTGAGTAGCCGGAGCTCCCTGCATGGCCAGCGGGGAAGGTGGGAGGGTATCGGCGAGGCTGCCGTGCTGGGTGCAGCCTGCCACCACCGTGCAAGGCAGGAGACTGAGCCTTGCTGCCTGCCCTGCCTGCTGAAGCGCTGCCTTCCCTTCCCCAGCCTAGATTTATTAGGGTCAGGCTGTGTGTCAATTAAATTAATCTACTGATGAAGAATTGAATGAAATTGCTTTCCCACTCATGCATTTACAGATAGAGGAGTAGTTTTTCACATAGTTCCATGAATTATTGATTACTCTGGGCTTCCTTTCCATCGTGGATCCTGCTGCTTTCATTGAATGCAAAGTTAGAGGTGTCCCTGCTCTGCAGCATCACGGAGATCGGTGTGGCAGGGAGCGGGGAGGCTCCATCAGGTTCAGTGTTACAGTGAACTAACACTGTAGCTAGCAGAAGCTCTGTTGGACACGGTGATAGTTTAGCACTGATAATCACCATTATTTTTTTTAAATGCTTATGTGGTTAGCAGTAGATATGCAGTNTTTTTTTTTTGCCTGGAAGAAAGCAGTGCAGTTGGAGAGCTGTGTAGCATGTATGTGTGTATTCTCATGTCCCCATCCCTGTGGTGTCGGGCTAGAGCAGATGTAGATTGCAATAAGATAAACTTTCTAAAGCTTCCAGTATTTCTCTCCTATTTTTACTCATAATGAAGGGATGGGGAAAAATCATGGTACTGGAATTATGTACTTTGCTTAGAAAATAGCGTGTTACAGTTTACCTAGACAGCAGGATTTAGAGCAGAGACATGTGGAATTTTCTGTCCTGGGGTAGATAATGAGCTTATTCTGTGTGCTGCTCTCAGCCTGGAACATAACCATTTTATCTGTGACCTGAGTGTGTGTATTTTTTTTTCTCATTTATAAGAACTGAACACTGCTTTCTTTCTCGACGGTCATGCCTCTAGCCGACGTTGCAGTAGTTCTTTTCCTGGTAGTGTTCTCTCTTGTACAGAAATCCGTTCCTGCTGCATGGCATGTGGCATGCTCCTGCGGTGTCTGCCTTTCAGTTACTATGCAAACGCCTGAGTGCCTCTCTTGAGGGAAAGGCTGTAGAAATACCCATAACGTCGCTGCTACTCTAATTCTGCCCTTGAAAGCAAGAATGTTTATGGAATCTTGGTCTTATTCTTTAGGTCTTGCATTCCTCAGTAAATAACAGGATTTGACTGTAAAGTACCATTTGGGGTTTGAGTAAGGAAATGCGCGAGGGGCCCAGATGCATGAATTGGGATGCTTTCGTTCTCTAGCCTGTGTAGCATTTGGGTCTGCGTGCGGTGCAGGGAGGAGAGCAGGCTGTGAGGTCAGGTTGTGAGCTTGTACTGGAGCTCTTTGTTGCTTATCAAGTGCTTGAAATTTACATTGTCTTCCCTCTTCTCCCTCTGGAAAAGAAACACCCCTCTGTCCTTATTCTTTTCATGCAGGATGAAACGAAGTAAATCGGATTTTTATCAGCTAGGGTAGATGCTCAGTGTTCTGCGGCATAATGCTGTCTGTAACAAAATACACTGAAGTTGATCCTTTCTCTGCTCTGACAGTAATGAGGAGGGTTGACTTGAGGCAGGAAGCATCTTCCCATCCTTCTCTGATAATCTAGTCTGTTTGGTAAAGCTTAATCACTGTGGCCTGGTTAGAAGTGTTTACTGTGTGTGAGCAGGGAAGGACTGCAGCACTTACCACCCCTCCTGTTTTTCCTGTCTTGAAAAGCTTAAAACTGTCACTCCTCAAGAATTCCCCACACTGCAAATCCCCATTTCTCTTGTGTGCTTGCATTTCCTAAATGAGCCTTATCTGTAGTGACAGGGCTTTAGTGACCAGTTGATCTGGATCTGGGTGGCTACTTTCTTACCGTGCCACATTGACTTAATTTTGAGAGCAAATTCTGCTGGTCATAAATGGAAATTAGTGCAGTTCTTGCTGACCCTCCAGCTGTTTGAATCCTGCTTTAGAAGCAGGATAACAGTTTTTAGATAAGAACCCTTAAAAAAAGAAAAAAAGGAGTTGAGCCTTTCAAACTATATGCCTTGAATATGGGAGCAGTAGACATCTCTGCCATGACCATTAACGTAAATTCAGGCACATCCAGGGTCCCGTGGTGGTTGTGCTGACATATTGGTGCAGAGGACACAGTTAACTGATGCTGCTGTGATTGAGACAGCTGCCTCCCGTATCTTTGTTCACCACCTCCTCTTTAATCACACAAAATTCCAAAGGTGGCACATCTATAAATTGTGTTTGAGAAGCTACGCTTTTTTTATTGATTGATTTAATAAAACAAGTAGAACTCAAGTGGAGAATGTCTGGCCTGTAAGGTCAGGCACCGAGGCCACAGTGTCCTGCAGCTGGGTTTGGTGACTGTCCCTGTCGCTTACTCGGCAAGGAGTGAAAAAGACTCGGTGTTAAGTGGTTTTGAAAATCCACCAGCAAAGAACTCGGTCTGCTCTCTGACGTACGCCAGGATCTTCTGGGGAGGAAGGAGAACAGAGAACACACCAGTGTGGGTGTTTTTTCCAGAAAATGTCCCTGTGTTTGAGGGCCCCAGTTGCACAAACCCAAAAGGGAGAGTGAAGCTTTGCTAGCATCTCTTTGTCCCCGTGGATCTTAAGAGTTTTGAACAATTAGTACCACGTCAGTGTCAAAATGTGTTTGAAATGTCTCCAAGGCTTATAGCTTACGTCGAAGTCCACGTCAGTAGTTTTCTGTGTTAGAAGGGGTCCTTCTGATTCAAACTAGATGCATGTGTCAGGACAGTTTAGTTTACAATAGTTGCCTGTGCCTGCCAGGCTGTTAGGTCAAATAGATAGCAGGAAGCTGTGGCTTTCCATGCCCATCAGTCTCATTTTTAACCCACTGGGAGCCAGAACCATTGTCTTCCCAGTGCAGCGTGGTTGTACAGCACGTGTTCAGAGCACTGAGACTTCTCTCGCTTCTTAAAAGATAACTGTCAAGGATTTTTGGTATTAAAAGGCATACGGCTATAGGTTGGGGCCTGTTATATGAGCAGTACACCACCCAAGCTTAAAACTATGTACCATGGTGTTCAGGAGAGGCCAGTACACCGCAGCTCGGGACCCTCTTTAGCATGTGTTGCTGTGTTGTTTTACCAGATTAAAATCTTGAGCAGTTCAGCACACAGAGTAAGTGGTTGCAGATAGCAAACCTACATATAACCGAGGAGAATGTCACTGGCTCTTGCAGGGACCTCAGTGATATCATTTTTCTCTATCTTAATGAAGCATTACAGTTAGTTTACATAGTGATAAATATAATAATTATTGTAGCAATGGCTGTGTGCCCAAGATGCCTAGAAAGCTGAACATGAAATCTTTTTAATGGCATCATAATGGTCTTTGTAAGTGTTACAGATTTCCTAGTGTTATGTATAATAAATAATGCACATTATTTTCCAGCGGACTTGTACAACTTGACAGTGTGTACACACAGAAGAGACTTTATCTTGAGAAACTAATTTTTTTCGGTGGCAACTTTCTCTGGTTAGACAGTGTTCGGCAGTGGTAATGCACTACAAGATAAGCAAACTTACTGCACCAGACTTGTTGGGGGCAAATGTGTGTTTGTGGAAGTGGGGGGAGATGAGATGAAAAACACATACTAGGCCTTGAAGAGTAAATTGGGTGCCTTCTTCTGTTCGCTAATCATTAATTTCTGTTTTGTAGATAATGCATTTCACAAGAATATGCAGATTTACCACAGTATGGTTTTCTTCCCTTCTCTCTCTTAAATTTCTCAAAGGAAGCAATCTGTAGCCAGTGTGAGATGCTTGTTTGTGGATTCTGCTTCACTTGGCAAACTATGACTCTTTTCACTTTGGGTCCCATTCCTGGCAAGGGTCAAACATTTAACTACAGAAATCAGCAGGAAGCTGTTGGACTAAGATGCATCAGGAAAGAGAAGAGCTGTTTGAGTTTTTTTTTCCTTGCTTCTTCCAGCACATTTGAATTAGAAGTGTGTGGAAAAGTGTTAGGCCTTTGAATTTCTAATATTAAAGTGTACTCCTTCCTCATGTTTAAAATTCTACACCAAGAGTGTCTGCACCGCAATAATTTGTTGAAGATGAACCATGAATTTTCAGAATTAGTGATGAATCTTGTATGATCCCAACTTCCCTTATGCTTAAGGAGAGTGGTTTCCAGCTGCTCTGCCTTTTTAGGATGCATGAGTCAAGTACCAATCTCAATAATTTGGATTGTTACTTGTAAAGACCCCAGTATCTCAAAAGCAACTGGCATGGTGCTGTTGTGCAGATGACTGCTTGATGAAACTCAGTATTAGGGACTTATTTTCCCTGTGATTTTGATGCTTTGTCAGGAAAGGGAATGAAAAGAGATGAAAGGCAAAGGGTGGCTAGTGAATAAAATATATAGCCTTTTCCTTTAGGGGTACAACATAAGTGGTCTGTCTCTTGAGGGAAGTTTTTAAAGTCTTCATTCCTGTTACATCAAGCAGAAATAAAAAGGGTCTTTTAAAAACCTGGTTTTATTATGAATCTTGTCCAGCAGAACCTTTCCAGCATATCTGATCATTTCTTTGGTCTGCATGGTTGTATTACAATACGTCCTCCGAACAGGGACATCAGGGTGTCTCTCCAGTTGCACCCGTAGCTGAGGAACAGCACTCGCCTGACAGCCCTTACAGGGAGGAACATCATCACTGTCAGGCAAGAAGCAAAAGCTGACATCTGCTTTAATGCACAGTGTTTTCTTCTTGTAGGCCCAGTGCAAACTTCCAAGTCTGAAGAATTTTAACGTACCTTGTGGACCTCACCAGACTGTTACGTTCCTGTTCTTGGGTGTAGGGGAGGTTTGTGTAATAAATGCAGGCGCTTTCATCTTGTATATTTGGAAAGAAATATTCACATAATATGCACAGAAATTTAAATGTTTTTATATTATGTGAAAGATGATTAATCTAGTGAATCCTTTGTATTTTAATTACCCTCCGGCACCTCAAAGACTACCAATTTACAGGGTTGAGTAATTCCAGGCTAATAGTCATCAATCGCATTTGGTGTTACTCTGTTTTAATTGTTGCTTATACTTCTGATCCTAACCAGAGACTTCTCTGGTCAACCCACAATGCCCAGATGCCCTTTAGTTACAGAATCATAGAATTGCTGAGGTTGGAAGGGACCTTTAAGATCATCAAGTCTAACCATTAACCCCCCCTGACAAAAAAAGACTCCTAAACCATGTCCTAAGTACCACATCTACCCTTTTCTTAAACACCTCCAGGGATGGTGAATCCACCCCCTCCCTGGGCAGCCTGTTCCAATGTTTAATAACCCTTTCAGCGAAAAAATGTTTCCTTATATCCAATCTAAACCTGCCCTGACATAACTTGAACCCGTTTCCTTTTGTCCTATCACTTGTCACCAGGGAGAAGGGATCAGGGAGATGCGGTGGTCAATACGGTGAAATGCTGTGGTGGAGGTGGAGGTCTCCTGCTTTTTCCAAGGTGACTGGAAATGCAGGTTATGTGCTGAATTATGTTAGGCCGAGTGCTGCTCCGGGCCGTGAGCTCTTTCCTCCTCCTTGAATACTAGAAATAAGTGTTTTTGCATTGCCCTTTTGGGCTCTTGCTGCAAGCTGATGTGTGGTAAGATGTTGCCAATACCTCTTTTTCCTAATGGTTTAAAAAAAACACTGTAAAATCTGCTTGTTGGTGGAAGATTCAGTGAGTTCCTTCAAACCACATTAAGTGGGCTCACTGATGTTTCCTCCTCCTCCTTTGGCTACTGGGTGGCTGCTGGTAGAACAGCGAGGTTGGCAGTGAGGGGCCGGTGCCTGAGGCTAGTGCCCGGTGAAAAAACCTGCTTTGAGAAGGATAAACAAAATCTCACTGTCTATAAAAAGCCAATTAGCATGGGGCTGCACAGTGTTCGAGCTAACCTTGGCTCTGTGGTGTGTGTCGAGGGGGACTGCAAAGCTGTGTGGCTCTTCCTCAGGGCATGTGTTGGCCCAAGTAATAAGAACAGAGACAGCCACAGCCCCTAAACGTGCTGTGCTGAAATGCAGAGGCAAGTACGCCTGAGCATATGCTGGGAAATGAAAAGGGAAGCGAGATGTTCGGTTGCTGCAGCAGCTTGCAGAAAGCCTGAGGGGTCTACTAGTTCAAGCTCAGGGCTGGAGGTTACCATGTCTAAAGCCCAAATTCAGGATAGACAATATACTTCCTGTGACCTCAAGTCAGTCACTTAATCTGAGTAATCTTACTTTGTGGTTTGCTTTCCTGTTTAAGGTAGGAGTGATAGTGTTAGCCGCTGCCGTCTCTCTCAGGTGCGTTAGGATTAGTGGGTTAAATTTAGTTAAGACGTCAGGCAGAAGTAGGAGATAAGTGTCGTAAAAATGCTGCTGTTACCAAAATACCACCTAGGAGTAATCTTCTTGCCGACACTTCCCAAGCAGAAGTCTGCTTTAGAGGGGGAATTTCAAAGTTTGAACCGTTGGGGGTAGAACAAGTATTCTAATGTTGGAAGCTTTTAAATCGTACAGAGGTATGATTATTATTGTCATGCTCTCTCTCATATAGTGGGTGAACAGGCTTGTTCACAACCAAATCAGTTACGTGTATCAAATGAAGCTATCACTTTAAGGCTTCCTGCAACATTCAAAAATAATGATTATGTTGTGGGGGGTCAGGTAGGTGCATTAGTAAAAAGGATGACAGGTTGCAGCTGAGCTGGAGGAAATTCAAGTTGTCTCAGCTTCTGCACCGAGTTCTCGCTAAGACAAGTCGTACGCCCGGCTTGGATTACCTCCTTGCAGCTCCTGCTGTCTGGCACAGATACTGTTTCCCTCCAAATCCCGTGGAGGTGAGGGTTAACTATCAGTGGAAATTTTGACTGCCTAAATTGGCTACTTCTGACTTTGCTAAGCAAGATAATGAGTTACCTCTCCCTGATGTAATAGCTTATGGGTTTTTTAAGGCTTTTAAATAAGTCCTTGTTAGGAAGTAGTATGGAGGGAATTGCCAACTCTTTTTTTTCTTTTCTTTTTTTTTTTTTTCCCTTCCTTGGCGAAATCCTAAACCTGCCTTCAGTCTGTAAGAGGGGATTTTTGGGGGTTGGGTGGGAGGAGGTGCAGAAGGGGAAGGGTGTTCAGTGTTTTACTTCTCCCTTGCCTGGAATGCTTGAGTTTGAGTAACCAGGGTATCGTCTGGCATATCTGAGGCCAGTGCTAAAGCTTACAAAAGAGCTTAAGTCATTTCAGTAAATGAATTTAGCTGTTGTCCATCTACATCCTGTGCTTGTTGAGACTTTGCTGATTCCCAGCTGTTTTCTATTGCTCCTGTGCCAGCAGTTGCTCCACCTCCTCTCCAGAGCTGGTGGAATAATTGGAGTGCTCACTTCCTCCAGGCAAAGTCAGTCAGGTTTGCCTAAACCTCCTCAGTGATGGGAAGAGCAGGGCTGGCCCGGGCTGCTGCAGGGGGTTGGGAATGCTCCTGCACTTCCTCCCTCGTCTCTGCAGTTGGGGTGGTAACCTTCAGCAGGAGAAAAATGGCAGTGGCTTCTGTCGCTGCTATTAATTGCATTTGTCGAAGCAATTTCGATATCCTTAGGAGCCCTTATCTTTTGTATACATTTAAATGCACTGGTTCCAGTGCCGTAGCAGCTTGCTGGAGTAGAGGAGGAGGAGGGAAATTGCTCAGATTTCCTGGAGGCAGAAAGGGACAGGAATGCCATGGTAATGTTTAAATCTGTGTGAAATAGGGCCTTTGCATGTAGTTGTAGGAAGACTGACCTCAGTAAAAGAGTAGGAGATTAAACAGCTGTTTATCCCAGGGAGTGTGAATTTCCAGGAAAGAGGAAAGATGAGTTGAGGTTTCTGTTCGTCTTTTCAATATGCTGGTGTACCATCCGGGTTAACATCCTCTGCCCCATTGTACCAACAGAGGAGGAGAATTTGAGCTTTGTAGAGATCAGTCTATAATCTCAGCGATGACTTCTGTATTCAGAACAGTCCTATAGGGTTGGCGTACTACACAATGTATTTGAATTTCTTTTTCAAAGAACAAAGATGATCAACATTTCCCACGAATTATTTGTCATGGTGAAAAGCCAATTTTTCTTTTTCAGTTATTTTTTTTTTTTGATTCAGTAAACATCTTCAGTAAACAGTCTTTTTGAAGACAGAATGTTTTTATTAATCTGGAGGTAGTCAAAGTACTGAGACAAAATCCCTAGAAAGTTCTATTTGTGCTCTGTTTTTTAACAAACATAGCCTGGGAAACTCAGAGTACTTAGGGGATTATGTTATGATTTGCTTTGAAACAGAAGGAATTGAGAGCCAGGGCTGAAACATGGTCTGTGGCTCTGGATGTCTGGAGGTCTTAAGCTGTTCGTATGTGACCTTTTTGCCTGGGGTGGAGGGAAGCCTCTCACTCTGCATTCAGTCAGCCTTGGCTGGGCGGTGGGGAACTGCTGTCCTGTCCTAGTAGTATGGCAGAGGGGCTGTGAATTAGAAGGAAAAACTTCAAACTGTTAAACTTTTCCTTTAGCATTTTTGTTTTGAAATACAGGTGAGGAAGGTGCTTTTTACTGTGTATATACAGAGGTAAACTTGTGGTAAATGGATTTTTACTACTCAAACTTTTATGAGTGGCCATACATTAGATATTCTACCTTAGAATATCAACACCTACAAAAAGTGTCTGACCGAGCATGCTTTTTTGTTTCAGCTTAACAAAACAAAATGCCATGGGTATTTGAGGTGCATGGAATAGATTTATCTTCGTTAATGGGAGACTGGAAATGGTTTTAAAACGGAGAAAATGATGCAAATTTTTGCTCTTGTTACTGAAACGCAGCCATCCTTAGAGCATCTCCCTATCCATTGGTCTGCGTTAGTCATGAAATACAGGTTCTGCTGGAATGAAACGAGGCATAAAGGTAGAAGTATTAGTCAGAAATCTCTCAAATACTGAAGGGTTTTTTTGAGTCCTGGAGAAAAACTAGAGAAGAATTTATGTTTTTAACTCTTTTACTCTTCAAAGAAATATTCTTTCCCAATCAACTATAATTTTAGTATACACAGGTTAGGGCTGGTGACATTGATTTCAGTGTAGCTTATTGTCACTCTGTGGACAGAGGAGCTCATGTGTGGTCTGTCTTCATGTTTTGTGCTGTCCCTCCTCGTCTCCCTCTCCCCCTGCTTGCGCTGTAATACCGAGATTCTGCAGTTTTTCAGTTGTAGTAGCTGCTCAGTGGGAGTGTGAGAACTTGTGATGTAAAGCTCAGTTCTCACTTTCAAATTTCTTAGTAATTGATACGGGAAAATAGACCATTGCTGAACTACACGAAGACTAGCAGTCAGTGGCTAGTCAATAAAATGTAGCTACAGAATTGTTCAAAATAAGAAAAAAAACTATCTGCGAGCAGTACCACTTTCATCATTCTGGCTGTCTTGTTCATGGGGCACCTCTCAGCTCTGTAAATGCTCTTACTAAAGAAAAAAGGGCAAAAAAGCAACCCCCCAAAAAACCCCCAAAAGATTTTGTTAAGCTTTGACTAAGTAGGGGGAAACTTTGACAAAACTTAAACAGGTTTTACTACAAAAAAACCTTTTAAGGTGAAGTGGCTGAAATAATTTTTATAGATTAATTTAATATGATTGGTTTAATATGAAGTGAATATATAAAATTAGTGTCTGCTTTTTGCATTGGTTTATGTTCTTGCATGTATTTTGTTCTCAGTTACGAAAATTATGTTTTCTGAGCAGGGCTTAGGAATGTGGAACGAGTTATGGATACTTAACTTGGCAAATAAATCTGTTCACACCTTGTTTTCCTTTTGGGAGATTTGCTGGGAGTGAGGTAGTATGAAAGCAAGAAAGGAAGATGTGGAACTTGTGGGGAAGTCACCAACTTTGTAAGATGACGGCACCAAAACAGCTTCCTGTGATTGAGCTGCTATTGGCATTTGTGACCAGCAGTGCTATATAAATAATCACATCTAAAAGGGTATGACCAGGCTGATGAGGATGGCAGGGTGTTTTGTTGGTTTCGGGTGTAGAGGCAGGGTTGGTTTTACATGCATTACAAAAACTAAATTTTAAAATCTGTATCATTGCAGAGATGTAATTATGTAAAGATGTTTGAGTTCTGGGGCTCAGTGATTCAGATTTTCCAGATGCAAACAAAAGGCATTGCTTTTGGAGGTGTGCCCTTTCTAACTGATAGCAAAAGCAGAGACTGGGACGAAGCCTATATGGTTAATGTTCTAGCCCAGGGAATAATCTAATAGTGGTATTTTGTTTTATCCATGGACTCTGTTTCATCAAAGTTTCTCAGTCAGAGATGCTTTTTCTGAAAGCTGTTGGTGTCAGTTTGGGGATAATGAAGGGGGAAGAGGATTTGGGATTAAAATTACTTGCTGCCTGGTGTGTGCTATAGATAGCTGTGAAATAGTGCAGTTTGTTCGGGGACAGCTTTGCTACCTGGAAATAGAAAATAATCCCGGAGTGAAGCTGTGTCCCGCCACGCAAATTTTGTAAGTAAAGGAACCTTGGCTGGAATGGCAGATGAATCCACGCAAGGACACGGCAACCTTTTCCTCCTCTGTGTTCTCAGAGGCTTGTAATCACAGCCCCGCATTTAAGACTAGTGTTTTCTGCACTTTTGTGGTTAAAAAGAAATAAAAATTGTGGATTGGTCAGGGGGGTCAGATAAAATTGTGTGTTTTATAAACAGTCTTTAAACTTGTTTCTAATAATTTGGCACTCCCATCTCTATAGTGTAAAGGGGCTGAAACAAATCCTGTTAAGACTGAAGTACCGCTCCGCTGGTGTGCTGTGAGCAGAAGGGCAGTGATGTTCGTGGTTAACTGGGATGCTCGAATAATATTTTTCCTTCATTGAAACCTACCGTCTGCTTTTGAACTTATGGATGTTCTTTTTCTGGAAGAAGTATGTTTGCTTAGCCTCGTGTTCCTGATAAAGATATAGAGTTCAAACCAGATTAGTTTATTTGAATTTATTTTAGTAATGAAATATTAATTTAGTTCTCCAATGGTCAGTTGGCCAGAATTGAAACTTTGAACTGGCATTCGACTGTAAAGCACTTAAGTATTGTTGTTATAACAGGGTCACTGTCAAATTAGTTCTAGCCCTAAATTTAAGTCCTGTTTACTCAAAAAGTAAGAAGAGAAAACCAGGCAGTGGAATTTCCTGATAAGAATGTTTTCTGTTTTAATCCAGAATTGTTGTTTTATATCCTCATTGGTGGAGGGATCAGCCCCAGCCCAGCAGCACTGATCTGGAATGCTTTTGCAGCTGAAAAGCGAAACTGGGAAGTGTGAATTTTGGGGTGGGGAACGTAACTTTACTGAAAAGCAGGAGGAAAAAGTAAGTGTTGCAGAAAAGATGGGAAACATACTTCAAGTCAATTTCAGTTGTGGTGATTGATTAGAAATAGATGAATAATTACAAACAACAGTACTTAACACTGGCATTCAAGAATTACGTGTTTTATAGTAACGAGCCTTGCATATTTTCATTCTCCTAGGATAACGTATCAATTTGAGCTAAGATGAAAGTAATACCTGCAGTACTTGAAAACGCTCCTTTCTTCAGAATAAGACCTTGCTTTTGAAAGGAGAACCTAAAACTTCGAAGCATCACAACTCCTCCTTGCACATTGAATGAAGTCTGTACCTTAATGTCTGATGAAGTGACTTGTTTAAGGTCACAGTCCTTGGCATCGCTTGAAATAGAAGCCCGATGCCAGACCTTCTGTCCTCTGACATAGCCACCAGACGTGCTTTTCCCAAGTGCATTCTAGAGCCGTGATGACTGCTTCTAACTTGAGAGCATGAGAAAGCTGCGTGGAGAAGTAATGATGGAGGTTTCACCAGCCACGGTTTTGGTTTCCGTGTGCACAGTGTGTTTTGAGTATGAAAAGGCAGTACGCGGTCAGGTCGAGGTACAGGAATTATAGGATATCTGGGGAGAGTGTGGTCCACATCAAAAGGGTTAGGGTGAGGAACTGCAGTTTTCTCAAAGGGAGTCAGTTGGCTTAATGTAGAATAGCAGTTTAAAAAAGAAAGTCTGAAAACAAAGTGAATGTAAACAGTTAAATGTTTCTGTTATCATTTTGCTTGAATTTTGATCTATCAAGCAGGTATTCCTCAAATTCTTTCTGCCTCTTGATGAATTACTTGAACAAACGTAGTCTTTATCAAGGATTTATTTTGGTATCTGGTTGTCTGCAATCTGCCTGCTGGTTTTTCTCATTGAAGTGTTGCAAACCTTTTTACCTCGTTTCTTGGCTAAAACGAAAATCTTCAAGTGCAGAGATCATTTGCAGAGTTTGAATAGAAGAAATTAGAAACTATTAACTTGCAATGCATAGGTATGTTTTCCACTCACTGTTAAAGACAGCATAGTCTTTGGTAACAGCATCTTTAATACTTTAAAATTTTATTACGTTGCTAGGAGTTAAGGTTAAAGGGTAGTAAATATTCCTTGCTATGTGGACAGCTTGTAACAGGGCTCGTGAAAAGCTAATTCATGAGTTGAATATAAACCTTTTTTTCCCCCTTTTCTTTCTTCCTCTCCTCCCTGGAAGTACAGAATATTTCCAGCTCATCTGGGAGAAGGACATGTAGATGGCACAGCTTCCTGTGTAGCTTTTGCATTTGGAGTTTTCCCCAAGGACTGTAGCTTGCATTGTGGCTGCGTTAGAAGCAGAGCCTGTGCCACGCTTATTCAGCTCTCTAATAATCTCAGTACTTGTCTTCCTTGTGTATTGCTGATCTAAAATTATTTTGATGTGCTGTCCTTCAAATTTAAATGTCTTCAAATCCTGACACAAGAAGCAGCAGTATAGTGTATTGTGATACTACGTCATGGCCAGAGTAGACCAAAAATGGGTCATTTTTGAAAAATACTTTGTAATTTATTTATTCACAAATTTATTGCAAAAATCTTGCTTGCTGTGCGTGGCAGGGTTTTTTATGTGGCTGTTATCTGGTGTAGGCATTTGGTTTTGTTATGACTAATCAACTGTCTCTTAAGCATTCTCTTGACTTGTGTGGGTTTTGTTCCTACAATGATTTCGCTTTAAGCTCTTGAAGGGAGCAGTGAAAGGAGAACGCTTTTTCCAAATAACGTGTAGGCAGGAGGAGTTTGTCCTGAGCTGTGCAAACATCCATACTCCCCTTCTTTCAGTTTCTGGACTTCTAGAATAACTATGTTTTAAAGAACCTCTTGAAACACCCCAACAGGAAGTGAATCAAAGAGTCTACACCATCTCTCTAAGTCACTTGTGTTAGGTAAAATTAAGCTGTGGAAGTGAATCTCTCTGGTGTCCAGTAGCGCCTTGTAAGATGGCCTTGGAAAGAGGGCACAGCGTCTCTTTTGCCTAAAACAAATTTGCTAGTCCAAGGGTGCTGTGCGTGTGTCTAGGATTTTCACTTTGTACAAATCTGTGAAGAGTAGGTGACCTGCTTTTAATAGGTACCCATGCATTTTGGTCTTTCTAAGTTTATTATTGAATCAGTGATGTATATATACACATCGATAGCAAATAGTTTTGGAAATAGGCGTGAATATCTTAAAAGTGCAGGTGTTCTTGCAATTACTTTGTGTTTTTCAGGTTTAAAGAGCTGTGTTGCAGGTTCTTCCCTTTCGTCTGCAAAAGGTGCCGAGACAGTCCACGTGCCTTTTTGTGCCTTGTTCACTGGTGTCCTGACTCCACTTGAAACACGGGTGTATGAAACCCGGGGCTCTGTGTTTAGAGTAGCAAGGTTGCTTTGTTTTCCATTGCCAGAGCCTGGTAAACGTCTCTAAATGTGTCAGATGCCATCTCAGCGCTTTGCCAGAGCAGCAGGTGGAGCAACAGTTGGTAACGCTTGGAAGCGTACCTGATGGCTTTAGTCATCTGAACCTTGCATTTTTGTCAGTGGTGAGGGAGAGGCAAGCTGGGCTGCGTGGCACGCAAGCCATGCGGCACCTGAACAGTGGTTTTGAATTTCCCTTAAGACAATAGCAGGGTTCTGAAACCCATGCAACAGAAAAGACTAATGTTTTGTGCACTGTATTGAAAGCTCTTGCTTGCTGTTGGAGTAAGCAGTGTCTCATGTTACTGAAAGAGATGGAAATAGACTGTGAATTTATTTTCTTCTTCCTCACCCCCCCACCCCCCCAAGTTCAATTCCTCTGTGTGTTGGCGGAGATGCTTGTCTGTAATCTGTGGCAGGTTTTTGCACTTGGCCAGATCAGCCTGTTGAGAGGGGATAGAGAACATCCCACATGGTAAAGCCTCTTTATTGCTCCTTGGAGGGAAGGAGGCTTCAGATCTACCACCTGGACCCCTTTCCCTCCCATCTTAAAGCTTGCTTGGCTGCTGGATCTCTCCTGGCAGCCACGGTTGGCTTGGGAAGCCTTTCATTGCTTCCTGGAGTACTTCCTGAAAAGTCTTTAGGGGCTCAATGAGATAAACCTGCTCGTTTCCTCTACCGTTTCCTGATGACTGGTCTACAGTACAACTTTTCCTGTTTCTAAGCAGGGGGGGGAAGCTTTTCTTCTCCACCCACTTGACTGGCCAGTCACAGTTACGGGGTGTTGGTTCGTCCATCCTTTTGCTGTAGCTCTGTTTTTACCTTTCTTGTGTTATTTTTGTTGTTTTTCCCTCACCTGGACAGTTTAAAATGAAGCGTTTAAATTTTGCCAGACCTCTGATGGCCATATGACTGTTTGCAGATGCTCCAAACGGGGTCAAACACAGAATTGGTAAGTCCTTTCCTTCCGTTGCAGAGCAATGCTGCTGAGTCGATAGATGTTCCTTCTGCTGTCTCTAGTTGCAGTCTGTATCATCTGCTTTTCTGATTTATCTGATTTATGATAGCTATTTCTAACAATAAAAATAATTTCTGCTACTTTAAAATAGGCAAATGTAGTCAGTGGATTAAGAATACAAATGTGAACTTTGTTTTTGGTGGTGGGAAGAGCCAAAGCTGGAGTAGAAGTGAACTTGCAGTGGTGGTTCAGGTTGTAATATATCTAAGAAACTGGAAGTGTTATTAACTGCAGTATATTTCAGGCTTCTGAATTTCCAGAGCTTTGAAGTAAAGGACAAGGAAGTGTAGCATGGGGCAGAAATCTTCATGACAGTCAACAGTCTAGATGGTAGCTCAAGAATTACCGAACTCCCTAGCTCCCACTCCTTGGGCTTTAGGAACTGCAGACAGTTAAATGCATCTTTAGCCAAATTGGCTGCAGGAAATAAAATTTTTACTGTCTTTCTCCTTTGAATAAGAGTTAAAAGTCCCCCAAGGAAGCTATTTAACATTAGCAGTCAATTCTTATTGAAAAGTCCTGATGGTTCTTATATTCAAAGTAATTGTTTTATGAAGGATTTTGTTTTCATTGTGCAATTAGAAGTAACAAAATACATTGTAAACATTTCGGGTTTTTTAAATTTAAGTTCTTGTCACGACTCCAAAAACCTGAAATTCCTGACTCGAACAGTCCATCCTTAGTTTTGGTGTGATGTCTTGAACGGTACCTTTCTTATGGAAGGGGTATGCAGCGTGTTGTGCGTGTCTGCTGCTTAACTGTTCAGCTGCGTGGAAGTGAGAGTTTGAGGTTAGAAAACTGATGAAATGGGGACTTGTGGGTTTTGGCTGTGTCATGTTTTTCCCTGCTGTAAAGGAAGTGCAGACCTAAGTGTTGCATTTGTATGTGTCTGCAAAAGAGCCTGTATGATTTTGTGGAGGCATACTGAATTCAGTCTTGCTTCATCTGTGCTTTTAAATTTGGGGAAATAATTTGGGGGAAACTTGATTTGCAGTGCAGGACTGGAAGGCTTTGACTGCTAAGCTGCTTTGTTTTCAGTTACTGGCGGCAGTTTCATTTCGTGTGCCCACCCTTGCATGAGCCTGCGTTAGGAATGCCATCCCTCCAGAGCGAGCAGTGGTCTGATGTATCCCTTTATTTAATGTAGGGATCGTGGATGGTACAGAAGCAACCTGTATTTTACCATGTATAAAACCATACATAGGCAATGTCTGTGTGATCAGATAGCAGTGCTAGTATTTTGGGTGTAGGATTGATGTGCTTTTCCCATCTGTTAGGCAAATTACTGATTCCTGGCTCTTGCCATACACTGAAGCGCCTTTGAAAGGCTGAGACCTGAGGTCTGTATGCCTTCGGCTTTTGAAAAGCTTGAGCTTGAACACGTGGCTCTCCATCTTGGAGCCATGAGTTGCTCAAAACTTGTACTGCTCTGTATTAGTTCCCTTTTCCATGAACAAGTTCTTTCTGTAGCTGAAATCAGCAGGTAGCCTGATATTTTATATTACCCGGTGATGACACTGTTTCCTCTAGCTTTTGTAGTCCATAGAAGTCCTTACTGGTAAGAACTTGTGGTGGAAGAGGAGAGCAGTAGATGGCAGCTTGTCAGTTAAATTAGTTTTTCTTCCCTAGTAGTATTGTATACACTGGGGGGAGGGGACGACGACACACACACGATGATGACTGAAACTGCTTTTAATCTCAGCATCACTGAGTAGCAGCGAGCCTAACAGCTGCAAGCGTCTGCTCAGTGGGGACCTGCTGCTGCCAGAAATTGAGCTGATAATGATGAGCAGCTCAGTAGTGTAATTAAGCTCGTATTAACTCCAGCAGCTCCTCCTACCTTAAACATAAAAATCTCGGAAACCCATCATGCAGGAGAGCTGTTCAGGGGTGGGTCCTGTTGTGTAGAGAGCTCCAAATCCCTGTGTTAAAAAACAAAGGGAAGTTCAGAGAAATCAGAGTTGATCATAGAGGAGTGTTTGATAGAAAACATCCTATGGTTGCAGGACATCTTTCACGTCAAGTTGCTGGAGATAGTTCTTCAGTAACCTGTCCACAGCATGCACAACTCTGTGCTGTACTGGAGGATTCCTAAGAGTAGCTGGAAAAGTTTCTTTGCTTCTGAAACTGGAGGAAGGTGGTGTATAAGCTTTCGTCTAGTCCGTGCTGTGGTGGGGAGTGGGTGAGCAAGGCTTAGAGATCCATGAGATGCCTTCCAGCATTGGTGATTTTTTTTCCTGGATTTCTGAGGGGTGATTTATGAAATGCATCTGAAAAATAGTGTCAGTAAATGCTGACAACATTGACTGTGTCATTCAGAGGAAATTAATGCTCTGTTCAAAATTGGTGAGGTGTTTGAGGAATGCAGAAATAAGTGCTTGAAATAAAACTGCATATCGTATAGGTGTACTCTAAGGATGCTCATTTGTTTCATTTTCGATTCAAAAGACTTGTTCTAAGCTCTGTGACATCTTTGGAGAAGCTGTTGTTAACCTACTTCTCCAAATGTCAGATATGGTTACTCTTGTGCATTGAGTTTATGACCTGTAATTTTAAGCTGTTCCAAAAGCTTCTCTTTCATTTGACGTAACTTGTATGACAGATCTTTAAACTAGGGATTTTTGGTTAAAAACACTTCTGGGTTAAGACTTCAGAGAAGCTTACAGCCCAAAGGAATCTCTGTGAAGCGTGTTTTTTGGTAATATGGAAATTGATTAAGCTGGACTTTTTCCCCCCCAAAATCAGATGGTTTCCCTCATACTGTGCTTTGTCTGAGACAACCACATTTAGTAGTTTGGAAGAAAATCCTTAAGATAGTGCGTTGGTGATAACGTGTAACCTTGTGCTGCTGAAGTAAGTTATTTATTATGGCTTGGGAGCGAAGTATCTGACCAAATGGACGCTTTATCGCAGCCTGACACAGCGCCTCATTGTCTTGCAAGGGCAAAATGACAAGTTCCTCTGTGCAAATCCTCCCTGTGTAGCTGTGAGTAGTAACAGTACATTTTTCAGTGGTTGTTAAAATCCAAGAATCCTTTAGAAGAGTGGCCAAGTGGGGTTGAAATGGATTTGCACCCCATACAGTAGTAGTGTGCTTCTGTTGCATTTGCTATGTGGTTTTTAGAGCACTACAAAGTCAAAAGTGCTAGGAAAAGTAAGTTTCCAGCAACTTTCCAGAAGTATAAAAGTATCAGCTGTGCATGAGTAAGTTTTCATCACTCTCTCTTTCTTAAATTGCTCCTGTCGTGAGGTGGTCAGTTCAAAAGCTTGTGTGTCCCGTTTGCAGCACTGCAGGGAATATGAGCGGCTGCACCGAGGAATGAGTCCGGTGTGACGGGGACATGAAAGCTTTGTAAGGTGTTTTTCCTGAGTCCAATCAATAATTAAAGAAACACCTGGAAATCTTGTTCTTGCACTTTGGTCAGGTTTAATGCATGGGGTTAGAGCGAGGGAGTGACGAGACAAAGTCTGCAGAACTGTGCCTCGCTCCTGCTTGTTTTGGTGGCCTGAAGTTGCGCGGTACCGTGTCGTATCTGTGTTTCCACTTTCCCCTGTCTGAAATGAAAATTTCACTCGGGAGTGTTTTGAAACCTTGTACAAAGAAAACATTTTCATGTCCTCAGAAAAACCTGTGTTCTGTGCTTCATTTGCAGTTTTGCTTCCTTAGAAAGGAAGGTAATTAAGTTGTTGACTGAAAGTCTGTTCAGTGCTTCAGAGAACAGGTTTCTGTGATTGTATTTTTTCGATGATTTTTTTTTCTTTCTCGCACTTTTTTGAGACATCAGAGGGGTTTTTTTTCATAAAGATCAGTGAGTGTTGCCTCAAAAAGGCTTGTGGTGTCTGCCCAGAGCTGCCCCTTTCGCACGTACCTGGGGAGGATTCTTGCTCCATGTTACTGGGAAGCGGGAAGCGTGGGTTCTGCTCCAGGTGGCCAACCGAGCAGCCCGGTTCTCCTGCCGCAGCTCTCGGTAGAGGTGGTGTTTTCCCATACCAGAGGATGTTTACATGCCAAGGATGTGTTTTTCAAAGAAGTGCGTGCATGTAAATCAGTCTGTGTTTATGACTTTTTTTTTTTTCGATTTCAGGGTGTGGTTATGGCAGGCTGGCTCTTTACTCAAAAGCCATGGAAACAAACAGCAGCAACAAAAAGGATGAAGTGAATGAAGTGCTGAGGAGACGGGGAGCGTGTGCTTTTAAAAATGGTGATTCGGGAGGGTAACTCGGTGCCTCTCTCTCCCGCCTTTGCGAGGCCCTGTGTCTGTTTTAAGCTGCTCCAGGCGCTGCAACCTCGTCTCGGCAAGTGTGTCGGCGTGAGGCACCTCGAAAGGGGGGAAGGAGAGGGTGGCCTGTTTCTGCCCTTTGTGTGTGTGTGTGTGGGAAGAGGAATGACATGGAGTCTGGCTTTCCACGCAGCTTTTTTTAAACCCGGAGCCTTCCCAAACTTGAACTGAGGATGCTTGTTTGCCATTAGACCAGGGGTTGTTTTGTTGCTTGTATCCCAGAAAGAGGTTTCTTCTGGCTCTGTTTAGGGGCCAGTGCTGTTTGAGCTGGCTGTGATTGGGAAGAAGGAGGGAGGCAATGAATATTGTGCCCTCTTGTTTTTCTCTTGTACAGGAAGAAAAAAAGCTGAGGAGCCTGTCGTCCTCCTCCGAGTCAGCTGTGGTTACGGTTTGCTGAGTAGGCGTGCATGTTTTGAAGGGAAAAGCAGCTTCAAATTAAATCAGCTAAATACTGTGCCCGAATAAGTTTGGGGAAGTTCCCCCCACCTTCGACATACGCTTGCCTAGAGCTGACAGTTTGGGGTAAAACTGGTTCATGATAATTACTAAAACTATTGTATGCATTGGGTAGTTCTTGAACTACAGAGGAGAACAGGTTCAGTGCCCTGCTGCGTTTTCCATTTTGATAGCTGCTGTTAACGCAGCAGGCTGAGGCACTGAGCCGCAGTGAGAAAGCAGAATAAAGTATTACACGAATAGTATGATCTCCCTCCTGTAGGTACATCCAGATCTTGCTCGTACAGCCAGGGTGAGCTGTCTGCATGTGTACTGTGCATGTTACGTTGGGTGACCTGTGATGATCAACATCAAAAAAGAGGTTTTGGAAGAGGACTTCGTAAAATTAGAAGATAGTTGGGGAGGCAGAAGTCAGCATCTTCCATGTGGTGGAATTAGAAGAAAAAAGGATGCCCAAGAAGTTCCTGTAGGAGTCTGACACCACAACAAATTAATCTGAATGTCGATAGGTGAATGTAATCATATTATGAAGCAGCTCTCTAACAGTATTAGAAAATGACACGTAGAGAGAAACTGAATTCCCCCACTATTGTGTTTGGCCTGTCATTGTCACACAGCACAATCATTTAGTTGAGAACTTCAGTTAAAAAACAAGCTGATACGTGAATATTTGTCTTCAGCAAATGCTTTAAGAACGTACTATGCTTCAAATTTGTGAATAGTCTGTTGGTACCAGTTGAGTACTTCAGGAAAGTGAGAACTAACTTCAGGAAAGTGAGAACTAACTTCAGTCGGCACTCATACTTCCCATATGAAAACAAACGTGTGCTCTGTAGGGTGTCCTGCTTCTCTTTTCCAGTATCAGCTGTGGAAAGTACGGGGACACTTCAGTGAATTTTTAACTGAGCCACACATGAGCTTTTTGATCAAGTGGTGACGCCTGCAGGGTCAATTATCAGTACAGCATTGAAATACTGGCTATAGGTGATGAGGAGCGGATGGACAGGTGCGTGAAAAAATTGGAAGTACAAGTAGTACAGTATCCACGCAGCAGTGAAATGGGTGACCTGTTGCTGAGATAAAATGGAGGTAAGTGAAGTTCCTGATCCAGCTGCGACTCAAGGACTGTGCTCAGGGGTTCAGCGTTAGGACACAGGAAGCAGCTGACACTGCCTTGATTTTTGCGTGTGATCTCTCCAGTATTTTGCAGAGAAGCCTGGCTCCCAGCCGGACACCTTCTGATGCTACTGGTTATTGCCAGTGTGACAGGAAACGTTAATTCCTCACTTTTGTCTTTAGTTGCTACATCTTTGCTAACAGAAATACTCTCTTGTTATTTTGTGATAGAGATGGAAACTTGTTTGCTCTGCTTTCTTTGTGTATCTTATCTTTTTTTTTTTCCTGCCAAAGTGAAGATATGATTTGCAGTGGTTGTTTTTTGGACAAACTGATGGGAAATGAAACGTAAACAATTCTGTGTATTTTGCCAGCACAACTGGAGTTCTAAGTGTACATCCTGTTTGTCGTTTTGTTTTGCTGTTTTGTGAGGACTTTGATCATGGTGAAGTTGCAAGAAAGTACATAATGATGTTTAAGTGGAAGAGGAATGTATAAAAGCTGTTTTACTAGTCATAAGCCAGTGCTCAGCTGTGTAAGAGACTTTGAGTTGACACCCCCAGGAAAAAAATAGAAAAATATGTGGGCTTTTTGTGTGGCTGCAAAATTAATATTTTTGATGAATACTAAATACCAGGCTGTCTCCTCTAGAGTTTCTGGTTCAAGGTGAACAAGTTATTTCCATCCCTAAATGTTGTCTTTGATCTTGTTAGATAGCTGATATTTGATACCAAGTTTCCTCTTGTGAGATACGATCGCTGGCAGTTTGTGACTTTTGAGTTTTATACTAGAAGCTTTAAGTTAGCTATAGGGTGTTGAGGAGTGTCTTTGTGGGTCATGATGTTTGGGTACATGTGTGGACCCTCCAGGACAAAAAGCCTATCTCTGTGCTGCTGGAGGTTGTGGAGGATTGAGGTTAAGACAGAGAATGACTCTTTCAGATTGTCATATTTTCCGTAGTGAAAATACCTGATTCATGAGCTAGAGGAAGAGCTGTGATTTATAGGCTACAAAAGTAACCAAATGTGTTGTTTATCTGAGAAGTTTAATTTGTTTTTGATACTGAAGAGCAGGGTATTGCAGAGCTTTAAAGTATACTGTGCTCCAAAGTTTGTTTATTTGGTTTGGTTTGTTTTTTGTAACCTGAATGGGCTGTTTCACTTGCCTCTGAGGCTGTGCAGAGGCTTTCTCTCATCACATAATACCTCTGCCAAAGGGCTTGTTTTGGGGGCAGATGCGCAAAATTTAGGGAAAATCAAACAACTTCCTTCTTACTACGTTGTTTCCTAAGATGATGTGCTGTGCAGCAATGATCAGATGTTTCTGTGCAAAGAAGCTTCAAGCCAGGGCTGGGGAGAAGGTTGATCTTTGTGTTGTGTTTTCTCGTGAAAGTGGTTCTTTGATTTTAAGTAGTGACATCGCTTTGTTCATTAAAGCAGTGCTAAGATACATACATATATAATGTGTGTATATGTATTACATCTATATATACATACATGTATGTAAAAAAATCAAAACATTAGTACTAACTAACGTTGGTAATTTTTAAATGTAGTCAGTGCGCGATAGCTTAGCTCAAGCCACATGGCCTTGTGCATTGAGAAAGTGTAACTGTTTGGTCTGTGCCTTCGCTAAACAAAAAATTTGGTTTAGACGAATCAGGCCAAACAGGCAGCTAAACGAGCGCTACCCTGTGATTTATCTCTTGTTCTGTTTAGAGTAAAGATTTAGGAATGTGTTCTGCTTAGCAAATTATTGGGTTGTTTTTATTTTTTAATTTCTTCTTGCCGTTGAAGTGCCCCATACTGCAGGAAGCACGGATGATGTACGTGAGAGTTCGGTATTACAGTTCTGCTCTAAGAATTTTCTGTCCCAGCTAGTGCTGTTTTAATTAAAACAGTTTCACAAATGTAAATGGAAACCATGCTCATAGCGAATTGGTGCTGGAGTACTCATCAAGAAATGTTCTCCTGCAGAGCTTGTGGGTTCAACCATTCCTCCTGGAGTCTGAAATCTTTGTTGATCACACCTGTGGGGAACAACAGTTGCAAATGGTTTTCATCAAATGCCAGTGGGAATTTCTCCTCAGAAATATACTTTAGACTTAACATAGGCAACTCTCAAAATATTTTACAAGTACCTCTTCTGGGGAGAGATGCCAGCTGTGATTTATATCTTTGGATCTGATAGCAATATGTCTGCTCTTCAGAGGGCACGGCTATGGGTAAAAACAGTGTCTTCCAGGTTTCATGGATGTGTGAGAGGAGGGAATGGAAGACGAGAGGTGGGGTGGGAGTGGGGGGAGACCTCCTGCATTTTTTAAGTGCCGTTTTTGTGAATCTGAGCTGGTGGATGTACATGTGGAGTAAACAGTCATCTCTCAGGAGTTTTACTACCTCTTTTTGGTAACTGAATACATCCAGGTGGGTCAGATGTGGTAGCGGTTGTCTGGTTGAGTGTTTGGAAACCCTATTTTCTTTTGAAATGCCTGCGAGATGATGGATCACTGCTTGAGGATCTTGCACCATCTCACAGTATTCTGTGGGCATTTTTATGTAATGTTGTCACTGAAATATCTGCACCTTTAATCCGTTTGATGTTTGATTCAAGTTTGAACTTGTGTTAATTCAAGGCCTTTTTTTTTTTTTCTTTTTTCCCCTTCTGGTCTAGAGAGAGAATTGTTTTGGTGATGAAGAGGTAGCTGGGGACTTGGGTTAGTTCTGCAATACCTATGGGTGATTTTCCCACTAGTGTCAGTGTGTTCCTGCCTTTCCTCCTACTCTGTAAAATCAACAAATGAGCAGGGTCAGGCCTTCTTTTGCTGCTTGTGAGGTGGTCACATGCCTGCTGTCACTTGTGTGCTGTTTGGGCTGGGGGCCTCGCTCGGAGGTTTAGCAAAACGGAAGAGAGATGTTATTTGTCATCTTTTACATTGTCAAATTATTCTAAATTTGGAATAAGGAACTGCTTTCTTAAGGGAATTACTTATCTTCTTGGAAAGTTGGCTGTAAAAGTAAGTCTGTTATTAAATGGCTTTGTGAGAAGTGGATTAAAACTTCCTGATTTATTGTTTAGCAGGAGAATTGTTCATTGTTCAGCAGGAATTTAGATTTGTTTAGCAGGAGAATCAGAAATGAGTAACTCATACTGATGGTGACAGTTTCAATCAGTTAATTTATTTTCTGATAATGAAATAAGGTCCTTGGTCAGGCCTTGGCCCCCCTTTGGCATCTATCATTAGTTACTCAGGTTTGGGGCATAGCTTATAAATGTTTTGCCTAGCATTCCTACATCTGTGCAAATCCTGGGCATAACAGGTGGGTTCTTTACCCTCCTTCATGCCTCTTCCTCACTCCTTTGCACGTTCTCTATTTCACTGGTCTTCCTTTTTTTTTTTTTCTTTTTTAACATTTTGGAAATTCCCCTTTGTAACTGCAAACAGTGTACTATATCGCCCGTGATTTATTAGTGCTGATATTGTTATGGCATGTTTGAGTCTTGTTCTACCTAATTAAAATGTTCTGAAGGAATTCTGAGCTGCAGATAACGTGATGGCAAACGTAAGGGGTAACAGTTACCTACACACGCGTGTAAGCTGGGGGTGCATAGGAAAGCTTTATCATTGTTTTTAAGTTAGCAAAATTTGAGGTGATAATTTATTCTTGAAATCTTGTCTGTCTTGATTGATCTTCCGTAAAAATACGCCTATAGATTCTTTTTTCGTGGGGAAGCGGGTGCCGAGGCTGGCCGGAGAGGTGCTGGGGGAGACGGGGCTGTGCCTGCTGGCCTTCCTCTCTCCCACCTCCAGCCGGAAAGCCACTCCTGGGAAACAAGCCTGCAGAAAGCCTTCCCACCCTCCCAGATTCCAGGGTGAGGAAGAGATGGGAGAGAGGAANCTCCCCGTCCCCCCCGCGTCGGGAGCACGGCCGGGCTCCGCACCCCCTCGCCCACCTCCCCTCCCAGGCCTGGGAGCAGCAGAGTGTCCTGTGTCCCCAGCCCTTGGGTGGCTCCCGTCAGAGCATCAGCCTCATCTGAGGCACAGGGAGGGCTGGGTGAAGGGGGACTCTGGCTACTGCAGCGCTCCCCCTTCTTCCTCCTTGTAGCTACTTTAGGTAGCCCATTATTTTCGGTACTTCAGACCCCTTTGTTGTGACTGAATTGAAGCCGGGTGACAATGGCACCCTTGCTTCCTATTCACAGCAAAATGAAGAGACAGGCTATTGTCCTCAGCATAATTGAGCCTCTATCAAAACAAAAACACAAAGAGCTGGGCAACTCAGTTAAAGCTGCTTGTTTGAGCTGTAACACTGGAGGCTGTTTAGGACTAGAAACCTAATTACCAACAGCAAGCTTTTTAACGCCAGTGCAGCATCCCCTTTTAGTTTAAGGCATGTAATTAAAAAAACTTTTTGTTTTTAGGTGCTGAAAATTATTTACCAGTAGCGATATCTCTGATGACATCTCAGAAACCCCCTACTTACCAAATTTTATTTTGGGTCGCTTTTTTTTTTTAAAACCCAAGCCATGTCCAGACAAGATCACAAGTTCCAGCATCAAGAATATCTCCTCACTTTAGACAGCTAAGCCAACAGTTTCATAAAATATTTAAGCAGCATGTACTTGGTCGAGTTTATACTGTCTTGTTTCAATACTGCAGTTTTCATTTGCCCCAGTAAAGCTATGGTGTTAGCTGTCGTCGTTCTTCCTGTCTTTTGAAGTCTTACAACATAATTAGTAGTTTTCCACTTTTACTACATAAAGTGCAGCATTTATCTGTAACCAGTCTCATAAGAACTGCCATAAAGTGGCCAAAATTCCACATATGTACGTTCATTTTCCTAGCCTAGATGGGAAGCTTTACAAGTCACGTCCACTGCAGTGCTCTTTTGTCAGCTGCAGGGAAGTGAAAATGTTTGTGGCAAGTTGATGCTGGTGCTCATCCCCCTCCTGACTAACAGCCCAGTCCTTTCTGATCATCCTCAGGTAAAGGGTAGTGCACACTGGGTTAAAACAATAAAAAACCCCCAGCACCTACGTTGTTATTTCCAAAGAAGTTATTTTGATCATTTCAGCGTGTGCTAGGATTTAATCCACTTAACCTTGTGCTAAGTAAATGGCAATTTCCTAGGAGATATTGAAAACTCTGCCTGTTCTGGTGTCCCTAATGTATATAGGGAGGCAGATTATTGAATAAGTAAAATCATAGAATCGTTTGGGTTGGAAATGGCCTTTAAAGGTCATATAGACCAACCCCCAAAAAATCTCAGTAAGAAGTAGGGATCGCCAGGCTGGCCTGTGACTTCAGAAAGACTCTTTAAAAGCCTTATTTGGCCGGATATGGGAGACTGATGAAAAGGTTGGGAAGTACTGTGAGGGAAACTAATTTCCTGGAGTTTTTATGTGATCCTTTGAGAATTGTATCTAGGGGGAATGAATTGTCCCAGGAGTGAGGGGGCAGGTTCATCCTGCCTTTTTCCTGTTAATATTATGATTCTGAAATAATTTAAAAACTGAGTAGATATTTTTACATTCTGGAGACAAATGCTGAACTGTTGGTTGAATGTGGTGTTGAGCAGCTCCGATTGCTGATGGCTGTTGTGAAGCGAGGGGAAGGTGGAAGCACCAGCGTCTGGTTGAGCAGAGTTCCCCTCCCCAGAGCCAAATCTGGCCAGACCACTTTTCATTCTGGTGATACCAAAGTAAGCAGGGGTAAACTTCTAATGATATAAAACTGAGTAATCTGGTTCCCTGAGATGCGTGTCCTTTTTAGTGTAGGAGTTAAGGGCCTCTTTCTGACTCATATCCACTAGCACAAGTTTAGTGTAGACCCAAGTTTCTGTCTGAAGAAAAGCCTTAAGGAATGAGTAAGCTGAGATGACTTGAGAGACTTATAGGCAATGAGAGGCTGCCTAATAACAATTGGGATGAGACTTCAGGTTGCTACAGAAGATGTCTGCAGATCATGTTAGTTTTTCAGTGATGAGCAATACACAAATAATAGAATATAGTGCTGAGAACAGTTGTCACGTAAATAATTAAGTACTTGGGGCACAGTATGGGCACAGGAGTTGCACCTTCAAGGCGCAGCAGACAGAAAGCTTTAGAGCAGTAGAACCAGACAGACGTGGCTGTTCCTCCACCCCAGCCTGCATGTAGTCCTATTTGCGTTTTTTTTTCCCCTGAGATTCAACCAGATCAACACTTTGTTTCCGTGTGAGTGTAGGCTGCAGACGTGTTCAATGTGACCTCACCAAAGTGGGGCACAGACATCTGCAAAATCCTGCTCTAAATGTTTCAGGGAGGTTTTTCAGGCTAGTTTTTATTTAAGTTTTCTACAAACAAGGAAGATGCTGGAATGTTTTGGGTTTCTTTTCTGGAAGGACCTTTTCTCTCAGCAGTTCTGCATCATTTATGTTGGTAGGATGCTCAACCAAGCACATGCCACTTAAATATTTTGTGAGATTGTGGGCTTATCGGGTTTAGTTCAGGAAATACCCTTGATGCTGGAACTTGTGATCTCTTGCGGACCTGGCTCAGAAAAAAAAAACGGAGTTTGGGAGATAGATGGTTTGTGAGTTGTCGTCAGCAATATCGCTACTTGTAAGTTCTTGCCTTGCTATTTTTAATATTTGGAAATGTGCAGAGCCTGTCAGTGTGCCAGTTTTACAGAACTGTTGAAGAAAGTGTAGGAAAGAGCTCATCTTGCACCACATAAGTGAGCTCTTCCTGTCGAGGTTAAATAAGCGGACTCTGAACTCGGCCGATCAAAGGCAGGCGCGCTTAGCCAACGAGTAACTTTAGAGGTTTAGCTCCAGGCAGCGTTCAGTGGTTGCCCTCCAATTCTGAGCCCTCTGTTAATAAAACTCCTTTCTCCTTCTCTGAGATTTACCTAGTTGTACATCAGGGACTAGGATTTGGGAAGGGAAGTGGGGAGGGATGTGTTTGTGGCTTTGCAGTTTCAGACACGTTCTTTGGGGGTTTTATAAGCTATTTAGTGAAACTGAACTGAAACAAAGAAGGAAAATACCTCTTAGTTTCTTCATATTAATATATTATTAAACAAACAAACCCATAACAATTGTCAATTATTTTTGTTATGTGGAAAATATATATTATTTTATTTTGTGGTTATCTTTTCTTGAAGTTAAATTCATTTGTTGCCAATTGGAGACTAACCGAAGCCTGAAAAGGAGATAGGGGAAATCCCGGATTTTCTAATCTTTATATCTAGTATGAGCTAAGCCTCTATTCTGTGCTTGCTAGGTGATTTCCATTTGAGCAGCTTCAACATAACAAAATTAAAGATTCAAAACGAGCCCGTGGGGTAAACTGATGGACTATTCCCATTCTTCAGAGAGAAACCACGTGGAGAGGGCTGAGGCTGGCTGCGTGCGGAGTTCCGTGTAGGTACGCGGAGCTGTGACCTTGCTGCAGGTTAAAACTGAGCATGGATTACTGGCCTGGATACAGTTCTCAGTTCAAACATTTCAGAAGAAACTCCATCCTCACGCATCTTAACTGCATCTGGTTTTAAAATATCCTGTGATCTCCACGTGAATTTTTTCCTGTGCCATATACACAATGCTTCCAGACAACTTTGGTGTTTTGAACATAAAGAACACGTTATCTGCATCTCTGGTTGTCTCACTGATTTCTTTCATTGCAGAGCTTTTTTCGCATGACGTAAATTTGCCGTCGCTTATTTATGTCTGGGGCAGAAATTTTTTATCTGTGTTTCAGCAGCAATGGGCTGATAAATAAGGTGATACTGTGTGATATTATTATGTATTGTTCTGGGGTTTAGTTGATTCTAAGCTACTGAAGTAGTTTTTTTAATTGCCACTGACTTAGGCTCTTTTTTAAACAAATAAATAAAAAAAACCCCCAACAAACAACCAAACCCAAAAACCAAACAAACCAAAACCCACCGCTAAAGCAAAACATGGCCCTTCTGTTTTTTTATATGCTGGAATTTTTGCCTTGGAGGTAATTAAAAAAGTAACTGTTCCCTTTAATGGTCTTTCTACACAGCTGTATTTTTTACCGAGCATGTCTGGGTCCAGCTGGTTGAACAGAAACATAATAAACAGGAGAAATGGCTGGCATTGTACTGGGAGGTTCTTAAATATATGTGTGTGTGTGTATAAATATATATATTTATTTAAGAGCAGATCCTGTACAGCAGCCTGAGTTATACCATGTAGCCTAGAGAGCTTTTTGAAGTGACCTTGGCAAGGACAAGTGCAGTTAGGGAGGCTCTTGCTGGGCTTGTCATTGTAAGTGCATCTATCTTCTCTGGTCGTATGGACCTATAGACCATGTCGTAGTTGCTGGGGGTGTGGGGTTGGGTGTTACTTACTTGTATGAGATAATTTGTTTTGGGTGTTTTTCTGTTCTGTTTTTTGTTTTTTAGACTACTGTAACTTCTCTCCATGCCTCTTTGTTCTCCATAAATGAAAAGATGAGCTTGGTCATGGGTCAAAACTGTAATTGCTTACCACTGGAGATGACTTGCTTTGGTTTAAACTGGCCCCATCTATGATAACCTTGCAGTTTGTCCTTCTCAAATCATCATAACTCTGTACTGGAGACTTGACATCTCATGGCCAGGGATGAGAGACTTTTATCATAATCTGAGCACCCTGACTTCACTGAAAGACTAAACTCTACAAAGCAGGCTCATGGGAAGGGCAGTACAAAATGCCTTGGCAGCCTTGGGTTGTACAGTTTACATAGTTTTTCAGTACTGTTTAGGTACTTGCTTCTGTAACGTGGTCTTGAAAGAGTCCTGTTTAGAAAGAAATTAATTTTGTTTTCAGCAAAAGTTTATGGTAGTTTTGTCTCCCTTGTATGTCTCTGTCCTCCACAATCCCAAGACATGCAGTTCACAGCTAGCAGCTTTGCCTCTGTGTGCTGTGTTGTTATCCCTGTCATGTGGATGTCTTCACCCTTCAGCTCTCCAGGTACAGATTCAGACAGACCTATGCCATGATCAAGATCAAGATGTGCTCTTTCTTTGCCTTTGCTCGCTGCTGTTTTTCAGGGTGGCTACTACTGCCCCTCCATCTCTGGAACTAACAACCAAGGGGTCCAGGAGTAGAGGCTGTGGGTGCTTGCTGTCACTGTCTGACCTCCTCCTTAGAGCGGACTGGGACAAACAGGTTGGGCAGAAGTAGCTGTGTTTTTCTACCAGGGCAGTGAGACTGGTAATGTAAACCTTTACCTTAATGGCAATGCATTGCCTATGAGGCCTTGGCTTGTAGCCTGGGAAAATGAAGCAAAACAAAAAAGTGATGATTGTGGTAATAGCAGAGAAGGTTGTTGACCAGTGATATATTGGCTGCTTGGTAGGACTGGGAGGCTGTCTGCTGCTTCTTAGGAAACGCAGAGCTCTGAAGTGCAGCCTTGGAAAAACACAAAACAACAAAACCCCCACCAAAATCCCCCAAATAAAAGACCAGCCTCAGCACAGAAACAAAATGTTTCCAACATCAGAAGTTTGTGAGCACTATGTTTCTACCTCAGGTGTCTCTGGCTGAAGGTATTGCTCTTGTTTGCATGGATTCTGTGTGCAGTGAGGAGCCCAGGCTGGCTGCAAGGTGATGTTGAGGCAGAGCTGCTCTAAGTCTCTCCCCTTGATAGATTCTGGAAAATTTGAAGCAAATAAAGGTTTAGTAGGCATTGGCCTTGTGCCCATCATCTGGCAGCTGAGAGAGGGGAATTGGAGTGAAGGTCGGACTCTAAACACACAACCTCTGAAATCTTAAAACAACACAATATACAGCGTTTCCTTCATGCTGGTTCTGTATCTCCATCTCTGTCACTTAGAGTAGTACCTCTTCCAGTAGGGCTTGGGATGCCGCCTCTTCATAAAAAATAATCAAGGTCTGGATGGTGGGGTCAGAATAATATGCTTCTTGGTGATAAAACAGAGACTGGTAGGTGCAAAACTAAATATTACGTGATGAGCCCTTGATGATGCTACTGTTCATAAATAGGAAACCAAGCAACATGCACGTGGAAGTTGTCTCTGGATTTCTCCTAATGTACTAGAGTACTGACTGTACCGTATCAAAGTTATTACATGCTGTTTTCCTTCCATTGCCATCTGTTATCTCTCTTCTGGTCCTTATCTTTAACTCTGCAAATCCTCTTAGAAATTTCTTGAAAATAATGAAGGGGGAAGCTGGCTCTTAGGTAATGCTTTTATTCGCGGAGCATTTGTTTTTGTTTCCACCACCCTCTTTATTTCATCCTTGTATCTTCCTGTGTATTTTGGGTGCAAGACTAGTGTGAACTAACTGGCTGACTCCAGTAATATGTAATGTAAGAACAAAGTACTGGAAATCTTAAGTTCCATGACCTTGTCCCTTCCTCAAAGTAAAAAATAAATAGCATTAGATGTGCCAGCCTTTTCCATCTGACTAACATCCAATGTACAAGCAACTTGTTCTTGTTTTAATAGAAATTGTTCTTTCCCAGTCTCAAATTTTAGAGACCCTGAGAGTGAGCCCCTGCTTCACATAATACTTGAGAATATCCAGGTAGTGGTCACCGCATGTGCCAATTTGTGAGACAACATTGTATGTGTAATGTTATTGTGGGGATTTAGTCTGATCTTGGAAGGGCAGCATGAGCTTCCAGGATGCTCTCCATGTGTGATTCTAATGCTCCTCAGTTAGTGTTTTAGTGTTCTTGTCTCTCGTAGAGTCTTCTGATCTAATGAATACGGGGAAATGAAAGAAATACAGGCAATAAGATGCCAGCGAAGTTTATGACATTTGGGGTGTGTAAGCAAGGAGAATCCATGCTAAGAGCATTCAGTTACGTGCTTCGATTTGCTTCTAGGATAAGAAACTACTATCTTGAAATGCTGCAAATCCTTAGGGCTGCAGAGCTGCTTTTGAGTATTGAGACGTTTCAAAATGGGGTAATAGAGGGATTGTTCTGTTTGTGAGGCTGGGAAAGGACCTTCCCCCCCCCCCTTTTAGTAATTCAGAATCCTTCGGTTTACTTGCTCTCAAAATGAAGCCAGTCATAAGTGATAGCTGAATATGATACTGTTTGTTCCGTTTATATAAATTTCGCTGTGAGTTGAGTTCTGGCAGCTTTGCTGAGTGGGAAGCTGATATGTTTGGCCTCTGTGGTGGCTGTGTGGGCTGTCATTAGGAGGTGTTTTGCAGAAGTTGCTGTATCTTACCTTCTCACTTCGTTATAAAGCTTAAACATGCGATCTGCCCTCTCCCAGCTGGCACTGTATTTGTAGGTCTGAAATGGTTTTAAAACCCTTGGGTTGCCAGGCTTGCACAGCACGTAGCTTGTATTGCCGGTTGGCTGGGAGCTGCTGCGCTGTCTTTCTGGTTTCGTACCCCGAGTATTTTCATTAGCAAGGTGCTTGCCTCTGAAGGAGCGCACCTCACTATGTAATTGTGAAATACTACCTTGCATTGCAAAACAGGGTGTCCACAATCCGATAAGCCTAAACACATGATCCTAACCTAGGCTAAGTACTATACTTTGCTATTGGAAATTGGGAGTTGCGTTAGTAAAGGAAAATGTGATGGCTGGAAGAACATCAGGATCATGAGGGGAAAAAATGAAGTTACATAAATAACTTATTATTAATTATTGTTAATAATAATAAAGTTACCAGGTCAAACAATGCCACGTCAGGGACTGTGCTTGATTGAGAATAGTGAGAAGCTCCTTGCCGTGTTAAGTAGCTCATCCTACAGGATCACAAACCCTTAAAAAGTTGAACTAAAATTTAAGTTACAAAGGAAAATTGCCTCCTCTTCTGTCCATTTGTCCATGCAAATTAACAGCCAACTTCATGGAGACCACGACACTGGTCATGCAGATATGTGGGAGTTGCTCGTCAGTGTTGTCGAACGGCTGCATGGCATGTAAAGGAGGGAAACATAGTTCTGTATTCTCCAGAAAAACTCTGGAGATTTCCCTCTAAATTACCTGCATGTGTAGAGGAATTTTAACTTGCATAACTGTATGAAATTCTCTTTAGAGTTTAGGCAAACATGCATTGTGGAGGCCTACAAAACATCAAGGCAGAAATGAAGAGAAGAGCAGCTAGCAGATAAGCATTGCAAATGCTCAGATACTTATCTGAATCTTTTTGGTTTAGAAATTGGGTTTGGGAATCTTGAGAGAGCCTGTTCTCACGATAAGATGCCTTGTAAAGCCCAGACTCCCACTAGTCAAGAACAGCACATGTTTAGCCTTTCATTTAAAGGCTTGAAACCCTGTGCTGAACAGAAGTGGTGTAAGATGTGCCTTGCATCTAAATACTGCAGTTAAGGCCTCTGGACAAAAGTTTTTAGGAAGTATGAAATCTGGTATTAGAAAATGAGCGTTTTGTTATCTAACTGCTTTTCTTCAAGTGCTCATGATTTTCATGAATGTATTTTGAAGAGTAAGACACTTGTGAAAAACCAGTAGGAATAGGCATAAATGTAGAGATCTGCTTCGTTAGTAATATGTGGAGGTTTTCTTTGTCAGCTATTTTGAAGTGCAGCCTTTTGAAGCTATTTTGAAGGGAAGTGCAGCAGAAGCGAGGACACCATTTGTGAGGTAACCTTGTTTAATTGGTGGTAATGTTTTTAAAAAAGTAAATAAAGACCCCCAACAGGTGCTGAACTCTCACGTTGAGATCAGGATAATGGCTTTTTTTTTTCCTTGAAAAATCATTGTCTTTTGCATTGAAAATATACGTCGGTAACAATATGTAGGTTTTTGGAATCATGAAGAGCTGTTGGCAGGGGTTAATTCTAACTTGTATTTTGTTTTATCCTTGATTCTACTGGTAACTTGCCTACCTGCAAGCACGAGAGTCCGCGTTTTCAAGTTTCATATCAGAAACAAGAATTTTATAACATACTTCTTGGTTTCTGACGTAAGATGTCAGTTTTTCTTGGGGCTATAATAAAAAGTGTCTAATGATCATTCTTCCAACTAAACGCAGTGTTAATTGGAAAAGCGAGTGCTTCTTCTCCCAAGCTCATCAGCAGTTTTATGCCCAAATTTGTAGAAACGCAGATCTCGGTCCCTGATGCTGTTTCAGTGAAGGCTGGTTTTGGAGATCATGGTGCAGAGCACTTCTGCCTCCTTCACACTGTGCGAGTGTTACCTCCGCTACCTGCCCTGCCCTGAGTCTCCCAGAAAGTGCGAGCAGGCCCAGCCAGAAAGATGAGCTGTTGTGATTTTTAACTATGCTCAGAATTTTGTGACATCCAGGTAACCTCCACAGCTTGGGCAACGCAGGTACGGAAGGTCCTGTGCGAAGGTACTCTTTGTTTTCCTCGTGCATCTGCGTCTTGCATACTTTTTGGTAAGTTAATGCGTTATAATCCAGGCATAGTGTCAAGTCACTTCTGCTTAAGATATTTAAAAGGAGGACAGCCTTGCTAAATTCGTGGGGTTTTTACATTTTAACAGTTGGCTTGTTACTAAGCCTGGAGACAGGAGCAGGGGAAGATTTTTGGTATCTCCAGGTGGGTAAGAAATGTTGCCCTTTTCTGCCACTTGGCTCTAGTGATCCACACAAGGGCCTGATCTCCCAAGCCCTCTGTAAAATGGGATGCGGCTGTCCCAGTGTTTGTGTGATCGCCCTTCTCCCAAAACCAGCTGTGCTCCTCTGGGCTGAGGGGTTTACTGAGCCCAGGCTAGAGGTTGTTGGAATAATTTCTGGAATGAACTTTTAAAGCAGATTTGGACTAAATTCATTACCTGCAGAGTCCCTTGAGAAGCACTGATTTTATCCAGTTTTTTCACTCCAAGTAACGTATACATGACATTACTGTATCTATCAGTGCCGCAACTTTAGCCAGAGCCTTCTGTTACCTGGGAGAAGGCAGACACAGAGTATCACTGTAACCCCAAACTAAGCTCTTCCATGCGTGTATTGTGGAAACATGTTAGTACTCAGTTGATGGGTGGGGGTTTAAATCTATGCAAATTATCAGCAATGAGCCTGAAGTTAAAAATAGATATATACGTTAGAGAGCACAAGGGAAATACTTCTGACAAAAAAAAAAGTGCTTTCATAGAAAACTTCATTAATTTTTTATTGTTTTTTTTTAAGTGCCTTAGTGAAGTTTGGTTGAGTGAAGTTCACTTGGTATGGGCATCCAAACTTCCAGCACGTTATAAGTGGATGTACCAAGAGGTCATGGAGAAGTACCGGAGCTGTAGGATCTCCAGAGCGATGAGGGGTGCAGAGGAGCCGGCACTGCCGTGCTGGGGCTGGCGGAGGTGAATCCAGACAGTTCTGATGCATAGCAGGGAGGGATGCTTCAGCCTTCAGATGCTTGACTGTGCTCTGGGGCTGTCGAGTGAATTAAACTCTCCTCTTGTAGAAAAGGAGAACATCTTTCAAATACACCCTCATGTCCCAAAACATGTTTTTAAAAGCATGATCGGGTAAGGTCAATGATATGGTGGTTTTGCTCCATTAGCTTTTTCCCATTTTCTGTATGCCTCTTTACGCTTTATCCTGTAGAAGAACAGGCAGTGTCTCCATCTGTAGATGCATCTTGGAAAGTTTTTTGACCATATATTTTTATTCTGGGTTTTTTTCGGCAGGTTTTGAAGCAGGTGGCATTTTGCATAAATTTGTCATGAATTTGGTTTAATTGCTGCGGCTAGCACCTGTCTGTTGTTGTCTTTATGCCTAGTGTGGTGGGTGTTTTGAAGTGTATGTAGTTCAGATCAATTTACCTGCACCGATGCATTTATTGCAGTCGTTTTGATCCACTTCAGAACAATCCTCAAACAAAATAACCTGATCTATTGCAAACTCGGTGTAACTGTCTACGCTCTGCCACGCGTGCTCTGCTTTCTTCTGTTGTAAAGAGCAGTCTGTTTGGCTTCATAGCGGACTTAACGCTATCGTATTCAGTTTACACAGAATAATATGTTTTATATAAATAGTATACTATGGTAAACGTGGCTTAGGGGAGATTACAGTGCTGAGATGGTACTAGTATGGGCTGTTAGTAGTACATAGAATTAATGCATATTTCAGGCAGGGTTGGGCACTCCTGTTACTCCGGCTTGGTCTTTTCCCAACCTTGAGTACTTCCTGATGCAGCTGACATATATATACATATATATATATACACACAAAATTTTTGAATGTGCTTATCTACAAGGTGGGGTAATCAGCTAAATAATCTGTTTGGAAGAAGTGTTTTGCCCAGAGCCCCCGGACCTGTAGCGGGGGTTTGGGATCGTCACTACCTGCGTACCGGCGGCGCTGTCTGGGACATGAAAGGCGGGCAGGAGTGCCTGGGCTGGCGGGCTGGGTACTGGGGAGCACTGGTGCTCCTTTGATGTTGCTGGGGCGGGTTGTTTTCTAATTCCTGACGTGAAGGAGGAAGGTGAATCAGTCCGGGAATTACAGCTCTCAGGTTTCCCAACTCAAATGGGTGACTCAAAACACCTTATGGGCAGAAAAGATCTTTTCATTGTTTTCTTTTAATACCCGCGGAACAGCCCTGCCTGGCCTGTAGTGTCTGCCCCTAGACAGCTTTTATCTTAAAAGCAGCGAGAGCCAAGAGCCGCACTGGTTCAGAGGCCACTTGTTCAGCCGGGGGAGCAGTGGGACGCGGCAGACGTGCGAAAGTGGGTGCCCACTGATGGCTGTTACAGGTCCCCAGCACCCCAAAACAGTCCCACAGCGGTCACCTAGGGTCCCCTTCCGAGCAAATAAGAATTGCGTGAGGTCTGTGGCAGGGCTTAAGGGGTTTTAAAACAAGCTTTTGTTTGTTTGTTTGGGGGTTTTCGTTTTTCTGGGGGTTGGGTGGGGTTTTTTTTTCTTCTTTTTTGTAGCAGGAGCCTTCCCAGGGCTGCTGCTTTGAAGTCCCA
>VXBO01006678.1:732297-758245 GCA_013400135.1 Rhinoptilus africanus | reverse complement strand
CTCCCCTGCCCCCCACCCCCTCCCGGCCCAATTCTACAGAGCTTCATTCGTTGTCATAAGTAAAGATACCCAGAAGTTCCTTCTAGGGATTTGGTTCACGTCCTTCGCACTTTTGTCTAGTATGTTTTACAGTGGTAGCATTTGGAGATGTTAGATCTTCCTCATTTTTGCCTGGAAGTGTAGGTGGAGTGAGAGAAGCAAGGAGCTAGGGAGGACTCAGAAGAAGACGATCCTGATGGAGAGGCTCAAAATAAATGACATGACTTGAACCAGTTTTTCTCAGCTTGGGGTCCTTTGTGCAGGTGACACAGAAGGCATCAGGAGTGCAGATTAAAAGTAATACTAATATTTAAAAGTCTTTACGTGCTTGCAATAGAGAACTAAACTGGAAAAGACTTAAGAGTTATGAGTAAATACTCAACACTTGTAACACTTCTCACTTTGTGGCAGTGCTGTGCCAAATAAATCCCAGAACCATTTTCCTGAAGGCCGAGTGGTCCTTCTAGGTTTGTTTGAATTGAACTTGAGAAACTCTGGTATAGATGACTGATGGGCTGCTACAACATGGTTTCCAAAAGAAATCTGCCCGAGACTGATGCTCATGGGTATTATTTCGTCACGTGAATTCTGGGAGCTTGCTTCCTGGGTACTTTGGGGAGACACTTTAGCTGGCGGATTTCGGTACTTAAATGCTTGTTTTTGATCTGTCTGTCTATAGGACTTGTCTTGTGATGCCTTATCTTGTGCTTTGTTGCCTCTGGCATGTGATGGAAGAGTCCTCTTGCAGCGGTGACTCCTCCGGTCCTCCTCTTTGAACTGTTTTTAGGCTGATACTTCTAGTTGGTTGGTTGAGGGTGTGTTATAAAGGCTCATCGGGAACTGCGGTGGTTAGTAGGAAAAGTTTGGAAGCTTCTACAGTGTCATAGCCAAAATTGGAGTGAGGGCAACTCAACTTCATAATTCTTTGGAAGATTTATATCAGATCAGGGAGTAAACATATTTATTCCTTTTGCCAAAGGAGCTAAAGAAGTACCATCTCCGTGGAAGCTGTGGGACTAATTCCCAANGGGCAGAAAAGATCTTTTCATTGTTTTCTTTTAATACCCGCGGAACAGCCCTGCCTGGCCTGTAGTGTCTGCCCCTAGACAGCTTTTATCTTAAAAGCAGCGAGAGCCAAGAGCCGCACTGGTTCAGAGGCCACTTGTTCAGCCGGGGGAGCAGTGGGACGCGGCAGACGTGCGAAAGTGGGTGCCCACTGATGGCTGTTACAGGTCCCCAGCACCCCAAAACAGTCCCACAGCGGTCACCTAGGGTCCCCTTCCGAGCAAATAAGAATTGCGTGAGGTCTGTGGCAGGGCTTAAGGGGTTTTAAAACAAGCTTTTGTTTGTTTGTTTGGGGGTTTTCGTTTTTCTGGGGGTTGGGTGGGGTTTTTTTTCTTTTTTGTAGCAGGAGCCTTCCCAGGGCTGCTGCTTTGAAGTCCCAGCGGAGGGACAGGACGGCATGGGAAGGCGAAGGAGTAGGAAGGGAGCGATGCTGGCGGAGCAGGAGCGAGAGGCCCCAAGCCCTGAAAGCCGGCCTTTGTGTCCCCCTCCCCCCGGGCCCTGCCGAGGGCAAAACATGACACAATCTCGCTATTGTTTGCTTGGAAAAGGCTACGGCATCCTATTGCAATTATTTATGAAAGAAAATATTTGATGTTTTTGTGGAAGGTGGGTGGGGGAAATTGAATTTACCTCTCTTCTTGTTTGGAAGTAGTATTTCTTCCTTTTGTTCTTCCTGTCCAGTAGTTCCAAAACTTTTCTAAACATCAGAGAGTATCTGTGCTGCAGTGAAAGTCATGCTATTGAAACACCCACCCTNGGTCCTTCTAGGTTTGTTTGAATTGAACTTGAGAAACTCTGGTATAGATGACTGATGGGCTGCTACAACATGGTTTCCAAAAGAAATCTGCCCGAGACTGATGCTCATGGGTATTATTTCGTCACGTGAATTCTGGGAGCTTGCTTCCTGGGTACTTTGGGGAGACACTTTAGCTGGCGGATTTCGGTACTTAAATGCTTGTTTTTGATCTGTCTGTCTATAGGACTTGTCTTGTGATGCCTTATCTTGTGCTTTGTTGCCTCTGGCATGTGATGGAAGAGTCCTCTTGCAGCGGTGACTCCTCCGGTCCTCCTCTTTGAACTGTTTTTAGGCTGATACTTCTAGTTGGTTGGTTGAGGGTGTGTTATAAAGGCTCATCGGGAACTGCGGTGGTTAGTAGGAAAAGTTTGGAAGCTTCTACAGTGTCATAGCCAAAATTGGAGTGAGGGCAACTCAACTTCATAATTCTTTGGAAGATTTATATCAGATCAGGGAGTAAACATATTCCTTTTGCCAAAGGAGCTAAAGAAGTACCATCTCCGTGGAAGCTGTGGGACGATTTCCCAAGGCCATTCCTGCTGCAAGGTATGCTCAGGTGCGGTGTTGCTGGGACTGTTCTTGGTGAGTCGTATGGAGGAAGAATGTGTGATGAAAACGCATTGCTTTGTGCAAAATGGATCACTGGGATTTTTAGAGCATTCGGTAAAGTGTGTGATAAATGAAGAGATTGTTATGTTCCAGGTCCCACTCAACGATCGCAGCCTGTTTTGCTGAAGTCAGGAAAAGCTTGCTGAGCCAGAAGGCTCGCTGTGGTGCTCTAAGCATTCCCTTGTGATAGTAGCAAAGAGCAAATCTATCTTCTAGCAGCTGTCTCGTGTCTGCTGCAGAAGATCAGACAGACTAAACTGTACCTGTGTTGTCCCTGATGCATGGGGGAGGTTTACTCTGTTAACCCCAGTCGACATGTTCTGATGGGAGCAGATTCTGCATTTTCAAGTCATTTCTCACGTGGCAGCAAGGAAACTCGGCTGAGATCACGGTTGGTGGAAAACACCCCTATGAAATCCCATATTCCAACCCACACAAAGTAAACAAAAGGAAATCTCACTTCTCTATTTGCTTAATTTCACCGGTGTTTTTTCCCCCCACCTTCTTACTGTCTAGAAGTTAAAGCTAGAACAGTTTTATAGCATTTTTATTTCATTTGCACATAAAAGCGTTCAGTTTCCTTGTGTCTAAGGAAGGCTGAATTACTGTCTTGGCAAAACGTGCTGAAGTAGGAAGCAGTATATATTAAAACTTAAGCTATTAAGGCACAGTCTTTAAAGTGGTTCTGGGGATACTTTTTAAAATAAAACTCAACACACCGATTTAGTGTCTTAAGTCCTCATGGTCTCTTAATACAGAGGAAATAGTGGCATCATAACATGTAAAAATGATTAGGCTAGTGATGCTGTGTGTGAATTTAGGTAGAACAAAAGGTACATTGGCTTGAATTTATATAGTGGCTTGTTGGTACTACCTTGCCTGAATCAGAAGCTTTTCTCTGAAAGCTTTTCTTCTAGGCTGTGTTAGGATAGCAACACAGCCTTGTCTGAAAATTAGCCCCGTGTGGGGATGCTGGCCTGTCTTTGTGCATGGGAATGGGTCAGGGACTCGAGGTTTGTAGGGTGGCCATCCTTTGGGATTGTGCTCTTCCCATGGGATACACAGATGGTGTGGTTTAAGGGAAATATACTTCAAATACACGCTGCTGGAAGTGTGCAGAAAATGCATTTTACACGTAAAGGAACTAGTTTTGGGAGCACAGTTGTATTTTCTTAACTGATTTTGTGCAAATTGTTCGTAAAACACTTGAAATTGCAGGCACTGTAGATCAGTTTAATATATTAATAAGTGAGTACAGTACACTGTGTCTGAGTTACTCTCCGTGCTGTGTTATGAACTCAAGCTCTGCATTAACTAACATATTTTTGTACTTACTTGAAACTGATCTTCTGCCTGATTGATCTGTGTTCATGTGCACATGAATAATTCATACATATGTGCATTTGTATATATGAATGCACACACATTGTGGGGTGTGTGTGCTAACTAAATAACCTACGGTTTAGTAGGTACGCAGAGGCAGAGCAGCCCATTTTTTCAGTTTATTTTTCCAAAGATTTGTTGTAGACCAGATATATTTTCCTACGGTTGTATGTGCTATAAAATAATATTTTTCAAGATGGGGAAAATATCAAGTTACATTCACTCTGTGCTTTTATGAAATCACTTGAGAAATTAACATTCTTTCGTATCGGGTTACAGGCGTCCGAGTTCAGAAGGGGCGAGCGCGCACGGGGAAGCAGGATGTTAAGTTGGAACAAAGGCAGCTTCGCCGTGGCAGAGGATAAACAGGGGACGGTGCCGCTTTGTGTTGGATCCCTCATGGATGCTCACAGGAGAATGGATGCTGGAGGGCTCTTGAGCAGTCTCCGGAGGAATTTGTCCTGCTTGTGCGCTCTCTTTGTACACGTTGTGTATCCGTGTATACTGTGCATGGGTGGTAACTGCGCCTCTGTTGTTACATTGCATATGGTTTCCATTTTCCAGTCTTCAGGTCTTTTTTCCGCAACAGATTGCTTAGAGTTTTGCTTTAACTCTTGCCGCCTTGCTATAAGCCTGCGACCCCTGCTTAGCCTCCTGGCACTGTCGCATTTCCCCAGCTCAGAAACCCAACTGAAATAGGGAAGCAACCTCAGGAGGGGAGAAGTCTCTCCGTTCTGCTGCTGCTTCCGTGCGGGGAAGCCCCAAGGTGGGGAAGGCAAGGCCGGGCTCGCTGTGCGGCCGCTCCTCGCAGCCTGCCGAGCTGCGTGAGGGCTGGGGGTCCCCGAAAGGGGGAAGCTGAACGGCAAACACCGAGCCGAATAACGACATGACGTCACTGTCAGCCAATCAGGGAGGGTGACATCACAGGCCTGGCAGCCCCTGTGCCCACAGACCAAGAGGAGCAGCCCCTTCGCCCCAGTTGGCCCTTTCTCACCACCAGGAGCTGCTGGGGATCAAAGTTTTCGAAGTTTATTATTTGGGAATTAAGTGCACACAAAACAGGATTCATCGCTCCTGCAGTTCATGGGATTCAGAAGTTTCCCAAGACTGAAGAGCTTTGTGGGAGCTCCTGCAGCTCTTTCATGAAACACATGACGAGAGCAGGCAAACTGATTTTCTTTTTTTAATAGCATTTGCTGTTGTGCCCTGCGTGTGCTGGGTAGGATGAGTGTTGCTGTGTGTTCTCTACTTCTGATACATATAGTGCACCATCCTTATTTCCTTACCTGTTTTGTGCTACACATTTGAGTCTTATTTTTCATTAGCAAATCCCATAGATAAGCTCCACGTTACTCACGTTATTTCTGTTTCCTCCTGTCCAGTTAACAGAGGCTGAATTGAGCATCTTGGTGGTTCAAGCTGTTGGATGCTCTAAGACCTGTTTATTATTTTGGAGTGAAATTTAATAGGTTTTCAAACCAGAGAGCTGAGGCACCCTTTCTGATACTCAGAACAATGACTGTATGTACTGTTGAGGTAGATTTAAAAAAAGAAAAGGATGGAGGGGAGAAGAGGGGAGAGAGAGAGAAAAAAAATTACACTGTGTGAGGACATCATTGACGCCAGCCAGAGAAGAAAGATGTGAGCAAACAGATCTAGAACAAAAACTTAGTCTTAGAGAATAGGCAGGGTCCTATGTTATTGTTTCTAGTCCTACTTTTGTAATTTTTCTGCAGAAATATAATCATCGAAGAGGAGGAGGGTAGGAATAAGGAAGGCTATCACTTCTGTTGTAAAGGTTTTCTCTGCATTTGGAACAAGAAGTCATGTCAAGGGATGCCAATAGTTTTAGGTTTTCAGGGGTAGATAATTTTCTCCAGTCCAGGTATTGGAATTTCTTTCTCATTTTAGTCTACAGTGGATTTCACGTGGCACAAGAAATGTTTGATCAACTTTAAGGGCAGGCGTGTGACCTGATTTGGGATGCTGAAAACTATTGTTGGAATGAGGGTTAAGCACGACGCTCTGGAAGCAGTACAAAGGTGGTGTTGAGGTTGTGTTTTGGATCTCACTTTCATGAGAAGGTAGAAAGAGGCGTGTTTTCTTTATAAACTGAGAAATCGCAGGGTGAAAGGCTGTGAACAGTTAATTCCTCCTGACCTATGGCAAGTGACTGGTAAGTCAAGGTTGCCACAGGCAGGTTGCTCAGCAGTGAAGCAGCCTGCATGTCCTCTGGTGGTGCGGAAGCTGTTCATATCATGACCCAAATTAAAGGTTCTTGTTTTCATAGTGCAATATAAAAGTGATTTAATGTTTTGTAATTGTTTTCTTGGAGGAAAAATACATGTATGTGAGGTTCAGTTAAAAATGCAGCTACTGTAATTCATCTATGAAGGAGTTGGAGTATTTTTTAAATGTATGCAACAGCTGAGGATAGCTCTATTACTAAGAAACCACACTGGAGCTATAAATCGAAAGACCTCTTTGAATTTATTTTTTTCTTCAATACCAGGTGTATGGAGAATTCCTGTGTCATTAGGCCAATGGGAGAGAAGATTTAAGATTCCAGTCCTTTTTATTGTTGTCGTCTTTTCTTGTAAAAAATCCTGATGTATTGACATCAGAATAAAACGCTTTAGAAAAATAATTAAAACAACATTACACATTTAAGTTCACGTTAGGGTGGTTTAGCAGCGTTGATGCTGAGCCTGGGAAGATGTTTACCATATTTGTTGGCTATCAATATGTTCCAAAACAGCTTAAAACACCTACAGAGATCATAAAATAGACTGTTGGTATGGATGCTTTTATGTAAGTGCGTGTATAGAAATACAGAGCATGGATTTCCTGTTTGAATGACAATGAAATGAGCACATGAATTGCTTCACATGAGATAAGCTGGGGAAGATGCTCTGAGAGGAACCATTAATGCTGTTGACTGGGTTTCCTGTGCTCGTGGCAAGCTTGGATGGGTGCTTTAGGGCTTCTGTAACAAGCAAGATGAAGCCCAAACAGATCTGAGTCCCCTTTAAACAGCAAAGTTGCAGCTTTCTGTACTGGATAGCCACCCTTTATACTGGTGAAACATGGAAACTAATTATTTTTTTAATCTTAATTTATAGGGCATCTCTCATACATGGTTTTCTGGAGAAACACTTGTTAGTTGAAAGCAAAAACAGTATGGCTTAAGTGTTTCCATTTTTAGCCGGTCAATTTCTAGGGAAGTCTTAAGTAGTTGAGTTGAAAAATGAAGACTAGACATATAGAGTCACAGCTGTGGGCAGCAAAAAGACTAAGTCACTCCTGATGCTTTAAAATGGTAAATTTTGTATTGTGACACAAATTGGAGATATTTGTGGGGCTGAGTTTGCCAGCACAAAGACTGTAGATGGAGTTATTTCAAAAAGTGTGATATAAAAATGCAGCAGCCAGTGTGGCCCGACCATAGTGTATCTTCACTCCTTCATTGTGTTTTGCAGTTGTAGACAGTCAACAGTTTTTCTCACTGTTTGAGGTAATAGAAATAATAATTTGACATAGAAAATAGCTTTTCTGTAAAGTGAAACTGTTGAAATGTTAAGATGCTGAATTTGTGCAAAACTGTTGTCCTTTAATACAGTTTTATGTTCCTATGCTGGATTTGTGAGTAGCATGAACTGGAAAGCATGTCAGTAGTGCTCTAAGACCACATTTGGGTACTAGATCTGCTTTTTGGGTGGTGCATCGGGAATTTCTGAACTATTACCAACGTTATTTTACTTGTGCTGACTTGCTTGATGGCCTGGTTCTCTCTTAATAGTTAAATATGGTGATTTGGGGAGTGAAGATTTCCTGCTGTAGCATCCATGTTAGGGGATGAGGTGATCACCCAGCTGGTAGGTGGAGGTGACTCCGTTTTTGCCAGATGGCTTGGACATGCTTTCCACTTCAGCTTGTTCACTGCACCTTGAGCAGTCCCATCTTTGCTAGCAAGGATGCTTCGGTAGAAGGATGGCGTGGTGGTGAGATTTTTCTCCTTTTAAAACACAGACTGGCATTGTTTAAGAGGCCAGATAGAGGAGCTGGGGATCTAACTGTAGGCGGTTGGTTAGAAAACGTTGGCTGACACTAGTGCAGGAGGTGAAATCATACATCTTTCCGTCAGAGTCTTCTAGCATATTCATGAGCTTTAATTTTATATGTCAGTAATTTGACCAAACCTGTATTCTGAGGTTGAACTTCACTTCTGAGCAAGCTGATACTAAGTCTAAATTGATAGACAGAGCTACCAAAAGGGCTTGGATGTATTTGTGCTTTTTGTTCTCTCCTTCCTCTTTCCCACTTCTCTCTTGTTGGCAGCTGAAGTGACAGCTCTGCAGACGTTCCCACAAGTGGCACAGCTGAGCATTCCCCAAGCGCCTGGGGTCTTAGCCGAGCACTGCAAGATAGCTCGGCTGCTCTCCCTCTAAATTTTGCCTTTCCCTAGGGTGTAAATGCTCTGTAGAGAGCCTCGTGGTCTCTGGTTAAGCTCCGATTGCCTCAAAAGAAAGAGCAGCAGGCAATATAGGACACAGGACATGTGGCTTATACAGTCCAGGGTTCGGATCTGTAGTTGATGCTTATTTGAAAGCACCCTGAGTGTGGATCCTGTGCTGCCTGACGCCACTGTGCAATGGGAGGGATTTTTTAATGGCTTTCTTCAAGATGCTGATTGTTGGTTCCCCCTCTCCCTTTCTTCCCCCCAACTGTAATTCTTCTGATGCTGTGCAAATAGATAATTAAAGTGTATCATTCGATGTAGGTGACAAACAGGCAGTTTCTTTTGAAAGCGTGTACTTCTTTTTAGCTGCATTTCATTCTGGTGTTGCACTTTGAGATGCTTGCCTGTAGAGGGATGATGACTGCTTTAATTCAGTTTGTTTCTCTGGTAAGTAGACTCTGAAGAATATTGGAGGAGGTTTTTTTGTGTCCCAAGAGCACACCATCCTAGTGACTCCAGGCTGTTTTGGAACATTTTATGGCTTTTAAATCTTGTATCATGTGCCAATTATCACCCTAAAAGAGGGTGGCTGTATTGGCATTAGTCTGTTGGGAATTTCTTCCTGGATATGATCATGATGGAGATCGAAACCATTTCAAATGGACAAGAAACGACACCAAGCCACTTATGATCTTAGTTTGGCTCCGTGAGACTGTGTTGATACTCTCTTTTCACCTTTTTTTTTTTGATGGAAAGGTTGGCGTTTCTTAATACAGGCTTTTGGTAATTTTAGTATGTTGAGACTTCTAGCCATCTCATTTCTAGCTATACCTTCAGGAGAAAACAGTCACAGCTGATTGCCTTCCACATGAATCTTCAAAGTACTGAGGCTACTAAAACACTGTAGAAAACTATTAAGCTATAATCAAAAACTAATGAAAACAGCTTTTTAATGAACTAAAAAAGAAAGTGACTGACCTGTACTCAGGATTTCTTACTGCATGTATACGTGTGCCTTCATCAGGAGCATGATCAGCCCTTGAATGATGAGTTCTCACTCTGGGTCATGATTTCTGGATTATTTTTTTTTTTCCTGGCATTGGAGGCTGCTGACTGTGGAGTGAAATCTGCTTTTATAAACTCAAATATGAGCGTAAACTCTTGTGGCCAGTTTCGGGCTGGTGAGATGTTTATTTCACAGAATTGACTTGTCCAGTCTTCAGTAGCAATACCCTGGATGCAGTGAGGCATCAGGAAGGTTTCTTTGAGTTAAAGCCTAGCCTTCGCTTAGAGGTGCTTACAGTGTAAAAGTCCACCTTACTTATGCAAATATACCACGAAAATTTGAAATACATGAATGGTCATGTGAGGTAGGAGTGTCTTCTGTTTTTATTTAGAAACAAAAACTTTTGATTTCTTTGCAATGTCACGTGTTGCATCTTAGCTTAGACAGAATCTTTTAGACCAAGTTATGATGCAGGATCTAAAGGTAGAAAACCAATTTTTTTTAAAGAAGGCAGTATTTCAAAGGCTGAGGTTTTTTGAAAACAATTTGGTGCCAAAAGCTTAACCTGTTTTTCATAAACATGGTTGCTAGTTGGAGCCAAAACAAACAATTAAGGTCCTCAAATGAACCAGACTGAGGAATCATAGCTACCCTTGCAGACTGCTAAGAATTGTAAGCGCAGCTAAGCGTGAGTCAGAAAGGAAGTTCAGGAGGGGGGACTCGGGTGGGGTGGAGGGTTTCCTGGTCACTTCTTCCTCACTGCTACTTTTCTTGGAGGTGTATGAGAAAGATTCTTTAGCGGTGAGAATCAGAGGTGAGAAGTTGGTTGTAAGTTGTATTCCTCTCCTCTGCCTTGCCTTGTTTTTTCTGGTGACGCATGCTCCCTGAGCTTAGGGTGGCTACATTAGGTGGTAAAAGATGGAGTGAAGCTTCAGAGAATATTTAAAGATATCCTATCTGCTGAAGGCATGGTCTACATGTGGTTTACAGTTAGATGTTTGGGACTTCCATGAGTGAGCCAAGATGGTTTCTGTGTAAAGATTTTGTGGAACAGAAGTAGGGGATTGGGAAGACTCTGGGGTCTGTGGGCATCTTGGGAGAGCCCCTCTATGTTTGTGCTTCAGTTCCCTTTTCTAAACTGTCTTTATAAAGATCTACAGGAGAAGTCCATGTGTTTTGCTTGACTTATAGCAGTGTAGATATTAGCTGGGAAATGCACTGGATGGTCAGCTTTCTAAAAGACTTGAACAACTTCTTGAGAGATACCATAGCTAACCATCATAGCAATTGAACTTAACCTGCTTTTTGTAGACTTCTGTTTGGAAAATAGTTCCAATCTATTCCAGAAAGTAGAGGGCTGAATTACAAGCACAATACCCTTTCTCATGGAAAAATAGTTTTAATTTGAGAGACACTGTGTAGTCATAGTATTTCACTTACCTGCGTGCTCCTTTATAGGCAAGTTAGAGAGGCTTTTTTCTTCTTTTTGCTATGTCTGTGAGAGAAGTGGCAAGCTGCACATTATTTATGAGCTGTTGCAGATACTGGACTTCTGCATGACATCTTCACCTCATAAATGCCTTGTTGGAGAAAGAAGAATAGCTGGCGCGTTTTGTTTTCCGATCCTCCAACTCCCACAGACGTACCCTGGTTATCTGACTTGGCTGTGTGGCAGCCCTTGGCAGTCCGGAGATTTTTGCCGAGTGAACTTGCAGGAAGTACTCTGAGACAGATCAGCTGGATGTGTGCTCAGTTAACTATAAACAAAATATTTGTCTTTAAACATAAACCAAAAAGGAAATGAAGCAAGGAAATGTTAGTAATCCTCCTTAACGAGTGTAAGTAACAATGTCAGTGTTGATTCTTTCCAAAAACCCATCATCTCCGCCTGTTAAAATGTTTTTCTGGTGGATGCAGAGTTTTCACGAACACTGCTGTACCGTGAGTATACCTGCTGCTCATCGGTACAGCATGCCTTTGGCATTTTTAAAATGGACACTTTCCTCAAAACTTTAGGACCTAAATCACAGCTTCAGGATCTTGCATACTGCTGGAGAAGCTGCTTGAAGCCGTGAGACTTGGGCGGTTTTGTAGACAACAACTGTACCCTCTGCCTCCCTGCTCCCTCCTTCAATTGCCGAAACCTCCCTCCTTGAGCTGTTAGAGGGGTGACAGGCAGTTGGGATGCCATGCCCTTCGTCAGCCAGCTCTGCCTGCTGGAGCTGCTCCATCCTTCTGGTGCACCAGCACCTGGTGATGGGGAAGCCTTCTCCTTGTGAGCTCGTGGCGCTGGATAAAGCAGAGCTGCAGTCTGTAGCATGGAGGGAGGACAGAATGAGGAATCGCACTGAAAAATGGCTTTCACAGCAGCAAACGCACTGACCTCTGAGCACAGGACAGAGCTACAGCCCCAGACTTTCTCATGCCACTGATCCTTGTGTCAAATTCACAGGGAACTGCTGGGCCTGTAGCATCGCTCTGTCCTCTCAGGTTTTTACTGTGTTCCTACACGCGTGTGCGAGGGTAATAGCCTCACAGCGCTTCCAGGCAGGCAAAGATCTTGCCTTCTGTTGAAAGAATTGATGTATGTACTGTGTTCGATCCCCTCTGTGAAAGAGCAAGTACAGCCTCTCTAGTAAACTGTGGCTGTTGTAGGTCTGTTACTCGTTTCTCTGCAGAATGAGGACTCTCTTGTAATTATCGCTGGTTGATTCAGGACAGGGACCTGTCAAGGTGGCATATCCAAGGGAAGAACCTCTCTTTTCCCCCTTCTCTCCAGACTTCCTTCCCTGTTTTGGCATTCTAAGAGGTAAAAGACTATCAACAAGTGGTAGGTTTTTCTCTTCATTTATTTTATATCTTACAGTCACATTATCCCTTACCAATAAGGAACTGTGTTTTCCTGTAGAATATCATTACATATGATCTGGTTGAGTTTCTGGCGTTGGGCACCGTTTCCCTGAGAGCCAGTGAAGGATCCTCGGGTGCTGTGCAGGATGCTGAACAGGATGCTGCCGATGCCCAGCTCCTGCTCAGCTGCAAGGTGTCCTGAGCCAGACACAAAAATTACGCCCTGGTTCCCAGGTGGCTCCTGGAGGTGGACATGTCCCTGGTGAGCTGCAAGTTTCCATTAAAATTCAATCTTTAGATGAAGTAAACGTGCTACCTCAGGACTGGGACGGGGATTTCAGCTCATGCGGGAGCCTTGCTGGCGAGGCAGCCTCTGTGCATGGGCATAGTGAAGGCACTGGTAGTACTGGGATTTTCTATTTAGTATGTTTATTTTTTTCTTTAAAGTCAACAAGACTTTCCTACTGAAATCAACAAGAAATCAAACCTACTTTTGAAAATGTTCCCAGTTACAACAGCCAGATGACAGAACCTTTTTTAACAGTTCAGTGAGGAGAAATCAGATGTCAGAACTACTGAGAGCAGTGATTTAGTAAGTACTTAAACCTGAAGGAGAATAAACCTTGATTAGTGGAGACAAATCTCACATACTTAAAGGCACTTGGAAAGAGCGTTTAACTAGCTATCACATGAATAAATTCTGTGCAGGCAGAAGCTGAAATTAATATCAATGTGAATCTCACTTTGGGCAGCTTCTGCATTTAGTGCAAAATCACAAAATATCCTGTTTCCTCTCTTGTCCCCCCACAACCAACAGATGTTGCCCTGGTTGTGGTGGTAGAGCCCTGTGAGGGGCAGGCTGATACTTGGCAGAGCACAAGAAAATTCCTGAAATACTTGAGAACTTCTTTGGAAAGCAGCTTTGACTGTTATCACTTTGTTTCCGAAATAAATGCTGGGCTCCTTTGCAAACAGAAACAAATGATGAACCTAATGCTGGTCTTCTTGCAGCCATGGCTGTAGTAGGTGGGTATTTTTCTCCCTCTCTCAAAAGGGGGGGCTTCTCTCTCCATTTTTGGCTTTTGGCACGTGTTACCAAAATATTTGCAGTGCAGTAACACGTATTCTTTCATCTTGAAAGTGGGAAATAAAACATATTTGTTCCTATATGCAAATACCCTTTTCCCACAAAAAAAAAAGTTTGCTTTGTAAATCCAGTCTGGTTTTCTCCTCGTAGTGTGAATTCCAGTGAGCTCTGTTTCGGAGGGCAGGCACGTGTGCTTCCAGGTTATCATGGTGTGGGCATAAAGGGTGTTCACAGCTCTCCCTCTGATGTTTGTAAGAATGAGTGAGACTCCTTAAAGAAAGGACCCCAGTGTAGTGGTTGAAATGACCTTCTTCGGAAATGCCATTCATGCCGGAGCACATAACCTTCCTCCCCATCTCTTACCCTGCATAGGAGGGGCTGTGGGATACAAAGGAGCCTGGGAAAGGGAACGCAAATTCTTCTGTACAAAGGAAGCTCAGAATCCTGTGGTATACACACGGGTCTCTGTCTTCCGCCTTAAAAATGTTTTTCTTTGCCCTGTAATCAGAGAATTTTTTGCTTATTAATTTTACTTTGGGTGGAGAGAAAAGGGAAAGATCTATTGTTTGGATGGAAGTCGCTGCCGGGGGCGACAATTGGGCTATTGTTGGGCTGTAATTCTAATCTGGGGCTCCAAGGGGAGGTGAAAAGGAGGAAGAGGGATATGAACAAAACCAAGTATTAACTCTGTAATAATCTCCCGTTGTTTACCTGAACAAGGATAGCCAGAGGTTTAGTGTTTTTTTGTTGGGTTTTTTTTCTTCCCGAAGGCTAGTGAAACACGGTGTTATTACAAAGGGTGACGGTACTCTCCTGCGAGCATCGGGGAATTTTTTCTTTCTGTCTAGCAGAGGACATGCAGTTATTTTTCTAAAGCCAAAATCCAAACTGTTAGTTGAAGGCAGAAACAGGCCTCAGGAAATGCTGTTTCTTCTGGCAGCAAGAGACAAAGATCCTTGTTCTTTAGACCAGTCTTTGTATAATTCAGAACAATAACAATTTTTTTTTAAATGTCTGATAAGGAGTAAGTACTCATTATCATAATGTGTTGACAGAGCTATAATTAAGATTGTTCTTGTCACTTTTTTTAACATACTGCCTTCCTTTGGGAGATCTTAATTGCTGAAAAAATTATTGCTGTGTATTTACATTTGGCAAAAAGAAACTTGGGGACTGAGCGTTTCAAAGCTGCACCGTTTGCTTTGCTGGACTTTTACGTGAATATGAGAGAGAGAAGTTGAGAAAGGAGTGAAAAGATCCTGTGGACTAACTCAGGTGTTGCTCAGGCTCCATCCATGAGAATAGTGAACTGGTTGCTTTGTAGCTTCCTAAAAACTTTCTGTCTATCTGATGTTTCCAGATTGCCCCAAATATCCCAAGATTGCTTTGGGATCGCCCCCTTTCCCCCCCTGCATCCCTCCTGAGGGGTTGCTGACAAGGTATTTACACCACCGAACTGGTATATATGCTTCTGCTTTGAAAAACAGAGCCTCCTTCTGAGGTTAAATAACCTCTTTTGTTATTTTGATTACAATTGGAGGTGTTCATTTTTCCTGTGTATTTGATTTTTATTACACAGTATTGATCTCGAATGCCGAGTGCTTCTAAATGCTGATGCTCCCCTGGCCCTTTGAGTCTCCTGATGGAGAAGTCACATGTACGCCAATGAAGACTTTTAATATTCAGCTTTCATTTAAACTGCGACTTCATCCTCAGTGAGACATCGGCTTTTAATGCTGTTTTCACATGCGTCCCTGTCAGGTGGCGGTGCTGGGGAGGGAGGGAGCTGGAGGTACCTGAGACTTGTTCATCTCCAGCTTGATGGCTGGTAGCCTGCCCAAAATAGGGGAGGTTGTCATTCAGGCTTTCGATTTTTATGAGCATTTGAGATGTAAAATCTTTACTCCTTGTTTTCAACTGTAGAGTCTTTCTATTTAAAGTAAATAATCTTATTATAAATCAGCATTTTCTGGAGGAAACTGTCTGGCTAAAGTGCGATGTCAACAGTGCTGCATTCTCGTACCAGCAGAAGAGGAAGGATCTAGTGTTGTTACCCAGAGCTCGAGAGTCGACACGGAAGAAATTCACATGAGCAGGGCTTTCTGCTCCTTATTTTTTTTTTTGCACAGATGGGTCTGTTTTGGTTTTGATTAAACATTAATAAAAAATCAATTTATGACTCCATGTAAGTAGTATTAGATAATTCTCCTTTTATCCATGGTAAATAAAAACGTTGTTAAAGTGTGAACAAACAACCGTCTTGGCTTGGTTCGAGATTAAGAGTGGATCAGGAGTGCAGATTATAATTAAAATCACAGATTTCATAATTGAATGATTTTATATTTCATGAGAATATTTAGTTTAGCTGTAGCAGGATAACAAAAAAACCATTATGGAACTAAGCATCTAAAATGTTCTGCAAAAGAGTACAAAAGTAAGATTTGACAAATTGTTTAGTAGAAGAAAGATAATCTTATTTTATGAGTAAGGAAGGGATTCCAAAGTAGGAGGAATGAGGGAAAATTTGGACAGCCCACAGGATTTAGGGGTCTGAATACTCTTGATTCACTTCAAGGGTGAACTGAACATCCACCCCAAGAGCTCTAACAAACAAACAGAAATTAATTTTGAGTACGGCTGCTGTCTGGAGGTAGCTGAGGAGACCGTTTTCCTGTTGGACTGAGTTACAAACCAGTTTTGCCAATGGATGCGTGCTGAGTCTGGAATTGCTACCCCACCAAACAGAGTCTCTTGCGGTTTGAGATGAAGGTGCAGAGCAGAACTGTAAGCTTGGAAGAAGAGACAGCCCGGAGCGGTCATTGCAGGGTTGGGCTGGGAGAGCAGCTAAAGCTTGGGGTTCATTCAGATTCTTGGAGCAGGGAAGGGATGTGAGTGATGACAGTGCGTCTTCCAAGGTGTTTGTGTGTGTGTCCCATTATTTAGAGTCCAATGCCAGATGATATCAGGAAATGGGAGACAAAATGCTACTGTTGAGTGTTGTGCAGGATTATTAAAAGCTAGTCAGTGAAATGACACACCTGCCAGGGGTTGCTTCCGACTTGGATTCTTTCTTCATGTTTTAATTTCCTTCTGTAGGGGGAAAGGGGTTGAGATGCCTGAGTTGCCATTTGGATCTAGGTGTCCATTAGATTCTAAGGGTGATGCAGATAAATTTTGCAATGGGAAGGCTGATGTGCCGTTAGTGATGTGTATAGTTAAAAACTAACTGTGGTGGAAAGCAAGGAGTTCTGTCATCCCAAATTCAGTCTACCTGCTGGTTGTGTGATGATGCTGAAGTGAAATGCTGCTCCCTAAATTAATCAGTGTTTAATTGGTAATAAAGACAGCTGGCTTATAAGACTGTTGATTAATATAAATACAATACTTTTATTTGAAATGAGCCGTGCAACAGTTTGAGGGCCTTCCATACTAAAAATGTTGCCTTACAGCTTTCTTGGAAGCTCTTGGGAGCTGTAGTCGACTCTGGTGTAGTGATGTGAACTTGCCCCACTCGAGATGTCAGGAGAGCTGTTGTCCTCTCAGATTTACTCTCAGCTGGCACAGGAAAAAAAAAAAACAACTACTAGACTGGAGCCTGGTATGCTTTTTTTTTCCTTGGCCTAGAGAATAATAGGTTTTGGAAAGGCCTATAAAAAGCCAAATTAATTTTTGTGCACTAACAGTATCTTTGGGTGGTAGAAGAAATGTGCAGCTACAGTCCAGTTATTTGTAAGAATTAAATGTGGGTTTAAGCATTTTACCTGCAATTAGTCTGGCAGTAACTGTGATTTTTGATTCCCTTTGATTTTTTCTTCAGGCTGAAGTACTGAAGAAGTCTTTGTTTTCATGGGTACATGAATAGTTCGGGGTCTTTGTGCTTCTTTGTACCTTTTCCTGTTAGATTCCCTCCTTTTTGAGCTGAAGAGAGCCGAGTTGCAGTCTGTATCTGAGATGCGAGCAACCTGCATGTTTTCAATGTTGTAATGGAATTTCTTTTATTTTACCACTATTTCAACCAAGTTTTTTAGCAGTGTGCAGTATCTGCGGATTTTTGGTGAGGTCACCCCTGTGGGTCCCGAAGGGAGGATGCAGCTGTGGTGAGAATAAGGAGTTATTCTGGCGGGGTGGGGCACTGCGACTTTCAGTTACTTGATGATAAATGCTGGACCATTTGTTGTGTACGAATGATGTAGTAGTAGTTGGAAAAACTTTTTGGCCAGCTTTGACTTGTTCTGTTTGTTAGTTTTGTTTGCACCCAGAGTGCAGGGAAGAGGATTGAATTAAGCTTTAGCATCCTCTCAGTTATTGGGCCAAATGCCGCTACTTTTGCTGCCAATAAAGCCTCCAGAAGATGTGTAGGCATGAGGAGTGTGGGAGTTTCAGAATACACAGCATCTCTTAAATGACACGGGATTTGTAAAGTGCAGCTTGTGTAACTGGTGATACCTAATCTCTCTTGTCCCTTCCAAGAGGCACGTTGATGATCCATATGCTTGATGGAGGTGTTTCTTTGTTTAAGGGAGATAAGAATTGCATAGTTGATCAGAGATGTCTTGCCTTTGATTTGCCTGCAGGCTTCCAAATTTAAGCCATAAATTCAGAATATTTGCTTGCTAGGTGAAGGTTTGATCTTTTAAATAAAAAAAAAAGTTTTCCTCTTAGAAAAGGAGACTTGCCATCCTTCATCCCCCTGTTTCCCCTTATTTTGAGAGGAGAAAGAATCACAGAATCATAGAGTTGCCTAGGTTGGATGGGACCTTTCAGATCATCTAGTCCAACCCTCAACCTAACTCTGAAAAAAAACGTCACTAAACCATATCTCTAAGCACTATGTCTACCTGTCTTTTTAAATACCTCCAGGGATGGTCCCTCAACCACTGATCTGGGCAGCCTGTTCCAAGGCTTAATAGCCCTTTCAGCGTAAAAATTTTTCATAATATCCAGTCTAAACCTCCCCTGGTGCAACTTGAGGCCATTTGCTCTTGTCTTATCACTTGTTACTTGGGAGAAGGAAGTTTAGGGATGAGGGAGAGGACGTCAGTGTTTGGTGTGAGAGGCATAATGGAGGAGTACACCACGCAGTCAGGCACTGCGTGTTACTGCTCTTCTCGCAACTAGGTGGATGCATGAAATGCTGCTTTGCAGGTATTTTGTTACTCGATGTGGTGTCATTCCTCCCGAGTGGCTTGGCATGTCTGACCCTGCCTGATCCCCAGAAATTACCATTCCGCTTTTCCAAGCTTCCTTGTGGAAGAACCTGTTGGGACAGTGCTTACAATAGCTTTGGCCTTTGTGGATGGAAGGCGATAGCTCGTGCAGGCAGTGCGGCGTGGGGCCTCAGGAGAGGGTCTCTAGGAAGCAGGTGATATCTAAATCATAGAATCATTTAGGTTGGAAAAGACTTTAAGATCAAGTCCAACTGTAAACGTAATGCTGCCAAGTCCACCGAAAGCCAGGTTTAAGTAGCTGAAAGTGTAAGTTTTGAGAGACTACTTATGTGCAGGAGAGCAAAGGAAATTGGGAGAGGGAGGAAAGCAGAATGATTTATAAATATTTTATTACTAGGTATAGAAACAAGGTGTGCTGACATCTGTTTTTTATTTCCCAGTGCAGTTGTTGCTGTGTACTGCATGTGGAATAGCTTCAGCCTCCTTTGTGGCACTGTCCTCCTTAAAAAAACAACACAAACACACACAAAACCCCCGCAAAACAGTGGAAGTGCACACTCCACTAAGCCTACAGAGAATAAGCTTGCTTTTGTTAACTGTTGAATTCTTTGGACTATTTTTCCCCCGGAGCCTGTGCATTCCAGGTTGAGGTTCCCTGCTCTGGGGGTTGGAGGCATCAGCCTGGTGGTTTGGGCTCTTGATTGGCAAGATCCTGAAGTTACTTCCTAACTTTAAGCACAAGTAATGCCGTGAGATTTAATGTAGGTTCTTCATAGTCTTAAAGTCAGTCGGGGGTTTTCTTGTCTTCACTATATCGGGAATTTAACGGGCAAGACTTTAAAGTGAGTAGTGGGTTGATTTCAGTTTCTACTTATTTTGAAGATGCTTTACAGCGGGTCTTTTTGGTCCTCCTTCTAAACCCTTCTGTTTTGAATCTCAGCACCCTGACAATCCTCGTGTCTCCCTATCTTCTACCGTGTGTTTGAACCAAAGAATTGGTAGTGAGGAGCTGGGCACAAATCCGAGAGCACCTTTTTCTCCCTCCCTGCACACCCCTCTGCTTTTTTTTTTTTTTTTGAAGTACACGTGTTTTTTTGAGTGTTATGAAAGGGTTCAGTCTGGTTGTTCTCTGTTTTGAGAAGATGGAAACAAAATGTCAATGATGTTTCACTTAAATTTGTGTTTAATTTAGTGTTTCTTGATGTGTGATGTGTAGGCAGTGGTGGTAGTGATGTCTGCATAGGGCTGCGTAAAAATTAGGAACTGCTGTGTTCTTTTAGAGCACTTGAAGAATAAATCAAGGCCAAATTTGCGCTCCCTTATGATATTCTGTGTGTTGCTGTCGACTTCAGAATAGCTAGGCTTTTTTTCTTTGTGTAGTTGTGCAGTGATATAAAGACAGACAACTTTTTCCTGGTCATCTGATTTTTTAGATTTTTTTTTTTTAATGCTGCAGGCTGCCGCCGGTGAACCTTTTCCTTTTTTCGCTTTTAACATTTCCTACAACGCAATTCTCTTTTAAAAACACGATATGTAGCCCATCGTGTCTAAAATACTCCAAATGTTTTCAAAGCTAGCTAGTTACAACATTCAACGCGTGCAGCTCCGGTGCCTCCCAAAAATAGTCACCTGAAGTGAAAGACAGAGGATGAAACTGAGCCGCTGGGTTTCGGTCTGCCCGGGCTGTCTCCCCACACGGGCTGCGCTCGCATTCCTCCGGCCGGGGGCCCGGGCCTCGTTTGAAAGCAACCTTTCAGGCTCATGAAGCTGCATTGTGTAAACATCTTCAGCAATAATTTATTCTCTTGAAAGAGGCCAAACTAACCCTCCCATCCTGGTTAGAGCTGCCTTTAAGATGTTAGGCTGCGCGGCACATTTTCCGTCTTGCAACCAGCGTGACATCACGTGGATGTAGCAACATAGTGTGGTCAAATACCATTTTAAAGAAATTTTAAAATCCTCCCCCGTGGGGCGGCTGTATTGGGAATGTTCTTCCTTCAGCTGTATGTTATCAAGCTAAATAACAAGTCTTGGTTTTGCTAGAATGTTTCTATATGTGTAGGGAAAAAACCCCAACCCGCTGCTGATTCCAGTGCATTGATAATTTCCCTCCCCGCTTTGTTTTTTTGTCGTGGAAAAAAAGAAAATGCTGCTGTAAGAGATCTTTATAAAAATCTACCTGCGTAGAAACGTAAGTGGAATTATATTCTGAAATTCAGAGCGTTCGTAAACATAGTTGTAAACAAATTCATAAAGTCATTGTAGAGAAACATATAACTTTGTTGTGTGGGGGTTTTTTTCTTTTTTTTTTTCTTATAAGGAGCAGCATTCTTAACTTTTGCCTTATGGTTTTTTAGCGCAGCCTCAGAAGCTCCATGTTTGTTTTTATCCTGTAATAACACTCTCCTGAGCAAGGACATGGCATCTTTGGGGTTTACCTCTGTCTCCAGCCCCTGGGAGGTTGTTTACTACTTTCTGCCTGGACTAACAGGCCTGTCCCAGGGATCCTCCCTGGGGAGCAGGATTATTGACTTCTGCCAAAATACCACCTCGGTGCTGGGCCGAGCTGCAGGGCTGGTGGCGGCGGGATGCTGCCCTTGGGGATGCTGTTGATGGGGGTGGCCGTGGGTATGATACCCCAGGGGCAGCGGGAGGCTGCCTGTGGGGATGCTGCGGTGGGGTGGTGGGATGCAGGATGCTGCAGGCAAGCAGAGCCCCTGGCAGTGCGAGTTCAGCCCATGTCTGCTCTCAGTGCCGGGGCGGGGGGAAGAAAACAGTGAGACCCTTTTCAGGAGTGAAGTATGTTTAAGCCTATATTTGGATGCTGCGCCTCTTCTAAATTTGGTTTCTTCTCATTAATACAGGAGCTGCTTTAATCGCCCTGAAGGGAAAAACATGGGGTTGCTGTAGGGATGGGTTATTCTGGGTTTTTTTTCTCCACTTTGTATAAAAGGCCGAGGTCTGCTGTGGAGGGCTGGAGGCGAGGGAAGGTGGAGGGCAGCAGGGAGGGTCTGCTTTCTGAGCTCCTTTGTGTGGCGTGGAGCTTCCCTCTTCACCTCCCCTCTGCCTGATGCGGGGGGCCCTCGGGGAGGGGGCAGCTCCTTCGCCTACTGAAAACGGCGCTGGGGCAGCCATGGCAGCCATCCTGCGATGGGATCTGTGCTCTGTCCCTCGCCCCTTCCCCAGGCAAAGGCAGCCTTCTGGGTTTCCTGCAGGGAGGCGGCTGTCCCCGCATGGGGGGAGCGTGGAGAAGGAAGCCTGGCAGCACTGTGTTAAAATAAGTGTTTTTCTACCTTTTGCCGTGACCTGAATTGGGTTTCCCTCTCCCGTGCAGCAGCCCGATGCGCTTGCGGTGGGTGTGATGGAGGAGAAGCGGATGGAATTATTTGCATCGGGGCTGCTGGGAACGCGTGGAGTGGATCCATGCGTGGGAACAGGGCCTCTCGCCTCCCGGGCTCCTTGCCCAGCTGCCGGCCAAGGAAGCCGAGCTAGCCAAGCTGCCGTGCTCTTGTTGCCCCACGCTGGTATGCAGGTTTTTGCCGGGCTCATTGCACACTTACATACCTTCCCCTGAGTGCCAGAGATGTTTATAACTAGCTCCCTTTTGTGACAGGGGATGGGATTTGAACATGGCTGCATCCATCGGGGAGTCTGAAGGGCCTGGTGGGCTCATCTGCTGGCAGTCTCCTGGTGGCCTGGGCTGCTGCACCCATCCAACTTCGATGTAATGACAGCAGAGACCTTTGCGTCTGTGCAGTTGATGGCTTGTAATAATTTGATTTGCAGTAATTCCTTCCAGTTGCAGCAGCATTCAGAGCGTGGCTGGATCCTTTAGGTACCTCTGTGCAGGTAGTAATGTTTCAGAGGCGATGCTGATAAATGTGAACAATTATGAAAAAGATTAAAGAAGGGGAAAAAAAAAAAGTAAAAATACAAGTCCATCACAGTATTGCAGTAAAAGCATAAAGGACTTTGGGTACTAAGCTTAAAAATCCAGACACCCTAAGGAAATACAACAAAATTGAATTAGTTGCAGGAATTAATTCATTTTTGTTAACTTCTGCTATTAATCATTAAAATTATCTGAGATAGAAATTACAATCATAATAGGTACTTTTTGCTGTGTTTCAGGGTACTCTTCCCTCCAGTAATTTGACCTAGTTTACTGGTGTTTTAATTCCACTCTCTCATTTTGAACGTTTTCTTCTTGTTACCGGCTTTGTAAAGTCTTCTAAATGTTTTATGGTTTGCTCCAGTCCAGGATTGAATGGGACAGGCATTATCTTCTGGTTAGAGAAAAACTGTGTTGAAAACCAGTACTAGTGAAGTTCCTTAACAGAACAGATGCATCTGACCTGAAAAAAGTCTTGTATGCTCCAAAATTTACTCCTTGCCCCCCTTCTCCAACAGCATCTCATAAAAGATTTTTCTACTGTAAAAATCCCTTGCTTATATCCTTAGACCATTCAAGTTAGAAAACCCTCTGGCTAGCCACCTTTCTGTCTCTGTGTGCTGAAATAAGAGGGGTTTTTTGTGTTTCACACTTCCAGTAGTCTTCTGAAGTGAAGATTTAACTTCGTAACTAAGATTTGCTTTTTAAAAAACGCTATTGGCCTTTTGTGAAACTTCTGTGGAGTTTCTGTTGGAGTTATTTGTTCAGTATGAATTTCTTTGTGTTGCAGAAATGATGCACATGCTCCAGGGGAAGCAGCAGGTTCTGGGGGCGATGCATTAATGGAGAAATCTTGCTCTGTTGTGGTAGAGCTCATTTCTAGGACAGATGTACTTAACTAATTTTTTGAATTGAATGCAAATCATGGGTAGTGCAGGGTGGCACTTTACTAGTGGCTCGTGAAATGTGTTTTTCCATGAGAAGTGAAACGTGCTGCTTTGTGCCGCAGTCAGAGCATGAGGAGTTACTTCACATATTTATCAATGAGCAAACCTGACAGGTCTTTAGATAGAAGCTGAAGAATTGTGTTAGTGTTTATCCTTTTGACTTGTGCTCTAACATATTTCATAGCAGTCCTCTTCAAATGCGCGCAGTATTGTAGAGCTGATAAAATCACTTGTAAGGAATTAGGCTCAACTTCTAGAAAGTTCAGATCCCTATGGCTAGGGTAGCAATTCATACTTCTACTTAGTGAATTTTGCAAGCAGTATTAAATCACTGAGTTTAATGTAATGACTTTTGTTTTCAGAACTCTTCTGAGTGAAAATTACCGGTATGTAATTTCCTCTCTTACAAGACAAGTGGTTTTCATATACTGTATGGTGCCTGTATGTAAAGTACCCCATCTTTAGAAAATAATTTCTGCTGCATTCTCATTCCCTCACATTGTGCAAGAATGGAGCGTTTCTATACCAGGGGATCATCTGAACCACTATGGTTTCAAAAATAATTCTTTTTTTTCTCATTTTTGAAAAGTCATGAATTAAGTGCTATTTCAAAAAAAATTAATTCTGAATATCTACCAGTTTGATAAGATACTTACTTTTCATTTGGACTTGTCTGGATTACACGAAATTTAGATCAGTGAAACACCTAGTGACATCCTTTCTTTTTCAATTAATCTCCTACCTTGTGGGCCAGCACAGTTTCTGTGGTGTTTCAAAAATGCAATAGGTAAACTCCTAAAAAGCTTTTAAATCTAAGTGTATGCTATTAACTGGTCTCCTTTCTGGAACAATTGCCCCCTTAAATTACACCACTCAAGGCTACATGATGCAAAATAGAACGAGACGCTGGTATGAAGATCTGTGCTCCCTGCCCTTGTCCGCAGTCGGTACCTGGACCCCCTCTTTGCCCGTTCTCTACACTCCACTGTGGGACTGCACCCAAACACCATGTTCCCATTGATGCTCCAGGCTGTCCTCGCCAGCGTTGTCTGGTGGACTTCCCATTACCTTCAGAGTTCGGCAGTCTTGCGTTTCTGTGAGGAGGAGTTACTAAGCTTTTGTTTGGAAATGAGTCCCCTCTCCTGTGAAGGCTCCAGGCTGTGACCTGGATCTTCAAGGCTGTCACTTCCTCGCTGCGTCAGAACTGGATAAAGTCGTATCTCTCTTCCAGCTAATGTTTACGTTTCTAGTTGATGAGTTAACCCAAGTAAAACAAATGCAGACTTTGAAAGTACTGGAGTAGCTTCCATCTGGGTCTCTTAGAAGTTTTCTTGCCCAGAGCAGGAGGCCACAGTGCCTGATGCTCCTGCACCGCTCGCCTGTCTTACACAGGGACCTGGGCTGCTCAGATGATTTAAAAAAACAAAACCAAACCCCTAAAGTCAATCACCACGTCATCAGCTCTGAAAAGCATCAGTGTAAATTATTCTCCGGTGCATTTAAAAGAATAGTGCATGTAAAGCCCACTGGATTTGCTACCTGGATCAGCAGATCCATTGGATGTCTTTTCAGTGAAAGAAAAATAACCGCTGAGAGTTGATGGATGGTGAATGGCCTCTGCAGCAAATCAGCACGGGGTGGGAAATGAAGGGTGGATAGTGTGTGACTGATAAGTAGCACTTACTGTAAGGAGCTTAAAAAAAAGGAATAATCTGAGAGTGACTGTAACTTGCAGGAGCATCTCACTTGTGGCTGTACTGAAATCTCTGTTGCAGCTCTTCTTTTTATATCCTTTGTCCTTTGAAATGCTTTGCTGTTAGGGTTGGGCTCTTATTTATTTATTTCTTTCTCTCGGCAGCTGCAGTGCTCAGACTAGTAGGCTGAGATGCTAACAATGCACTGCCTGCTGCCAAGAGAGGAGGAGGTATTTGCATTCATTTTCACTTTCTTATTCTGAATACAAAAAAACAAATAACCCCCCTACGGTCCCACTGAGTCCTGCCTCCCCTGAAATGTAAATATACATGTGCCGGCACGTGATTTAGAGTACTTACTGGTGGTGTGTTACATACATCAGCTTACCAGGCAGGTAATAGAAGTATCCATGTTCTGTAAAACAACACAGCCTTACAGTAATCCAGAATAGCCATATTAAAAAAAAAAAGCAAAACAAAACAAAACCCCAACCACAAACCCAGCCAGTAATAGGTTTCGTAGTAATTATTTAACAGATTAAAAGTCTGATACTTTACTCACATTTTTTTTCTGAATGGTTTTCTTTTTTTCTGAAAATTGCAGATTGTTCATACTGATCGTATTGGGAGCAGTCTGTGTGCAAAAGAGGCAAATTGTTTGAGTTTTTCACTCTTTAAGTAATTTTGACAACGATACAAGAAAGAGGAATGAGAGACTGAAGTTCTTGCAGGCGCAGCCTTTGGGGTGCGGAGCTGGGTGCTGGGGCGACTCCGGTATGGGTGTGGAGAGTTTGGGGTGCCGGGGGGGGCCGTGCTGCGCCGCTCGCTCCCTCTCGCTGGCAATCTTATGAATGGGAAACAAAACGGGATCGTAACCTTTCTGAATGTGGAGCTTGGGATGTGTTGACTGGATTATGAAGGCAGCAAATTAACTAAAGGGACAATAATTGGGG
>VXBO01006678.1:641285-723971 GCA_013400135.1 Rhinoptilus africanus | reverse complement strand
TTTTTTTATAATTTCAAAAGATAATACTAAGCTTTGCTGTATTTAGTTCTTCAAAGACCTTTTTATAGTTTTCCTCCCTGATTTTGATGGAAGAAAAAGTATTCCATATTTAAGTCATGCTCTCAAAGTAAAATGAATTCTAGCTTCTTGGGATAAATTTAGATTTATTTATTTTTTTGCTAAGTAGAAGGAATTTTTAATAGCTTTTAAAAGTTTGTCTGGTGTTCTGGGTATGCAAAGTGATGAAACACAATTGCACTAGTAGAAGTACAAAATTAATTTTTTTTTCTTTTGAACATCTGACTGGCCAGAGTTGTCTGATAATTGTGACATCTTTATTGCAAAGCAAAGGAAGTGATTGAATAAACCGGGGGAAAAAACCCCCACAATTGCAGCACTGCTGCTTACCTGCAGGGCTGTGTCCCTGGGATAAAGGGAAGGATATGCCTCGGAACGTTTCCCTTCTGCACCTCTGATGAGAACTGGGTTTCAGACGGTGCCACTTGGCGAGTCTGGGGCCTTTGCTGAGATGGCTGCAGCCCCGCTGCGTTGTTTCGGGTGGTTGTAATTGTTTGCAAAACATGTTTTGGGGCTCTCAGCACACAGGTACTTGTTCTGAGCGTACAGAATAATGTGCCAACAAACCAGGCACCGTGTGCCATGAGGGATTGAGGTAGCATTTCTTTGTCACAAGTACCCGTGTCTTCAGGCGTGGTGTGTTACTCTGCTCAGCTTTCAAAGCGGCAATTATTTTGACTGGACCAAAATATATCTTTGACCTTTTTTCCTTTTGAAATCTCATTTTGCTTTATGGGCTACTGTAGGTGATTTCTCTCTTTCTTAGTTAGAATATTCCAAGGACAAATTTATTTTGCTAGAGGAAAACTTTCTCAGTTTAAATTTGTCCGTTTCCGCCAATGCTTTCATAGTAATGTGTTTTGGTAGGTATGGAGGCTTAATCTTTTTAAGCATAGTCCACATCTTGCCACATTTTTCTATGTGAAGCCTGTAGATCTCCAGATTAATACTCCTGAATTTGAATAGGGTTTGACTCCTCAGCACTGGGGGTGGTGGTGGTTGTGGAAATTACCTGAGTCGTTACGTGGAGGCTGGAGTGCAAGGCCATTATATGGACAGAGAAAAATGCTTCCTTTCCCTGTCCGTGCTGGGCAGTACTCTTTCTGCTTTCTCTTAATTCCCAATACGACGGCACCATTTGGTGCTCTTCTGTCTCCAGACTTCACAAAGCTTCATAGAAGGAGTTGTGGGTTTCTTCATTTTTGTGGTTTATTATAGCTTAAGTACTGTAATGAATCTAACACCATGGGAGTTAGACCCCAATCCCAACCACTGCAACATACTTTGAATTTCAAAAATCCACCTGTGTCTTTTGCTCCCTCTGTATTAATATTTATTTATATTGAGCGTATATAGGATCTGCAAATTAGAAACAGTTTCTGTGCCCGGCATGTGTTAAAAACCCATCGGTTACGAGATACGTTTTTCATGTCAAATACTTAGGCTTCTCTCTGGGATTTATGACCTAGTGAAGTTTTTTGTTTAAAAGATGAGACATGGTTGCGTGATTCTTGGTCAAACCTTAGCACATTCATATGGATTGCGAGTGTTACCTGGCCCTCATTTGTATTAAATCCATCTCCTTCCTCATTTTGCTGCATTTATATACCTGTTAGAGTCTCTTTCTTTGCTGCCCTGTTGAGTTCAGTGACGTGCCAGCATCGCTGAACGCAGTGTGGCCTCAGGAGGGAATTTTGGATAAAGTTCAAGGGTTTTGACTCCTTTTGATTTTGAGAGGCCGGTGAATAGTCTGATGGACTTCATTGGCATGGCTTGGATTTACCTGGTACTTCTGGTGCCTCTGTACTGTAGGTGACTGGTGGAGCAGCACGGTTGAGCATCACAGTGCTTTCGCCTGCAGGCGCTGCTAAAATAAATCGGGTAAGTGTGTAGCAATGGCAGTATGGTTTGGGCTGTGAGCGGGCCTGGGCTGTAGATGGTGTATCAGTAGCATCGATACAGAACCCAGTGCCAGTTAGGGATGTAATTGCACAGAAATGGCCCCTAATACCAGTTTCAAGAAGAGCTGCCAAAACCACAGCGCTCAAGGCCTCTCCCTCTGCGTTCGGCCAGTGCTTGAACGAAACAGCCCCCAGCCTGTTCCTCCGGGACACAGGCCTGCCTTGTTAGGAAATCGGTGAAGTTTGGGAACCCACAATACCTCACATAGCTCTGTGTACAGTAACGGAGAGTGGAAATAGGGCCATAGGCATGAGCAACCAGACGAGTTATAAATATAGAATACTCTCTCAATTCCAGTTTCGTTAGTCATGGGAGGACAGTGAGAGTTTTATAAACTTATAAGGAATATACAAACAGTTCTGAATTTAAAATAACTCTGTATAATTTTTTTAGTGTGTGAAAAGAATATTCTTTTTTGAGACCATCCATGTAAGTATCTGCTATACGCAGTGTGTAGGGATCTGCGTATTTATATGTTCATGTGAATGTGACTTGAGATGACAAAAAAAGGTACTGCAGGGGAAAAGTGTAGCTCAAACATGCCAAACTCTAGCAGAAAGAGTGGGAAGCAGCGTGCTTCCTACTTCGTACTAGTATCAAAAACGTGAATCCCTCCCTTTTTCTTTAATAAGTGCCATCTGATGCTGTCTCCGGCTTCAAAGCAGTTGTGCGGCATCACTGCAGCCTGGAGCCCCTGTCAGATCCAGCGATACAGCTCACCTTGACTGTCCTTCCTATAAATAAATAAATAAAACTGCCTGGTACTCCCTAATCTGATCACAGATCCTTACTACGGGAGAGGATTTAGAAGGTCCAAGGCAATGTCATTATTGGGTTTTTTTCTAGTCATACTAACAGGAATTCCTCAAAAGCATGTGCGTGTGTACAGGCAGAGACAGCTCACCCATCCAGGTATTAACTGTGGATTTGACTTCATGGCCAGCAGGGAGGTGGGTGCCCTTTGTCCCACGTGTGTATTCCGTGTGTTTGCAGTTTCTGGGAGGCGGCATAGTCAAGCGTGGTTTTTCTCGTTCAGTTTATTTTATCAACATGTTGGAAGAACTGAACCGGGTCTGCCTCAGAGCGGAGGATGTTTTTAAAGATAATGGACTAAGTGCAGGCTGGACGACATAATGTCGTCCTCCAGTTGGGTTAGAAGAAAACGCTGAGCAAACTCACATGCTGTTCCTGTCAGTGCCCCTCGCTGACCCAAGTCACTTTTTTCCAGTGTTTTCTGATATCAGGTGTTTCAGTGCTTTGCTTGGCTTGAGCGAGTTGGGGATTTGGAGCTGCTGTAGTTGCAGTGGTTCGCTTGGGGCTTCCTTTTGGGTCACGACAATGTCCAGTGCCTCTGTGGATCAGGAGCATCCCTGAGCTTCTCAGGGCTCTGCAACCTGGCACAGCCGCAGACAGAGCTGTTCAGTAACCCACAAGTGAACAGGCAACCGCTGCAGCAGTTTTGTTCTTTGGAGATCAAACCATGTAGGATGGAGTTAAAAGTTGATGTCCAGACAATTGAGGATGATTTACAGACTATGAAAACAATTTACATCAAGTCTGAGAAGATACTCAACATTTTCCTTTTTCCTTCTGAAGTGCTTCCATCCACAACTGTGGTATATGAGAAGAAATTAATTTCAATGCGTGTTTCAAGTCAGTTACATCCTTTCTGCTGTCCATGCTGCCTGTGAATTTGTTAAAATGCATCAAGAGATGGATTAATGTGCAACCTTCCGGTCTGCTTTTGGGTCCTACAAACTCTGGCACCTTCTGTATTCCCTCTCAGTTTATAATAGAGGAAAGATTTAGAGTGAAAAAATTATTCCATGATTATTAAAACCAAGGAAAGAGCCCACCTTTTATTTGTTGTGGGTCTCAAGAGCACAGCCTTCCGTTGCTGTCAGATCTGCTTACACTCTCTTGTATTTCTGGAAGTTGTGAAGGAAATACTTTGTTTAATCGTTTTGAACATAATTGCCTTTAATACTGTTTCAAGCGATGTTGATCTTAACAGGATACCTTCACTTGCAATGTGCAAATATCGTAAGTGATGACGTACTCCCAGACTTACTAGTCTGTAATTTAAAACAAATGCACCCAAGTGTCTCTGATAACTTTGCAAACCATCACTATTCCTGCATCTTGTTTTGCCCTCCCATTCGAATTCTTCTCTCTTCTCTGGTTCCTAAATAACTAGATCTTAGTCCCGGTTTTCGTGGACTATCTCACTAGCAAATTAACAGCTTGAAAAAAAATTGCTCTGTAGTAAAACAGTTTGAACGTGTTTGCTCTTTCTGGCTGTTTCCTTGAGTTTTAATCTTTCCAATGATTAAAACTCACCAGATCTTGTTATTTGTTGTTAGTGCAGGTATCCTACTTGGAGATGAACAAAAACTTTCTAAGTTTGCCCTCCTGAGCCTATTGTAAACATTAGTTTTACTGAAGCTTTTTCTTTTCCGTTTCATTTTTAGGGTAATTAGCCTTTGACTAGAGCAGTGGTGATGTCTCCCTCTAAGATGAACATTATGTTTCGTTGCCTATGCCAGAGTGGTTAAACCTGTTGATGGCTTAATGCACAAATGTGAAGGAGTTTGAATCCCTCCGAACCAGTGACTTTTTTTTTTTTGCCCAAGATTAAACTGCCATTATCCTTCAGCGTTAAGAGAACTACATAATTTAGGCCAATGTGATAATGTTATCAAACTGTCTTCCTCCTTTAGAATAAATCTGGAATGTGAATAGTATTCTTCCTCCAGCTGGGACTTTGCCAAGAGATGACTGACCAGCACTCATTGCTTGCAGTATATTAATTAAATGCTGTAAAGCTTATTGCCTTACACTTGCAGCATTTGGAAGACAGGCAGATTAAATCTTGCTTTAAGCAACAAGAACCAAAACCCGGTTTAGTCATAATCTGGAGTGAAAAGAAAAATAATTTGCTTGAGAGCTGTTGTGCGGCAGCCCTTTTCTTTCCTTAAGTGTTACTGAGGAGTTTGGGAACTTCAGTTGCCCCTTTAGAAATGTGAATAAATTTGTGTCCCTGAGTGGTGGGTGACTGGAGCGAACGGGGAGCGGCTTTCAGTGCTGTGAGGTGACCCCCACTTTCCTGCTTTCAGCCCCACTGGCGTCAGGTTACTCTTCTGATTTGCATCTTCCAGTGGGAAGTTTCCCTTTCCGTAGAGGAAATGTTTCTAGAACAGTGCAGCACTGATGGTGAAACATTCCCAAACAGTTTGTTTACCCGGTGTTGAAGATAGAGTAAAACTGGCCTGAACGCCTCATAGATGCTTGTGTATATGCCTCAGTTGGGTTTGTTTATGTACTGAATTCATACTGGCGTGGAAGGGACAAAATGGACTTGTTTTTTTCCTCTTTCTGTCGAGTGCCAGCTGCAATGATGCCAGTCTGAGTTGTGCTGGGCAACATAAACTGTTTTGAAAGAGAATGCAATTCGTGCTGCCTGGGTTTGTCAATAAGTCGTGTTTATTTGCACCTTCCTGCTCGTTAGTATTACGCACTTAGCAGCAAATGGAGTAACTGTACTATCTCTCAGTTCCTGTTGACTGTGGTCTAAAGTAGTTGTTTTCTTCACTTAGGTTTCCATTTGCTTTAATTTTAGTGTGATGTGAGTAGCTGTAACGCTGCTGGAGCTTTTAGCAGGGTTGATTGCTTCACTTGCAGAAAACCTGAAGGGATGGGAGGTTTTTACAGTGACAAATAGTGTCCCCAAGTCCTCTAGTCACTAAATAAAATAAATTTAGCAGACGTGTTGTTATGTATCACAACTGAGAAGCCTGGAAATATTTTTGAGGTAACTTCTAGGGTAAAGAATGAATGATAGCTGGCCAAAAGAGGTGATGGTGGTGGAGTCATCAAACTCTGGTGTATCCAACTGAAATATGCTTTGGGTTGTTTTCATCACCATTTTTAATAGGCTGCTCTGTTCTTTTTGGCTTGGAAGGAGAGCTACAGGTACTTGGGCTTTTGTGTGTTTGAGGGATTACAAGCTGTGCCGTGGGCCTCTGGCTCCTGGGAGGTGTGCTGCTCTGTGTGCTGGTCTGGAGTGCTCTAGGTGCTCAAACTGTTCGGAAGGGAAGATACTAACGCTGAAGAAAAAAACTGTAAAACTAGAAGGCATGGAGTACCTCACCACAACAGTATGTTCCAGCAAAGTGTTCGTCCTATTGAATGATGAATATTTCCTCTGTTTCATAAGCCTTACTGCATCTGGTGGTATCTGAGAGTCGCCAGGTGCTGAGTGGTGCTGGGCTTTCTTCTCCTGACCTTTCTGCGCTCCTTTCTTCCACTTCCTTTGCTCTGGAATCATCTACAGGTGCTTCCAGCTGAGCAGTTGGATCCAGCTGCTGAACAACTGGCTTTACATGCATTTAGCGTGGTACTGTTTTTCCACCCTAAAATCCCAAGGAAGGGGTTGCAAGAGTAGATTTCTTGATTGATCTTTCATATGGTTAAAGATTGATCAGTTTATGGGCTGATGTCAGGTCGGGCAAATCCTTTGAGGTTGTTCTGAGGTTCTGGATGCTTCATCTTGCCTACACCTTCACTTAAAGGATATGGCATACAGCATCTGTGACAAACTGAAATACCAAGAAGCAAGAGACCAAAAAGCTTTGGGTAGAAGCCGACCAGATGTAGTTGAACTTCAGATGGATTGGAGTAGTGGGGAGAAAATAATTCACAGAACAACTTCGGAATAATTTCAAGATCCGTGGAAAGGTCTGCCAGATAGAAATGGGCCGGTAATGACTAGGATGTCAACATGACTGGTGAAATGATCTCGACTCAGACACAGCTTGCAGGCTGTGGACTTAATGTCCTCTTCTTGTTTCTTGGTATAAATTTGTGTAGACCTGTCCAAATATTTTACTGGTGGGCATGACTGTATACGTACTAAAGGTTTAGAGGAAGGAGATGGTCACTTTGAAGTCCTAGAATCAGGGCCGGGTTGAACTAAACTCTTAAAAGAGATCTGGCAGTTAATTTCAAAATCTGCCAAACTTCATGCCTTAATTACTAGAAGGAAAGCTGTTCGACACGGTAGTGGTTTTTCCCTTCGAGATTTTCACTGAGCATGAAATACTAGGATTCTGAGTTCAGGGGAAAGATTGAAAAAACAAAAATTAGACCATTGGTAATATGTTGCTAATACCCGGTTTTGTACCATTATAACAATTTTATACAACTGCTCTGAGTGGCCTCTTCAGTTCTTTGGAGATGACTTGTACCCATATTTCTGTGATTGGAACACGTTACTGCATGTATTTAATATGTGCATTTCCTTATTGCGACCTTTATTCTGTAGTTATTTGATTCCAGCCCTGACTATGAATCACTGGAACTGGATTTTCTGAGTAATGTCTCTCCAGTCCCTCTATTCTCACAGTATACTGGGCAGAAGAAATCAGGTCTTGTATAGGCTGCTTCAGCATGTGAAGTCAGCTGTTTGAAAGACCGTACCAAAGTTTAAACCATTATAATGCAGTATTTTAAAAATTCTGTCATGTAGAGGGATTAATGTTCCAAAAATGACCGGTTTTTTCTGTCTTTGTGGATAAATTTAGACAGCTAATTTTTTTCAGTAGTTGGCTGGGAGAAGGGCTCCCTCCCTCTTCTGGTTTCTCTTCAAAACCAGGCTTCCCCCCCCTTTTCTTTCTGAAACATTATTTAACATGAAGGATGCTCTAAAAAAGCAGAAAGAATATTATAAAAAAAAGAGGAAGGATTGAATATCATTTTATAAGGAGAGAAAGAATCTTTTAAAAAAATATTTATCCCACACTTGGCAACTTTTTGCTTGCCCGCATGTGACTGGCAGGGTGCCAGCCTTGGCAGAGGCCAGTGCCTCAGCTTGCCAGAAGCCTTCCTCTTCTGGCCGTGTTTTCCCTCCCTGTGACTGATTGTTTATTCACCTGATTTTTCTGTTTCGGCAGTGCTGAAGTCATGGTGTCTTGGAGATAAGAACACTTTGTCTGTCTCAACCGTACAATGGCCATGATGTCAACATGGAGTGTTTGCAGTGAGCTTTAGTTTTGTGCGCACTTCAAATAGCAGGAGGTATGAGATGTCAGAAAAACTTACTACCACCTCCTTTGCGTGAGGCTGGCCAAATGGGAACTGCTGTAAATACAGAGAGATGATTCGTTTCTTGCTTTTGTTTGGAGAGTTGCGTTTGAGGATTTCCTGACCTTGCTTTGTGTTTGCAATTTTGGTTTAGCATCTTGGGGATTTTAATTAAGAAGAATGAGTCCTGAGTCAGATTCTTTTGGAGCTCCTCTTGTTTGGAAGATCTTTGCATTTAGTTTTGAAGTATCTCCTTTCTGTACCTTAGGTCTGAATCTGATTTGCTTAGTAAGTGGGCATCTTGAAAAGCAATATTTTGCCTTTTTTGCGAGTGATTATAGTATCTTAATGTTACTTGGAAACTTTCCAATCTCCTGATTTGTTGGCAAGGAAAACTTCTTATTTGAAGAAATCAGGGAGAAGGTGAAGCATGGGTGGTCAAAGAAACTACTGCTGTTGGTTTTGCTCCAGTAAATTTGATTTGTGGCTACTGATATTCTTGTAATGTCCTTCTCTGAAGATCTGATGATTATTCAGTACTTCACTCCCTAGATGTAAATACTCAGGTCTAGTCAAGCCTTCGTCATCTCTTTATTAAAGTCATGAAGCAGCTTAAGGGGCTGCCCTTCCCCAGGTCTTGCTTTGACTTCCTTCTTCCATGGCTGCCCTCCAAGGTCTCTGAAATTTTCCATTATCTTGGTAGTTCCACGTGATGACAATTAAGCATTTTTTCCCTTGTGCTTGTCAGCAAGGATTTGTTTGGGGATTTGGGGTTTTTTATATACAGTCATCGGCCTTCATGATCCAAGGCAGGGTTGTACCCGGCCGATAAATTCTGTCCCCAGGCGTCAGCCCACTATTTGCTTATATTTGTCTCTCTAATGTTCTTGCGGACTAAAGTCAACAAGTTATCGAGCGCATCAGAGGGGGTTTTTTGGCAAAAGTATTTTAGAACCTGCATTCTAAATGTTTTGGTACAAATCTAGCAGCCCAAGTAGCACAGTTTGGGAGGGCAGGAGGGAGGATAGACGGGGCTGGATTGTAAGGCCAGCCAGTGCTGGTCAGTAAGATTTTTATAATGGGGATATCGGGGAACTGGCATGTGAGGCAGATAAGACTTTTTGTTGTTCATAATATATCCTACACACACACCAAAGTTCTTGTTCTGCCTCTTCAAAGAAACAGGATACCTGTATTGTCTGTCGGCTAAAAACTATGCCAACGTTAGCAAGAACAAGCAAAAAACAGGACTGAGAGAAAAGAGAGGTAGCTGAGCTTTCAAAAAATTATCTTTAAAAAGTTTTCAAGAGTTCTTGTTAAATTGGTAGCGATTAAAATATTTGTAATATTTGACAGTTTTGAGAACCTGTTTCACTGATTGCCTTTTGCATGTGAACTTGCATATCGTTCTGTGCTTCAATTTATATTTCTGTAGACGAGAGTCAGCAGATTTTACCAGGAGATGCAGGGAATCCTATTTGTACAGCAGACTGTTCGTGAATGGCAGAGGCATTAAGGGAATACAGAAGTCTTTCCCAGGAATGAAATAAACTCAGTCTTTTTCTACTATATTTATCTGAATAGTTAATGTAGCAGTGTTTGGTTTTTAGCAAATGGTCTAGATGAAAACAAAAAGATCATGTAAATAATCAATACATCTAGTAATGAACTTCGTGGAGGCACGGGATGTGTGTGGTTTGTTTTTTTTTTTTTTCTTAGCAGGGCTTTGAACTGGAAATGTAGCTACCACACAAAATGGGAGTTCTGGCACCCACTCAGAACAGCAGTCCATCTGCTAGCAAGACACACTAATTTATTTTTTTTTTTCAATCCCTTAGTAGTCACAAATGCAGGCAGTACCTTAAGGTGAGAGGCAATTTGGGAGGCCTTACTAAGGTGGCATCTGGGCAGACTTTACTCCTTTTACACTGGTGCAGGTTACCATCAAAAAAGCATATCTACCTGCGTGCTGGCTTATTTTTGTGTAAGGGTTTGGGGTGTATGGGTTGTTTTTTTCCTTTTAAAGAAAAAAAAAATAATTCAGTATCTTTACTCAATGCATTGTTTAGCAGTAATTTCCTCTGCATTCCTGCTCTCAGTAGTCCTACAAGTAACTGGCTCTGCAAGAGTGTTCTTAATTTAGTTTGCATGTGATATTTTTGCTACCTGGGCAAATACCGGCCATCCCTGTGCTCCCATCTCCTCCTTCCACTGTGTTCTTGTAGTCTTCTACTTTTCTGCCTGGTGTCGCTCTGAAAAAATGAGTATACAGGCATAGAGCAGTGCTGTTGGGTTATAATAGCCGAGAGTGCCTAAGGAAAGGGTTGTAGGGTTAAATAATGTTTCTTTTCTAATTGGAAAAGACAGATGAACTCTTGGGCAACTTTAGTAGTACCTGCTGCCTTCAATTCAGTGTATCCAACCTATTTTTAATGCTAGTTTGTTGTGTCAGTGGTACAAGTAATAGCACTGTCATATATTGTAAGCAGGTCTGCTGATGATGCTTCGTAGCCACCTGCTAATACAGGGGAGATACTGCTAAGGCTGTCAGATTACTTGGGGCGTACCTGAAGATTGAATTTTCTCCACAGAATCTTTGCCTTAATTGTATAAGGACAACCCAGCTTTATACCCAGGTGCTTAAACTTGCAAAGTTGGCAGTTNAATGAAGCAAGATCAACGTAGAACCATTTTGATAAGAAATGCAAAATTCTCTGATGGCAGTTTTACAAGCCCCTATCAAGGTGGACACCACCTTAAAGCTGGCAGAAAATGGCTTCTTAAAATCAAAATTTGACATAGGATGTCTAGATCCTTGGTCCTGTGTCATGGTTGTGGTGCTCTGCCCAGCAGCGTTGTGAAAACATACTGGAAAGCCTAGGCCTTATTATGGGAAGAGAGGGGGTCACGGTTTTAAGGTGCTTGGTCCTGCACTAAAACAACACTAGTTGCAAGCTGGAAGAGAAATTGCAATGCAGAACTTTTGTGTAACTGTTATGTTTTCTTAAAACATTGTCTTTCTTTACAAGCTGGGCTCTGCTGCTTCCGTGTTCATTCTGGGTTATTAACTTCTTTGCTGGTTCTATGCTTTTTTTTTGCTCAAAACGTTCAGTTGAAATGGCTTGTGGTGCTTTGCTTGGATCTCCCTGTAGTTGTACTACTGAAACTTTGTTTTATGCTGTTATTATTGGTACTGTGTTTTAGCTAAGTTAGAAAGTGGAAAGCAGTTACTTAATGCAAACCAGATTTCCTATCTGTGCTTGTTTACAGAGCCTCTGGCACACAGCTCACATGGCTGAAAGGCCATACAACGCTGTAATCAAAATGTTGTTGTTACATAAATATAATGCTGCCCCTTCTTTTGATGTACCAGTGGTGAGCTTGTCTGCTGAGGATTCTGCTCTTTGTTCGTGTCTTCCAAGCTGAGATGCTTTCATGTAAAACGAATGTCTCCATAAATTTGCACCGTTTTTTTTTTCCCCTCTCTTTCATATTTTGTTCTCTGAACCCAGAATTTAGGGATAAGGCAGAACTCTGTGATGCTCTTCAGGGGAAAATAGCAGCTCCATGATTCCACAGCGTTTGATGTGTACCATCTGTACTTTATTAAACCTCATTTTGCATACATAAGCAACATTGGGATGCTACATTGGGGTCAACCTAACCATGTGTGCTACAGTATAGCAGTGCTTTATTGTACAAGTGTAATTAAGTTGTTTAAAGGAAGCTTGTAGTTTTGCCAGTAAAAGACCAATTTGAAATACAAATAGGAAAGACAAGAAATGCTTAGAAAGACAATAAGTCAGCACTCAAAAAAACCCCTAACCATAATACTAGGGCTACGGAATAGGTTCCAGTACTTGGCTGTTTCCATTATCCTTATGTTGATCTTGCTTTCAGCAGTTTTCCTTATTATTTAATTGGTTCATGTTATAAATTTGATCTGAGGAAAAAGATATTTTCAGGCAACTAAAACTGAGAAAAACAGGATTTAATTTGTCAGTTTTACAGAAGCTGATTCTTTTGCGGAGATACTCTACAGCCCAGGGAATGAAAGCATCGAGTTGGATCAGGGTTTTTTCTTTAACGCCATTCGCTTTATTTAATAGCTCTTGTTCATGCTTTCTGTCTTGCAGTGTGCCCCAGCTCATGTGGCAAGCGAGCCTGTACAGACCAAAATGAGTGTTGCCATCCCGAATGCTTGGGGAGCTGCACGGCACCCGACAACAACACCGCCTGCGTGGCCTGCCGCAATTACTACTACGAAGGCGTCTGCATGCCCACCTGCCCTCCCAACACCTACAAGTTCGAGGGCTGGCGCTGTGTGACTAAAGAGTTTTGCTCCAAAGTCCCTGCCACTGAAACAAGTGAATATGAGAGGTTTGTGATTCACAACGACGAGTGCATGGCAGAATGCCCCTCCGGATTCATACGCAATGGGAGCCAAAGGTAATGCCGCTTCTGGGAAGTTCATCGGAGTTGTCATGTTCAGGTTTTTCCATCCCCTATTTTGTGGCAGTTTGTGATGCAAATTATGTTAGGTAGAAATGAGAAAATACAATGAGGAATTGCATGACTTCCTCGTAAAGGCTTGCGTAGATTGTGTGTTGTCCTGTCCATTGTCAGTTGCCACGGAGTCTTCTGAAGGACTTGAGGAGGTCAGTATGATGCAGAACCAGGTCTTCTAGTAGACAGTAATAAAATGAAAGTGAAAGCCTGGGAACACACGGTTGGAGGTTGGCTGATGACCATTATCTCACTTCACATATTATTTGCTTTATGCGTGCTTGCATTTTAGACAGATATATTCTTTAGTGTATTTGATTTTATTTCCCTTTTTTCACTGTTTCTAGAAGGTAACGCTGGAGTGTTAGAAGGGAACAATCATGTAGATGATGAAAAAAATAATGCAGCAGCTGACAATATTATACAGAACGATTTCTTACAAGAATGTCACTCACCTGCTCTTTTTTAATTCTAACAGTCGGAGTGATGCGTGTTTATGATTTTCTTATTTTGCCAGTGGTTTAATCAAGGAGCCGTTGTTGCCTACTGACCCTTGGAAGTTGTGGACTTTGAGTAAAGGATAGTCAGTGTGCCAAAATTCATAGTGCTTCAGTATTGTGCTAAAAAGATGCCTTTGTAGGCTGTTCTAAGATGATGGGTTTTTTTGGAAAGGTGGTTGTGGTGATACCTGCACTGGATGTGTGTGTGTGTACATGTGTGTCATCCATCTGTTTGATCAAATAGTAAGGCAGTCTCCGGTTGACTTTTGGATGTAAGTAACTTAAGGCTGCCTTTGCTGGGATCCAGATATTCACCTGAGAAATGTTTCTGTTGTTATCTATTTGAGCTTGTAGTACCAGCTGTTTGAAGTGCTTACACTGAAGTGCGTGGCCATCCTGTCTTATCTCAGTGTTGTGCTCTCCTGCAAAGATTGAAAGGAGCTGTAACTCAAGGCCAGTGAATGTTTCGTTCCCCAGAGGTGGTGTTAACAAATAGTTGCAAATGGAAAGCATTTCCAGCATTCTTTGTTCATTTACTTGAATGCCTCTTGCTTGTGTCTGCAGCTTTTAGTGCTTTGTGGCATGTTACAGTGCAGGATTTTGAAGTAAGAGCTTACTCCTAAAAAGAGGAAGCTTCTTTTATTGTTAAGGTGAGGGCAGGGACAGGTGATACTATAGTGGAGGTCTACTACAGGCCATCTGACCAGGAAGGCTGAGCAGATGAGGCCCTTTATAGACAGATAGGAGCCAGCCTCATGTTCACAAGCCCTGGTTGTCCTCAGGAGGAACTTCAGCTACCCCAGTATGTGTTGTGAGGGACAACACAGCAGGGCATAAGCAATCCAGAATGGTCCTGGAATGCATTGATGATAACTTCCTTTTCCAAGTGGTAGAGGAGTGAACAAGGAGAGGATCTATGGTGGACCTTGTTCTCAGCAACAAAGAGGGGCTGATGGGGAATGTGAAGCTCAAGGGCAGCCTTGGCTGCAGTGACCATGAAATGATGGAGTTCAGTATCCTTAGGACCACAAGGAGGGCGCACAGCAAGCTCGCTACCCCGGAGAGCAGACTTCGGTGTCTTAAAAGATCTGCTTGGTGTAGGTAACCATGGCATAAAGCCCTGGAGGGACAAGGGGCCCAGGAAAGCTGGTTAGTATTCAAGGATCACCTCCTTCAAGCTCAGGAGTGATGCAACCAAGAGGAAGTCAGGCAAAAACTCCAGGAGGCCTGCATGGATGAACAAGGAGCTCTTGGACAAGCTCAAACACTAAAAGAAAGCAAACAGATCATGGAAGCAAGGACAGGTGGCCTTGGAGGAATACAGAGAAATTGTTGGAGCAGCCAGGGATCAGGTTAGGAAAGCTGACAGAATTAAATCTGGCCAGGAATGTGAAAGGCAACAAGAAAAGCGTCTGCAGGTACATCAGTGGTAAAAGGAAGAGTAGGGAAAATGTGGGCCCTCTCTCTCCGGAAGGCAACGGGAGACCTGGTTACCCAGGGTATGGAGAAGGCCTTATTTACCAGGAGGAGTGATCTGAGGGTATGTTCTGTGCGCACATGAAGTGTTCAATTTTGAGATGAGTATGCAGACAGTATAACATGGGCCCTGTAAAAAGCTTCTGTCACCAAAGGCTAGGCTGACCTGAGTCGTTGTTCCTTGAGTATGGCCACCAAAAGATGCTTATGAATCCTTGTGAGAATAAGAAGCAGGAGAAGTGAGCCTGCACTTCAGTGTTTCCTCCCAGCTTCTGGCAATCCAGTTTTTGAGGAGTCCAGCCGGCAAGCGTGCTAAGTTATCTGCAGCCCTCTGCACAAGTACGGTAACTTTCATTCTAGCATGAAGGATTTGTCTAAGCTTTCTAAGAGGAAAATGTCTTTCAAAATTTAACTCAAAAGCAGTCCAGAGTTGCCGATTGTTGCTTATTTTTGGTCCCCCTTTCTTTCCTGACAGCATGTTCTGCAGTCCTTGTGAGGGGCCTTGCCCCAAAATTTGTGAGGACGGGAAAACGAAGACCATTGACTCTGTCACGTCAGCACAAATGTTGCAGGGATGCACGATTCTCAAGGGAAATCTGCTGATTAACATCCGTCGTGGAAGTAAGTGGTTGCCCTCTCTTTATAAACCTCTGATAAGGCTGCTTTTAATATTTTTCCCTTTGTCTGTCAGCATGGTAAGAACATTAAAAACTCAGCAAACTGTTTGTTTTCCAGTCGCATATCAGTGCTGCTGTTTGATTTGGCCCACTGTAGCGCCATTCCCCAACACGCAGATGGAAGAGGTAGTCAGCTACCAAGTTACAGGGCAGTGAAAGCTGGTGTTTTTGTTAGCTTTTTTTTGGCAGGATAGGGAACCAGGATTGGGCAGTGAGATGAGCAGTAGTCCCAAAGGAATAATAAAGGCCCAAGAAGGTGGAAAAGTCGAAAATCCTTGAATCTGAGTAGGTAAATAACTTGTCTGGCATTGCACTGTAAGACTGCATATCCTCATTTTTTAAGACAAGGTGTGGTGTCTTGGTAAAACATGGAATCCAGTGTGCTGAGAGCTCATATCCCAGCGCTGTGCCTCTGGATGGTCAGCATTAGTGAGCTGGCACTTCTATCACATGTCTCGAACAAGCTCTGGATTAAATTTGTCAGAGCAGTGATTCATCAGCCAGGGAAGTGTTGACAGTTGATGAGCTCTTAAAAGCAGAGTAAAAATCACTGTTAGTTTTCATCAGAAACGTATCTCCCTATGGAAGGTCCTTTTTGGTTTCATGAATAAGGTTGAGAGATGGAGATATATTTGATTCCCTTTCTCCTGCTGAGTGAAAGGGTTTAGAGGGTTTAGAAACAGCAGCATGTGGATTATTTCACCCATGGTCCCACTGCTACAGGTGTTTTTCAGGAACACCTTAGAGGGCTGAAGAGCATCTGCTTCCTCCCAGATTATTTGGTATGGGAAGCAACCAGTGGTATTTGGGTTTCGCAGCTGTCTGTTAGGACTTTGGGTTTTTATGGCAGCAGTCGCAGCCCATAGCAGCTTCTCTCATCCTGAATGCTAAAAAATTTCCCCTCACAACTGCAGTGTGACTTCACAGGATGATGACACCAGGCAGTGTGCGTGGGCCAGGGATCACTGGAGTTAAGGACTGCAAAGCCTTGAGCCTGGTGGCCCTCTGGTACCCCTTGATGGGGCACTGCAGACCTAGGCAGAGGCAGTACAGTTCATAGGGAGGGGGCAGTACTGAAGAGTAGAGCTTGCTCTGCAGTTGTTTTAATAATTTATTATAGAAAATCACCTTTAACAAGCTATATGGAACATGCTCCATGGCATGAGGGCTTTCTTACGGTTTTATCTTTGCTGTTTCATCAAGAGTTCTCAGTTTTGTAGCCAAACCTTTTTAGGTCACTGAAAGCAGTGCTTTATGCCCCAGAGACGACCAATAGCGTGCTACCTCCGCCTCTTCATCTTCAGTCTCATTCTCTGTTTTCCAATGGAGCACTCTGCCTGAGCTTTGCTCTGAAGCCGAAGAGCAATTCCAGTCTCATGGATGTGTACATTTACACAAGGGTCTTTTCATCCCTGCCAGAATGCTGGCTCAACGTTTGGTGCTGGCTTCAGAGTGCAGTGTCCATGGAAAAAGCAGGTATACCAGTTTGGGAAAGCAAGACTGGTTTTCCACTGTTGCTCTGTGGCTTTATTTTGCCCTTCAACCATCTGTCCGCACAGGCGACTGTTACTGGGGGATGAATACCAGCGTCTCTCATTTTCAAAAGCGAGAAATACAAACATTTTCTTCTACTGAGTTAGTACTGCATTAAGCATAGTTAAAGCTATGAATTCTGCAATAATAAAATTACATTTTTCTTGCTGTAGATAATATCGCCTCAGAACTGGAGAATTTTATGGGTCTGATCGAGACAGTAACAGGGTATGTGAAGATCCGCCATTCCCATGCATTAGTCTCCCTGTCTTTCTTGAAGAACCTGCGCTATATTCTGGGAGAGGAGCAGGTGGATGGGTAAGTGTTCAGATATTTGTAGATGCAATTTCACTTTAATAGAAAGCCGTGGAGAATTAAGTCTCCTGATAAACATTTATGTACCACTTAAAGAATCCTCTCTTCCACTAATACACAGCGTTTTTCTCCTAATGAACACTGTTGCACAGTCATCACTCATTTGGATTGCTATCCAAATCAGCATATTAAATTGAGTATATTAAAAGTGGTTTTGTGGTAACTTTGCTGTTGCTTTTCACTTCATGTTTTTCTAGGAAGATTCTTTACTTTGATAAAGTGTCTTTGTTTTTTTTGCTCTATTTTATTGTGAAAAGAGCATCTTCAGAAACAATTGGATTTCCTTGCAATTCTTCACTGTTGTCTTTTAGCAGTGTGTTACGGAGAATGTCAGCTGAAAGTAAACCTTGAACCTTTGCTAACCAGGGATTGAAACTGGAAGTGACCCTATTTGTATGAAACTGTTTGTGAGTCACAATTGTTTGCAACGACTTGAAATGCTAACGTCAAGTGAATTATCTATTGAGCAGAAAAAACACTGTTCAGGAAAAGTAGAGCTGATCCCCTGAAATGCTTGCTGTGGGTTACATGGCTTCTGTAATGTATATAATGACACAATATGTGATACTTTTTGCTGCATGTAACTCCTATTTTCCTATGATGGTAAAAGACAGCCAAGACAAAAGTTTTTATGTCCACAGAACTTGCAGTGCTGAGGTGTGGTGATGGTCCTTCAGCAAATGGCCTCTTTCTCTTCCTCTTCCTCAATCAAGTAGCCATCCCAACTTTAAACAAGTGTTCTCTGGGAGAGATAAGTCTTCCTCAGTAATGACAGAACTATTAAATAAAGAATTTTGGGAAATCATATAAGAAAAGGTGGTGGGAGGGTCATGGGAAAGGTTGGTTGTGTCTGATTTATCTACCCCGACAGGATAAAGTTACAGCATGAGGGATTCTTCGCAACCTCCCTCTTTCTCTCAGGCTAGTCTTTGGTCAGCCTTAAATTCTTAAAATTCCAGCATCTGACAGAGCGAGTTAAAGGGCAGCTCTTCATCCTGCACTTGAAAAGCACACTGTCTTTTTTCAGCAAGAACATTGGCTCTACGGAAAAGCTTGTTTCTAATTGCAAATCCTAGAGGCTTGCCACTTTGCCGAGCACAAGGCTCATTCAGCCCACTTACGATGTGGCGGGCTCTCACACCAATTATCAATTTGTCTTGTCTTCTCTCTTCCTCTCTCCCTTGCTCTCTTTAAATTTGAGTTTAGCTTTGTGTTTCAAGTGGTAACTGTGTTTGTATGTCAGCAAGAAGAGCTGATAGGAAGGGAAATGGCAGCTTTTTAAATCGATTTCCCAAATAGAGAAGTAAATGGTGCAGCTTTGAAGAAGAAAATGGGACTGAGTAGGGGGAGATAAAACAGATAAATAGTGAAGAGCTGCTTGTGCTAAAATTCACCTGTGCTAGGAAATTACTGCTGTTACATACTTTGGGTCAGGGGCAGTCTCTTTGCCTGGAAAAGGCCTAGCATAATTTAGGCCTTACCATAGTCTAAATAACGTTTCCAGAAATACTAAGATGGAAGTAGGCACCTGGCAAGGAAGAACTGAGCTTGAACTTTGGCGGAGTTATGAACAGGGAGTGGGGTCTTAACCCGGGAAGTACGGGGCTGCTGGAACAATAGCTGTTTATGCCAGCGTAGCCTTGGGGGTGAGAGGGAGGTTAACTTAAGATCCATTAGGATGGTTGTTGATTACACAAGTGACCCCACCCCACCCCCCTTTTTTTTTAATTAAACTGGACTAACAAAACAGTACCTCAGTATTTATTTCTTCCTTATTTGGTAGCTGGTGCCTGCCATGGTTATCACAAAAATTGGAAGTTTAGGAGGGAGTTGGTTTGTTTTCATAGTATTCAGTGTCTCTTTTGAACACCATGTCCATAGTGAACATGCTCCCACGGCAAGAAAAAAAATCCTCTTTGCAAATAAGGATCCTGAAATGATGTGCTGCAAGGGTCTCGGTGTCTGTTGCAGGGTTTGGATTCTTAGTCTGGCGTTGGCTCTGCCAGGGTGCTGTGCTTGCTGTCATCGACAGCAGCTGCTGTGTTGATGGATGGCATGTGGACAGCACTTCTCAAAGCGTCTCCAGGTTGTGTACTTGGAAAATGAGCAATTTGTGGCCTTCAGGAGCATGTGAGGAGACGGTGGCTGAGGCACAGTTCCTGTTGGTGGCACTAACCGGCTGCTGACGCTGTTTTTCAACTTCTGCAGCAAACTGGGGACAGCAAAACAACCCTCCCCTTTACTCCATCATTTTGAAGCAGAGGCATTGGTAGCTGTCAGGCTTGTTGGAAGGTGTGAACAGCATCTCTAGCTGTTGTACAGCTCCTCACTGAAGACGTTATGGTTTGTTTTCTGGGCATCATTGTTGTCAGATTACAGTGAATTCAGACAGTCAGCACGACAGCAGCAAGGCTTGTTCTAGCCAGAGCATTTCAACAAAGTGGACACGCTGTGTGTGAGAGTGTTTTAGGAATGAATAACGCCCTCCAGGCTGTGGCAGACACGGGGGGTGAGCCTGGCTGCAGTGGCAGGCTCCCGTGGGGGGGAGAATGCTCCTCAGCTTCGTTTTTGTTTGAGGGGAGTCTCTGATACCACTGTTTCTCAGCCGTCCACGTTTAGGTGAAGCTCCAAAAAGTGAGTTGAGGAGTTTGTACATAGAAGTGGGGGGCTGTGTTGAAGAAGATCATCAGTTTACCTTTCCAAACTGGACAAGGAAACACTGAAATTGAGTATTGGTAAGATACATTACTTCCAAATCCATGGGTTAGTATAAAAGCCCGTAGTTTCCTACCCATGTATTTACCTGTGGAGATGCAATTCTTGGCCAAAGTCAGCTTACAATTTGCTAAGTTGCTTACAATTTACATTAACAAGGTGCGTGCAAGTATCTATTAGAGACAGATACTCTGTTAATAACCTCGGTGGTTGTGTTTGAAGTGCTGGTGGGCAAATGCAAGCAGAAGAATATACCAGCATTAGCAATGTTTTGGAAAATTGATAAAGTTCAGGCTTGTAGAAGACTGCTGAAGGAACGTGTTTAAAGAGAGACCGTCAAATGGAGTGTTTTGTTCAAGCATTGTCCTCCATATTTTTCTCTGTCGTGGTGTTGTGCTGTGTATGTTTGATTCTGTTGTTGTTGGCTCCTCACCAGGGATCAGGATCACGCTGCGATACAGGTGTAGAACATACACCATCTTAATAGACAGTTTATAGCCAACATGCGGCATGTTTTGTGCATGTAAAGCAGTAAAGGTTTTCCTTTTCTCCTGTCTCTTACTGGTTGATGTCCCAGATATCTGGTCTCGTGGGTTTTTCTGTCTTGCTCACCATTTGTAGCACTCAGAGCTGAACACCTTCTATTCCGTATGTCCTGCAGGGTTACTGTCTTGTCCCAGGGTAGTCACTTTGCCATAAACCTCTGCTACCTGATCATCATCTGTAGCCAGCTCATCCCCTGCTCTCCTTCACAGTCCTCTGCCACTTCTCATGCCTTTTTTGGTGCAAGGCACTTGCCTTCCCGGATCATGCATTGCTCTCTTGCTCAGTGTACTTAATCTGGTTGTTACCCCTTTCAGGAGCTTTTTGTGTCCTGTACACTATGGAGGGGGATAAAGGATGATTAAAATCATGTTGAAACATTTTCATCACACCCATGTCCTTTTGGTTTGGATCTCATGTTCTGCCTCATAGCTTTATGATGGGTGCATGTGCACAGATGTAGCATTGCGTGCAGATAAGTGTGAAGCAGGGTTTTAATGTATGCAGTCAATAATTAAGTGCCTGTGGGCGCTCTGCAGTTGGGGATACACATCATGTTATGGGAATTCTCTCCTGCAGGTGTGCATGGGTCCTGCAGATCGCCTTGAGGCTATTCGTGGCAAGCCTGGGACCAGAGGTGCCTCCTGTTCCTATTCGGAGGTCTGGCCTGTCCTTCAGGCCAAATCTCCAGTCATTCCCTTAGTTACTGTCTCCAGGGTTTGATTGGCAGTGCTTTGTTTTCCTCCAGTGAATCTTTTATTCTTTACTTGCTGTCTTCCTTGGCATCCTGATTTTTTTTCCATGGCTGTTAGAGCCAAAGTCTGATATAATCTTTGATATATATAATCTTTATTTATATAATAAATTTTAATATATTAACATATTTATATTAATATATATAGTACAGTCTTTTATAGCTGTATTTTTAACATAAGCCCTAAATGCACTCCAGTTACCCTCTGCACCACCTTTCAAGCCATGCAGCGCTGCACCTCTCTTGTGACTGAGACTGTATATAGCCCTCCAAATGTGCTTTCCCCGGCACTTTGAATGTTGCTAGAATGACTTCCACTAATTTATACTTTCAGGGTATATGTGAACCCTTAGGACCTGTTAGCCTTGCCTCAGATGGCTGCTCCACCTTGTGCAGATGGCTTTAACGTATGAGCCACAGTACCTCCCAGCTCTGGCCCAGCCGCTGTGCAGTTGTGGAAAGCACCAGTGTGTGCTTGATTTGCCTCATTTATTCACACTCTTGAAAGCTTAGCCGCATTGCTTTAATGCAAGAATTATCTCTAGCGTCTAAAGCATAATTGCCACAGTTGTGAGCAGGAGACAGGCTAGGCTGTTATTAAATATTTAGGATGGTTTCTGTAGTCGTGGAGCCACACCTCTGCTTATTGTGTTCAATCTGAGTCCAGTTTTTTGGGTCTTTCCTGAAAAGCTAAGCTGTCATCGTGTCATCACTTGGCTAATTATGGTGAAGTGTCATCTTTTCAGCAGCGCACAGGGAGCTACAGGGATTTTAGTCGTCTGTAACAGAGTCATAAGTGCCTCAAACACAGGTTTTTGGTGATGTCTGTCAAATCTCACATGCAGTTTAGCATCCTTGTTCTATCATGGCAAGATGCATTTAAAGGACAAACATGTGTGTGCTCCCTCGTCAACTGAGCACATTCTTGTCAGCATCCATCTGAGGTGGTACCAGGTACATCGACTTCATTAGCAATCAAGTCCTGGATAATTAGGAGACAGTTGGAAACAGGAGAAACCACTTCTCTTTCACGTTGTTCTGAAAATACTTTTAGCATTTTGGTATGATAGAAGAAACTGCAACCGTGGTCTGCGCAGATTGCAAGCAGAGTGCACAATTTTCACTTCAGGTGAGGTAAGGGAGGAATTAATGCTGAATTTTGAATGGAGTAGTTGAAGGAAGACCATAAACAAGTAGTTTGTCAGCTTCCTATGAGCCCCGTGATTTGTGTTCCATGTTACCCTTCAGAAACTTCAGAGTTGGGCTTACCCATGCTAAATGTCTTGCAGAGGTTGCAAGGCTTCAGTGTGTTAATAATGGATTTTATGTTGATGTAGTTAACGTTGGTGGGACTTTACATGGAAGAGGATAATACGTGCTGCCATGATGGGTTGGTTTGATGTAGGTTCATGAGCTACACAGACCTTTAACTCACTGCCCAGTTGTGCATTCCCGCCCCTGCTATCCCAAAATGGAAGTGTCTTTGCAGGTGTTGTCTTGCTGCTGATGCAGAGCCTATAATCCTGCTTTTGCTGCACCTGGGCTCTTTTTGCCAGTTCAGCACAATCGAGTGATACCAGGGATTTCTTAATATATAATAGGATTTACAGACACAATTTTGCATGTAGTACCTGCGGAAATAAAAGATGTTCATGTTATTCCGCTGCTGTGCTTAGGGAATGGGCTGGGCACATTCTGCTGCCTGTGTTGTTAGTTCTGTACTTTGAAGTGTGGATCCTGTGCTGTGCAGTCAGTGTGACTGTTCGCTGTCAGGTTTTGATGTATAGGCGCAACTGTACTTGGCACAACGTAGGAAATCTTTATTGGGCCAAGAGGTAAACTAAGACAGAGAGGCAAGGAAACCTCACTGTGCAAACCCTTAGAGATGTTTTTGTACGCATAAGCAAGACATCTGTGTTCATGATTTTATTTTATTCTCAGAACCGCACCATGCTTTTCCTCCCATAAGGTATGTGAGGTTATTGCTTCCCGTTTGCCACAAAATGGAAAATCCAGTGTGGAGACCCGCTGTTCAGAGGACATGGATTTATATTCCTCATAGCAGCTTCTATACAATTATTAAAACACATGTTGGAGTGGGCTTTACATGGTGTGGTGTCAGCCTTGGAGTCCTGCGATACAGTCATTGCCCTGCCCTCTGAGTCAAGTGAGCATTCAGGGAAAACTTGCTCCATGTGAGAGAAGAAAATCCTTTACTCTGCTGAAGACCAATTTAAAGTAATAAGAGGAAACACAGTGTTTTAAAGTTTGCTTATGTTAAGGTATTCTTGGTTGGAATTGGCTATGAATTAAAACTAATATTTTTCCTTCAAAAATTTCTTTCTAGGAACTATTCCTTCTACGTGCTTGACAACCACAATCTTCAGCAACTGTGGGACTGGAACCATCATAATTTGACCATCAAGGAGGGTAAAATGTACTTTGCATTTAATCCTAAACTGTGCGTTTCTGAGATTTACCGTATGGAGGAAGTTTCAGGAACCAAGGGACGACAAAGCAAAGGAGATATAAATCCAAGGAACAACGGGGAAAGAGCCTCTTGTAAGTATACAAACAACAACAAAAAAAATCTCGAGCCAAACTGCACAGGAGGGTGTCACCAAATAAATCCCCAGCACACTGCCAGGCTGTTGACCATTACAGTATTTGGAGTTCAGAAATTAGAATAGGCTTTCAATTTTTCTACTTGTTCAGTTTTTAAACGTAGCTGTGAAAGTATGTTCACATGCGTGGAAAATTATGTGGTTACACAGTCACTATCTTGTCTGTAAAAGCTATTTGATGAAGATGACTGCTTTCCAAATACCCTTTTTTTGTGACGGCAGCATCATATAACAATAGGAACATACCTGGGAAATGAGAAATAAAATCTGGTGTTCTGGTATATCCAACGAGGAGCAGTCTCCCTTTTTCCTTTCCAAATGTACATCATTATAGGTATTTTCCTTTCTCAGATATCTACTCTTTCTTGATAACGAGTCTGATGAATTACAATTCCATAGACACCAAAACAGTTTCTGTTTATGTTCAAGCTTCTTTTCACTTCCTGCCAAATATTGTACCTTCTTGCTAGAAATGCTTGTTGTAAACGCGGTTATCTTTGCTTTATTTCCAAATTATTTACTTTTGAGTTGAGAACAGTTTTTAAGTGTTCTACAGCGTTCTAAACTTCAGTGTCTCTGTGTTTCATTTTGGATTCTGCAATGGTCAGAGTTATTGGAAAGTCCCCTTTTGGCTTAGGTGATCTTCACATTAGGTCTCCAAGTGTAACCAACACGTTTAAAAGCAATCTCTCACGTAGGAATTAAGATGGAGAGAATGCTTACAAATTTGACCTCATACTCAGACTCTTAGAACTGACAACACGTTTTTCTTTGGTCTTTTTGTGGTGTTCTTGGAGCTGAGTAAATTAAAATGGATCTTGTGTGTAAGTCAAGTCCCCTTGTTCTGGATGGTGTTTACAAAACTGGGACACGTACTCTGCTGAATGTCTCTTTAGGCGTGATGCATAAATGCAGATGGCATAGATCCTTGTCGTAAGCACACTCCATTCTTTGCACATTCAATAGAGCAAAGGCTTGCAGTCCTGGAGGAGTTACAGACACACAGCCAGTCCTTACTACTACTGAGGCTAGTGCCAGCCGCTGCCTGTTTTTTTTAAAAAACCATTACAGAAAGCTTTCTGACTCTGAGAAGGGGAAAAGAATCAACAAAAGCTCAACTGCCTTTGAAAAGATAGCACCAATAGTGCCAGTGTACATGAGGGTGAAAACCCCTTTATTTTCAGAGACTTGTATGGAACATTAGAACTAACTCACAGTTGACACTTAGAACACAATTTCTCCATCCAAGAATTAAGTTTTTAAAATGTTATTTTGTTTCGGATTGGAAAGCTCAGTGAATTGGTAATGGGAAGCCATTCATTTCAAGCTGCCGGCTTCCATCCAGCTCTCTTCAGAAGAGTAGCTGGAAGCTGCTGCCATCAAATGGTTGTGCCGTATATGAACTGAGTTTTGGAGTTCTTGGTCCAGCCTCTCTTGAATAGGAATGTAAACTCCTTTGTCCTTCCCATGTTGTCCGTTCCTCAGAAAAACAAACTGTCGTTGCCAAAAGTTGTCCTGGAAAGTGAGAACACAGAGGCCAGTTGCTGCTCCGTGTGTGCGTTGGAGCTGGATGATGAGTTTCGTGCTTCTAAACCAGTCCTGTGAATAAACAGGACTTCCATTCCTTGCTCAGGGAGAGGCTGAAGTAGTTTTCAAGAGCTTTCTGATGATGCATTAAAAGGAAATCTACTTCAGAAGAAATAATAACAGTAGCTCCATCATACTTGAAAATGATTGCCAAGGTCACTACCTTAAGCACTCAAACGTATTAGGATGAAATAGGAAGCTCCATGAAGACAAAGGTTGTTGGCATACTGTGGCATCATAGGCGCTACTGGAAAGACTTACTAGCTAAAACTGATACCTAAGAAATGGCAAAAACTAATAAGTGCTAACTCTGTCATGTCTTGTCTTTTTGTATTGCAGGTGAAAGCCACATTCTGCGTTTTGTTTCCAACACTACGCTCAAGAATCGGATTAAACTAACATGGGAACGGTATCGACCTCCAGATTACAGAGATCTCATTAGCTTCACTGTTTACTACAAAGAAGCGTAAGTAGATGTCGTTGGAGACTAATTGGGACAGTCCAAGGGATAGTAGACAATTCTATTCTGACTTTTGGTTTACTAGCAAGAAAAGTTAGTCAGCAAAGCCCTTCGGGTAGTTCCTAGTTCATGCAGTGTACATATCTCATCCAGTTTACATATTTCATCCTCAAGTCCAGCTTTTGTTCAAATTCTTTTCTTGGTGGAGTGCAAGCCCACTTTAAAAAGAGTATTGTTTTGATCAAAGCCTACAAATGGATTCCAAATCCATCAGGAAGCTTCAAATTTTGAAAAGGAAAAAAAAAGAGAGGGATGGCTTGTCTCTTCTCAGGGGTCTAATTTGGAGTCTCATTCCTAAGTCATGTCATGTTTAGCGAGATCTTTTCCTTCTCTAGTCAACAGTACTGACTAGAGAGCATCAGACATTAGGAGGTTTCCCTGTCACTTCAATGACTTGTCTACTCGAGTTTTGGAGTTATTTCGATTATCTAGCTTTGGTAGTTTTCTGCATCAGTATCTCCTGATAATGAAGGAGTGGGGCATTTTCTGGAGACATCCTAATTTCTTGAGAGGTGTCTCTGCCATTGCACATCCTCGTAGTGTCTCGGATTTAAAATAGTCAGAAATGCAAATGAGTACACTAATAACTTTCCAAGCAGTTTGGAGGTGTGAAAGAGAGGTTCTGGTAATGACATACAGAGCAAGGCTGAGAGACAACAGAGCACAAATGGTTAACATCCAGCATCGGTTGAGAAAGAATGTCACTGTGACAGTGTACTGTGATGCAATAAGCTTAGTGCTGATGAGTCCATAGTAATTAATAACAAGAATAGTACTTCTAGATGCTCTTGCGCCAGTGTTGCAATTATGAAAAGTAGAGCTATATGACTGTATAAGTGTGTTTGTATTGTGTGGAAAAAACAGGAGAAAAAAGCCTGTTGGACTGGTCAAGACCAGTCGTGAAAGTTCAGGTTTTTTTGGTAAAAAGCTCATCCACTATCAGTAACTGTTTTGAGTTGCTTCAGTTTCGTATATGGTTAGCTGAAGTCTAAATATGTCTGAAGTATTTCGCTGTCTGTTTTGGATAAGGTTCTTGGAGAACCTTGCCCTTTTGCTAGTGACTGAAGGTAAGACCTGCCGCTAAAGCTGATCATAGAATCATAGAATCATAGAATCCTAGGGTTGGAAGGGACCTTAGTAGATCATCTAGTCCAACCCCCCTGCCAGAGCAGGGCCACCTTAGAGCAGGTTACACAGGAACGCGTCCAGGCGGGTTTTGAATGTCTCCAGAGACGGAGACTCCACCACCTCCCTGGGCAGCTTGTTCCAGTGCTCTGCCACTCTCAAGGTAAAGAAGTTCCTCCTCATGTTTAGGTGGAACTTCCTGATGTCTTGGTGTTGTAGTGCTTGGAAATAAATACGAGTTTTATTCTGTTTTATTCTGCTCTGGAAAATGAGTAAGCTTTATTTGTTTCATTGAGCAGCATTGAAGTGAAGCACTGTCATAAATATATGCCAATTTTTGGGCGAAAATAAATATTTTGTACTAATTTTTTATTTTATTATTTCAGACCATTTAAAAATGTGACAGAATACGATGGGCAAGATGCATGTGGCTCCAATAGCTGGAACATGGTCGATGTTGACCTGCCACCGAACAAAGAGAACAATCCTGGAATTCTACTGCAGGGATTGAAACCTTGGACTCAGTACGCCATTTATGTCAAGGCTGTTACCCTCACAATGATGGAAAACCATCATATTCATGGAGCAAAAAGTGAAATTGTTTATATACGAACCAATGCTGCAGGTGAGACCTGGGCTCTTGGGTAGGATGTAGATGACGCTGGAGGTATGCTTATTCTATTATTATGCAAGTTCTGCTCTTAACACAGAAACTGAATTTATGTGCACGTGATGTGCATCGTGCTAAAAAGTATCAGTAACTATGAAAGCAGCGTTAAGATTTGAATTAAAACTGTGGTTGTTCAGACATAATTTTCATTGAGAACTATGGCAATTTTTTGGAGCTAGGGTTTCAGACTTTGTTCCATTGGCAAAGGTAAATTTCAGTACAAAATCGGATTGGGACTGTAGGTGGTTACAGTTGAACCTTTAATAACCGTTATTAGTGGGGCATAAGTAGGAAATCTTTCGTTTGAAATGGGATGCTGTTTTTTCTTGCAGTATAGAAATGGATTGGGATTCACTTTGAAAGCTTACATCAGAATACATTGCAGGTTGCTCTAGATTTAAATGCTGCCTTTTTCTTTTTTTCCCCTCCAGTGCCATCCATTCCCTTGGATGTTATTTCAGCATCCAACTCCTCATCCCAGCTGATTGTGAAATGGAATCCTCCCTCTCTTCCCAATGGCAACCTCTCATACTACATCGTACGATGGCAGCAGCAGCCTCAGGACAGTTACCTTTACAGACACAATTACTGCTCCAAAGGTAGGAAAAGGAGATGTGGTTGTGTTGAAATGCCAGTGCACTTTATTTACAAGAGCTAAAGCCTACGCCCTGCTCCACAACTCTTACGTGAATAACAGCAAGTAGAAGGGAATGGGCAAACATGGATTGTTGGTGCATTCACAGTACAGAGAGAAAAGAAACGAGGCGCCTCTGTTCTTTTCTTTTAAGATAAAGTCCCAATTCGAAGGTATGCTGATGGGACCATTGATACAGAAGAAGCTACTGAACCCACCAAGCCAGAGGGCTGTGGGGGAGAAAAAGGACCTTGTTGTGCTTGTCCCAAGACAGAGGCAGAAAAGCAAGCTGAGAAGGAGGAAGCAGAGTACCGGAAAGTCTTTGAGAACTTCCTTCACAACTCCATCTTTGTCCCCAGGTAATGGATTTTGGACACTTTCTCTTTGCAAGTAGGGCTAATAATTTTCTTTTTTTAACATTTCCTAGAACTCAGGCTTCCTGGACATGAAAGCGTATGTAGATAACACCTGAAACACATAAACATTGCCCTTCCTTTTGTGAGACAATCTGCAGCCTTACTTTGCAGTATCTCTTATTCACTAATTTTCATCTCTTTCTCTGAAATTTATCTAATAGTAAGGGTTCTTACCTATATTGTTCAAGGACTTCAGTGATGGTTTCTTTCAGAGTCAAGAGTCACTTGAGGAGCTCTTTGTCTATAAGGGTTTTGGAGATGAGCAACTTGTAGCAGACAAAGGGTTTCAGATGTGATCTTTCTCTAAATAGCCATTTAAGTGCTTGTGTTCCTAATCTGAAGATTTATTTGCCTTTGAAATTGAGGGCATAGTCACCTCGCAGAACTGAAACGGGTCTTCCATTCTCACTGCACTAATTGCAAAGGGCATATTGGTTTCCTGAGTCTGTGCTGCAGAGAAGTATTAAATATGGCCACGCTTCCATGATAAACACTACCGCACACATTAAGTGGAATAGTAATGATTTTATGCTGAAACACAGAATAGATACTACTGAATTAATTGGTGATTTTGATCCTTGAGCTTCCAATTTATCCTTCATGTAAGCTGGTCTTACTTCAGATAATTGGATCCTGGGGCCTAGTATACAGTGTATAGCCACTACGTTACAGTCTATAAGCAATCAGATTTCAATCGTGCATGTTATCTCATTGTCTTTGGCAGGTGGAATTTGTAGTGAAGTCCTGTGCTTGAGAACCCAGAAATGTGGCTTTGCTGCTCATAGAAACTGGTTTATTTCACTCTCCAGTGTGATTTTTTGGACTTTCATACAAGGATGTGTTGGATTGGCTTGTTTGGGGTTGGGACTGTGGTGTGTGCAGAGGTTCTTTGCTTTGTCCAAAAAATGAGGAACTAAATACCGCCTCTCTTTGAAAATGCGAAGTATCCTATCTTAGCTGTGTCTGGGTCAGGTTTAGCATTTGTGCTTGAACTTGTGCTGTGTTTCCCTACTGACGATGAGAACCAGCAGCCGAGATGGTACAGAGAAGTAACAGCCACCGTGACTGGCCAGCACGTAATTCCTGAGCAATGTGAAATCTTGTAAATGCAATCTGATTTTGGACTCTATGAAAGAGCACAGCAAGGAGTTCTGAAAGGCATATGTCGGGTCTGAACCACCTGAAAGAAGAATTTTTTAATTTCACTAAAGCTTTGTCATTTAAAATGTGTTATCTTCTCACAATTTTTTTTGCATTCCCCCAGCTCCCCCACCCCCCCCACCCCCGGCAAAGGAAACTCATCGAACCTTGAACTCTGACGGTAACAAATAAACTGGCCTGTTCACAGAGAATTTCCTGAAAACTTGACCATTTTCCGTTTTTCTTAATTTACTGTCATAAGGGTGTGTTTTCTAGCAGTTCCGTAACAGATAAGGTACAGTGCTCAGAAATAGCTGCATAGCTAAGCAACTTTAAGGAGACTGTATGTCAGGAAAATTAAACATTACGAGCTAGTGAGACATTTACGTGGTACAAATCTAAGCAGCTCGTTACTGCTGATCTACCTTTTTTTTTCTTTTTCCAAGGGACAAGTTAATTAATGTGTTAATGCAAGCCTCAATAGTAGTGTTTCCAGTGTTCTACCTGTCTCCAGGATATTTTGAAAGAGATGTAGCATGTAATACAGCATGAAAATATTTGACTGAGTGTTTTTAAGGTTGTTTAAAAAGCCTGTTGATCTAATCCTGTGTGCAGCTTCTGGATGACCCCATGTGTATTACTGCAGTGGTGCGGTAGACTTCAAACGTTAGGACTCTGGTTAGTCTTGCAGCGATGCTCACAGACACAGGAGGATGAGTTATTCTTCAAGTATTTTGGTTCTCTAATGAGCAGGATGAGACAGGCTCTGTGCATACTAGAAAGTATCCGAGGAGTAACGTTAAAGTTGCCATAAAGTACGAGAACAATATGAGAATACTTAGTTAAATGACCCACATTTTTTTATTCTTTTTAATTTCAATTTGGTTTAATTTTTTTATAGTGTTATTTTTAATTTTTCTCTTACAGTTTTCTTCCTTCCTCTCCTTTAACAGAATAGATGAATTTTCATATTTTTATCTCTAGGCTTATTTCCTTGGATTCTTGTTTTTTGTCTTTATCTGTGCCTTTCACGAAAGCAGGAAGCTGCTTGACCGAAACACAGTGGTGTCAAATCTGTTGATACTTTAATCACGTTTGCCTTGTGGCTGTCCTGCAGGTCTTTGTCTCTTCCTCAAATGACTGCAGTTTTCACCCACAAGTTTTGCATTCCTTTCTCTTTAGCTTTTTCTCCAAAGGCAAGGTGGCACAGTAGTCGCCCCGTCCATCCCCTCAGATACCACCAAAAAGTTGAAACTTCATACATCCCATAAAAACAGCGACAGATAGTGTTTTGCCTTTGGGGATCTTGCGTTGGCACATGCTTTTGTGGTTGGTTGAAAATGAAAATTTTCACTGCTTTTATCACAAAATCTCTACAAATGTTCATCAGCTCAGTGCTAGGCATCCGGCGGTTCAAAAGTTTGTTCTTTCCACTGAGTTAAAGCAGTAAATGAACCCTAAGCAAGGTGAGTAGGTTTAGTAACTTCATAAATATCAGTGTAGAGGAGGCACAAGTGCTTACATCTCCTATGAAGTTCCCTCATACCCCACTGACAAGTTAAGACATTTGTTTATCTGTTGCTTAAAACAGTTTCTTGGTAACTTCAGAAGTTTTTTGCCTGTCTTCATTTATTGCTGTGCTGTGGATTACACAGCACGTGAGAGTGTCAAAATGACTACTCAAGGCATAGTAAAAGCATTTTGGAAAATTTTGTAGTGAACTCCTAAAAAAAAAAAAATTTTATCCAGCGTCTGCCAGAAGATTTCAAAACCAAGTCAGCCTGTTTTTGGCTCTCTTTGCATCATGCTGTTTTGTGGCTGAATGTACAAAGACAGTACATTTGACAGTGAATTAACTTCTCCTGTTGAGTCATCTTTCTTCCTGTTGTGTGTTTGAGGGAGGCCTTATTTGCCTGACTTGTAATTCGCTCCCTGGTAGAAATATGTTAGACTTCACCTTTGTCCTTGATAACCGTTGCATGGACCAGGGGCTGAATGGGCACTGACAAAGGGATTTCAGGCAGGACAGGATTCAAGCCAAAACGGGTTTTGTAGTGTGACTCTTCTTGCGTTTTTCTTTAACTCGCCTGGTGCATTGCTTTCCAGGTGTCAGCAGTCCTGCAAATGCCGGAGACTAGGAGAGCAGGAGCTGGAAAAGCCAGCTTGCCCGCTGTGGTTAGTGCTCCTGTGCAAAACGGCCTTGGATCTGGCACAAGAGCAAGCGACAAGTCTAATGCGTAGCAATCACTTGCTGGTTAACTAACACCATCCCAGCATCTATAAGAGTATTTTCATATTGACGCTTGTACTGATGCTCAGGCCTGTCTGCTACAACAGTTTCTTAGGCTTGAGAAAGCAGTCATGTTCCTGAAAATCCTAAAGTTCTTACCTCTGCATAACTTTCACGTGGATGCCTGTAAGGCAGAGCAAAGTTGCTCGGTGAACTCTTTGCCATACACAATGTTAGTGCTGTGTTTTCTCCTTTAGGAAGACTGTTCCTTTGCAGAACTTTTGTTTGGATGAGAGAACTAGAGACACACAAATTACCACACGGTGGTGGTGGTTAACGTTCATGGTTTTCAGCTGCCTTCCAAGGTTTCTTTTCTAAGCGCAATACATTCGAAGTTCTGTAATTTCATTGCAGCTGAGAAGGAAGTTAAGCCTACTGAGAGTTAGCTTTGCTAATCCACCAAACTTCAAAACAGTTTTTTTCCCTAACCTTTCCAGCCTTTAACATCTGATTTTTATTTTAAGCGTCAACATCACTGTCATTAAATACAAATCTAGGTTGTTTATTGAATAATAGTGAAGCCGTTTTTGCTGTTCAGTTTATTGTGTGAGGTCAGAAGTTTGCACATTTATCTTGGGGTGCAGTGTGAGCTTCAGAGTTTTGGTTGGTATCTGACCAAAAGAGGGGGTAACAGATGTGCTGACGAGCTGCAGGTTCAGATGAAGACACAGCTTTCATCTTGTTTTGCGGTTTCCTTTATTTAGCTTTTTTAATAGCAGAGTTACGTATTTTGCTAGGGTTGTTTTTTCACAGAGCTGGAGGAAAAGTGGTGTTTCTCTAAAGAGACCTTTTCTATACCTCTCTGTTTGTTCCCCAGACCCGATCGGAAGCGGAGGGATGTGTTCCGAATCGCAAATGCCACTTTGGCCACTCGAAACAGGAACGCAACTGGGACAGATCACTTCTCCAATGTTTCTGACACAGAGGAGAGTGAGGTGGAATACCCGTTCTTCGAGACCAAAGTGGATGGCAAGGAGAGGACTGTCATCTCCCATCTCCAGCCTTTTACCCTTTACCGCATTGATATTCACAGCTGCAACCATGAAGCCGATACACTTGGTTGTAGCGCTTCCAACTTTGTTTTTGCAAGAACCATGCCTTCAGGTACGCTCTCAGAAGTATAAAGCTTTATTTCCTGGAGAGAGAACAATCTCAGTCAGGACAAACCCTCCGAAAACGGTTAGGAAAACATTGGGGTATAATAAAAAAATTGTATGCAAGAAAATTAATTGGAACTATATAAAACTTTGTTAGAGTAGTTTAATGTCCTTGACTGGTCTCTTGTGTGTACTGAGTGATATACACTGAGTCTCTGCTGTGACCTGGAGAAAGGTGGAAGTGCGTGCAGTTGTACTGAGATCAATGTGGGAGAATCTGTTTCCCAGCGGTACAGGTGAGACCCACAGACACGCTGGGTTAAAGGGGTTTATTCTCCAGTTCCCTGAATGCTGAATGGAGACAGGGGAACATTTTGTTTTGCTGTGTTCACTCTGAACTGTGTGCAGATGTTCAGAGTTTTGCTGGTGGGAATGTTTGCCACATGTTTCTTCTGTCACAGAATGCCCATGCATTTGTCCAGCCTGGAAACAGGAGGAGCACTGGGTTGCTTTGTGCCCAATCGCCGGTGTCTAGAGTGCTTCACATGGGAAGCGCTGGATGCTGTACTCATGTTTGGGACTTTTACAGATTGTACTTCTTCTGAGAAGAATAGAGATGATTTTAGTGTAAGCTCATATGCATCCAGCAAAGAGCTTCTGACTCCAGCAGATGTCTGGGAATATTTGATGCAGAATGGTAGCAATTTTGTTTTGTTTCTGGAAAGAAAGACTATCATAATCCAAATCCAGCTGTGTCAGTGAAAAAGCAGGAAAGTATTGCTTATTTCAAGGAAATAAGGAAAATTGTGAGATCAGGGAAAGGAAATAAGTGTTCCCAGATTTTTAGTGTGTGGCCCTGAAAATTAAGGGCTAAACAATTCTGCTTTCTTCCAAACCTAACAACTGTATTTTTGAAGAAGTGGACTTTTTGCTTTGACCATTAAGGTTTGAGTAAAACACAAAATTATTGAGAATGAAATAGAGATAAAGCAATTTTTGAATTGCTGATGAGACTCCAGTTTAAACTGTGATAGATTTCCTAAGATGGGATGTTTTAGGAAAGGGGTGTCGGTGGGTCAGATCTCGTGTGTTTACGGCCATCTGCAGACAGGTTGCTGTTCACAGCCATTTGGTGGCAATAGCTGTGTCTGCACCGTTTCGGTGTAAGGGAGAGTTTGGAAGGAGGGACCAGATGCTGATAAACAGGTGTTAGGCACACAGATAGAGCACAGGGGCTACCACAGAGCCCGTACCTGGTGAGCTGTATACACCGTGCTGGTTTTTTGGCAATCAGAAGTTCAAACCTTGCTAATTTCTCCAACAGGCCCCTGGCCAGTGCGTTTTGTTCTCCGCATCTTTGAGTAGCACTTACTGCAATGCTTTCATACTTAAAAAATAGTATGAACCTTTTATTTTCCTCCATTTTTGCATAAGTTCCTGTTTCAGTAACAGATTTTCTTCTCACATCGTTTGTAAATATTTTACAGAGGGAGCAGATAACATTCCAGGAACGGTAGCATGGGAAGCAAAAGAAGAAAATACGGTCTACTTGAAGTGGTTAGAGCCTACAAGTCCAAATGGGCTGATACTGATGTATGAAATCAAATATGGGCAGCATGGAGAGGTGAGGACTTGACATTTCTCTGTTAAGAGTTACTGGTTTTATCTCTGATTTATACACAAAATGGTGTGCTGCACACCAAAGATAGAAATTCTGATTTCAGACATCCAGCACCAACCACCGTGCTGTTCCTTTGTTTTGTTTAACGGTTTTTGAATTCCATGTACCTCCTTAAGGTGTTGGAAGAAAAACTGATCAGATGGGGCTTTTAGTTAAATTAGCTTATCCTGCAGCTGTATTGCTTTCTCAAGAACGAAGGAATGTGAAGATATTAACATGAACTGTAAATTACTTTTTTCTTTTAGGAGAAGCGGGAATGTATTTCCAGACAGGAATACAAGAAGCTTGGAGGAGCTAAACTAACTCATCTGAACCCGGGAAACTATTCTGCTAGAGTTCAGGCCACTTCGTTAGCTGGAAATGGGTCGTGGACTGAGCCAGTCTCTTTCTATGTGCAACCCAAATGTAAGATGGATGTTTGTTGGCTGTGTCAAACCGGGGGGACTGTTGTCTTTTTAGTAATTCCTGATGTTTATGTTTGTAACTGGGCATATGAGCCTCTTGCCTGTACTCTACTCTTCATGTTTGCTGGTGTTTTTTTGGGATTTCTTCTCTGTTCTGTTTTTGGTCAATTTTGACAACCAGGAGATGTATCTGAGGTGTGGTCCTTTTCTTGTGCACGTTCTGTATATATGAGAGGTGCACACAGGTGGTGGCTTTCTTTGATGCACAGCTCTGTTGGGAATGTAATTTTAGCCATAACAATACGGAATTGGATGAACAATACATCACAAAACCTGTGACGAAAAGGTGAACCTGCTTTAAATTGCAAAATAGTACAAGAAACAAGTAATTTGTTCAGAGGCTGGCAGGTTTTTTTAAATATCAAGATGCTTTGTCGTATGACCTGTTCCGAGTGACGTTTTATAAAGATAACATCCCGATGAAAGGGGGGTCTTGACAATGGGAGTAATTTACATTTTGAAAGAACATCACCGTAGTGACCATTGTGCCCACAAAGACCCTCTCAAGAGCTTCTGCATTTAGTTGTAGAGCAGATGTACCCACAGAAAACTGAAGCTCCCATCTTTTATTCCTTTTTTGGTTTTCTAATTGCTGGACTTTGAAGAAGTTGAAGTAAAGAGCAGTGTGTGCATATTCTGAATATAGGCCTCAGCAATTGCAGGGTCATCAGAAGGTGAAAAAAAGGTGAATATGCAAGTGTACAATTACATATTGTTCACTGAGGAATGTAAGTCCTTAAGCATAACTTGTGAAAACAACCCCCAGACAGACACTGTTCTGTACAAAATTAATACTTTTCACTGTCTGTTTTCTTGTTCCACTCATCTGCAGTCAGCGAGGGTTTCTGAGTACATTTTTCCACATCAGACAAGAAAATGAGTACTTTGATTTCTTCCCTGCATGGAAATATACCGAGTGGATTTTGAATGTTTCTTTGTTAGCGGAGATTTAATAGAAAGCCTGATACAATTGTTTTCTTGTTGGTTGCAGCAGCAAACTATGGAAACTTCCTGCACTTGATAATTGTGCTCCCTATTGCTTTCCTGCTCATCATTGGGGGATTGCTGATAATGCTGTACGTCTTTAACAAAAAGAGGTGAGTTGTATGGGCTTGTGGGGAATGTTTATTTTCAAATCTGTGCCCACGGAGCAAGTTAGAAATTAAAAAGGGAAAAGGCATTCAGGGGACTCGAGAAGCTAAAGTAGATTCTGTCTTGTTGGTGTGTAAAAAGAGATGGTTTAGAGTTACCAGCGAGCATCTGGCTGCTGCTTGAGATACTTTTTACTTGAGAGGCTTTTTATTACAGTATCGTGTTTGAGAGGAAAGAGGAGGGGTTGTCAGGAAGATACCCAGTGGGACTATAGTGGCAGACATGGAACCTACATAATCAGAAGCTTTGACAGTAATACAAGTCAAGATAAATCATGGAAACTTAGTTCAGTTCAGGATAATTTGATTTCTGGCAAATTTCAGAGGTTTTTTGAAGTCTTTACATCCACTTAAAAAATTACATCCTGGACAGAGCAGTCTAGGGGACTGGTCTATTGATTTGTTTTCCTCAGTTTTGTTTTTTGTAACTAGTGATTTTTTTTATTATTTAATTGAAATACATAATGAGAACTTAACAGAAGTCAGTGCAGATGTTCAGCCTTGCAACTTTCTAGATATGGAGGGGGTTTATTACACTCACATAAATTATGCTCATTGAGTATCCCATTATTTCCAGCTCTAATTCGTTTGTGTGCAGACAGTAGTACCAGTTCTCCTCGAGCACTCCAAAAAGGGCGTTGTATCCAATGAAGTACGATACCTGCCTGGCCTTCCCGTGGGCTCTCCTCCGTGAAATGCCTGATAATTCATCCTTCTTGGAATCGTTGTTCTAGCCCACAAGAATGTTTTGTCTTTGATTTTCTGAGGTCTGACTGACAATTTTATTTCTACAGCCTGCCTCCTGCAGGAGCTCTCGCACTGATGAATAAATATGTCTTATTCTGAAAATCACCCCAGTAAAACGCAGGGGGGAGGAGACAGCGTGTGTGTTTTTGAAATAAAATAATAGAAACTCTTGTAAAAGAGTTGAGTGGAGTTCCCCATTAAAAACAATCTTGTCCTTTGGTAGATCACTTCTCTCCCACAGTAGAGCAGGTGATGTTAAAGTATGTTCTCAGCCACGGATCTCCTGGGTGTATGCCATACAACTGCCTGCCTTAGAGGAACTTTACCCATCAGCTAAAAGTACCTTTTGTTTATGCTTTTCTGGTGTCGATTTGGTATAGTGAAGACTGCAGGTTTCCTGGGAAAGCTGTTCTGGGCTGTTTTCCCATGGATTATGTGACGTAGAGTAAGAACTTGGTTTGTCCCCTTTGTCTGAAGAGCTCTCCACATACAGTAAATAATACTGTGTGGTTGAGCAAATGGAAAAGCTGTAGAAGTAGTGCTCTGAGACTTACTTAGGTTTAAAGATTAAAAAAGAAAAAAAATATTTCAACAGGAACAGTGACAGACTGGGCAATGGAGTACTTTACGCTTCTGTGAACCCCGAGTACTTCAGTGCTTCAGATGGTAAGTGTGGCCTTACGCTTCTCATGCTCTTGCTTTCATATAGTCTGTTTGTGTCTGACTTAAAAAGGTATGAAACGCTAAAAGCGATGTTGTAAAACCGCTTTCTCGCTTCTTTTTATTAGCACAACCATGGAGTCCCTTATTGATAATACATAAATGTCACCTGTCTATTGAAACTGGGAAGTTTCTGAAATTTCTCCTGTAGTTTCTTCAGCTGAGGCAAATTTGGGTGCGTTGGTTTCACTTTCAGGGTACTATCTGCTCATACAGTGATGTTTTCGCTGGAATGAGGAAGAATTCATCATCTTTCATGTTTGCCTTTTTAAACCCTATTCTGACCTATCGGAACAAACCCACTGCTTGTTTCTATGTACTTCTCACGTGGAAAATAGTAACGCTTACAAAAAACAATACTGTCTCCTCACTTCCCATCCCAATAAAACTATCCAACAACTTTTCACAGTTACAGAAAGGGAGAAGCAACACTGTGGGCTTCCAGACATATCACTTGCAGAAATTTTGTGTTAAAATGAGCATGGATGTTAATGTAATCCGTATTTGTTTCTCTTAATATCTGCAATTTTTCTGCAGATATTATGCACATAAGGCTGTATTTCTCTAGCTGGCAAAAAAAATTTTTAAAGATAGTTTCAAGTTGACCTAATGTATTTGTGACTGATTTATGGGTTTGGCAGTGACAGTATTTAGATGCAATAGACCGTAGCAGTGGTTAGATCCCAGCTGGTATATTTGTGTTGAGTGCTCTGCTAACAGAGTGCAATGATTGTAGTTCTGAAGTTAGACGTGGGGTTTTGGGGGGCATCTTCAATTTGTTAAAATTTACTGTGGATGATAATGCTCACATGTTTAAAACCATCTGGGAAGTAGAGAGAAGTCTTTAAAAAAAAAATCTTTAAAATTGCTGTTCCTAGAACATGGTGTCTTTTTTATTGTTTTGCTTTCTCTACGTCTGTATTATTTTCCTGTCCTTCACTGTTGCGGGAGGTTGTGCCTGCTCATGGTGTAGATGAACTTCTTGCCAGTTCTTGTGTTGGGTGTCCCTGAGCAGCTGAACAAGCCTGGCAGTCCAGGGATCTGCATCTCCAGAAAGCCCGTGTGCTGGGATTGCTGTGGAATGGAGAATCCTGGAAACTCAGCTTTTTGGCTAAATGAATTGTTTTAAAAAATAATAAAATACAAAAAGCAACTAGGTTACCACTGGAACCCTACTTGCTAGATAATTAATGTATTCGCCCCCCCAGAGGTGTGGCTGGCTGTAATGAGCGAGTGTCCGTACTGTACGGATTATGTATATTTGAAGCTCTTCAAGTGCAGGAGGAAATCAGGACGTCAGATGAATTTCCTTGAGGCATCAATTCTTCTATTTATGGTTTAGTTTGCTGCTGCTGCTGTAGAGTTCTTGCCGGAATAGTGTTTCCAAAAGGCCCCAGGAGGCTAATGGGTTTAACCAGAGTAGTAGCAGACTCTTTTGCTGTTATTTTTGGTAGCAGCACCATTAGGGTTAAAGGTCTGTCGATGTTCATGCTATAATCCTCTATTTTTGCATCCTGTCGCTTCACCCACCGAAAGCATGTGACACGACCGTCCCCTCCTTTGGTGACTGATAGGCAGCAGCATCAGTGAGTGACTACTCGGATGTCGGATGTCGTCTTGCCGGAGGCAGTTCTCCCTCCTGGCAGTCACCTTCCGAGATCTCTCTTCTGCCTCAGATCAAAGACTTGCAGCAGCAGCAAGTTCTGCCTTTACTGGTGCAACAGTGTGTGTGCAAGTGATCAGAATAGTTTCATGCTAAGAGTCTACTACATCAGAGAGTCTCTTTCCCTCTAGTCATAACATCATTCTGTTAATAGAGAATACAGCAGACACTAAACTGATACGAATGATCAGCTATGTTTGATGCTGTCTAGAAGAATTACAAAACCAAGGATCTGGAGAAAATCTCAAGCCTGAAGTATTGATTCCAAGCCTCTTCCCACCCAGGTTTTGTGCTTTGAGGTTCCTTATTTCTGTTCCGTTATGTCAGTACCATAGTGAGGCCACTTCAAGTCCGTTTATATATTTCTTTAAGATTTATTTGTATGCCAAGCATCTACCTATGTCTGTGTGGGAAAGAACTACTTGCATACATCATGCAAGGTCTCAGCGTTGTGTCCAGTGGTTTTTTTACAAGTAAAACTGTTTGGGCAGCTGGTTTCGTAAAGCGGTGGGTGATCGCACCACTTGTAGAAGTGGAACATCATGGCCTGTTCTTTCTCTCCTTAGTGTATGTTCCAGACGAATGGGAGGTGCCCCGTGAGAAGATCACCATGTGTCGGGAGCTTGGGCAAGGCTCCTTTGGGATGGTGTACGAGGGAATAGCCAAGGGAGTGGTGAAGGATGAGCCGGAGACCAGGGTGGCCATCAAGACTGTTAATGAGTCTGCAAGTATGCGTGAGAGGATAGAGTTCTTAAATGAGGCCTCGGTGATGAAGGAGTTCAATTGTCACCATGTGGTAAGTCATGAAAAGGTGATGAGGCTATGATTCATACAGGGCACACCTTCACCGACTGAAGCGGGGATTTTAGCTTCAACTCTACGCGGCTTTGTAACGTTATTGTGAAACAGGAGTCAGAAAGTGGAACCAAATCTGCTTTCAGACCTTTCCCACAGATTCACAGGTGTTCGGGGTGACATATCAATATGAATCAATTAGCTGTATTTGGAACTGAATGTTTGTTTTTCCCCTTCCAGGTTCGGCTGCTTGGTGTCGTTTCTCAGGGCCAGCCTACGCTGGTTATCATGGAGCTGATGACACGTGGGGACCTCAAAAGTTACCTGAGATCACTGAGGCCGGACACAGAGGTGAGTCATGAGTTGCTGTTAGCTTCTTCATGTTAGAGTTTCTTCAGTTAGAATCATCTTGAATGAAACAGCATCACGTTGGAAGCAGCAGGCAATTAGCCTTTCTTGCCCTTCTCCTTAAGCTCTAAGAACAAAACATGAGCTGTTCTGTGATCTGCAACACCTTTTTTCATGAGGTAGCTATTGGAAATACCCCAGTGCACTGCATTGCTCCATGTGCCTTGTGTTACTGGGTCCTGTTTTTGAGATTTGAATGAAGTCTAATCTAATCTTGTCTAGTCTAATTTCTCATCAAGACGTTAAACAAAAATTTGGCTAGCTGAAGCACGCGTGTTAGGATAATTGTTTCATGTTGCATATCCTGCAGGTTGCCTCTGCTGCAAATTGAAAAAATCTAGTACCTTAGCTCATATGCATACTCTAATATGTAGGCCATCAGCCTAACAGCTAAAATTGCCACATATGATGCAAGGTCTGAAGGGTGAAGATGACACATAGGTCACTTGCCACTGAAATCATAGTAGACTGTGTAGAAAATGAGCTCAGCAGCTTTTGCCCTCGATCTAAAAATTCTGATGAGAATAACTTAAAGGAACAGAACACGAGCACAAGATGTGCACAAGAGAACGAACATGGTATTAATGGAGGGCACTGCATGTAGCAAGAGCAGATTGCTTAAGTGATTGGGTACAGAAAATAATAATACTGAATAAAGGATTCAGGGAAAAAAACAGTAGGACTATTGACTAAGGGCTCGACTAGCATTTATGATTAATAATATTTCATGTTATATTAAGTAGTTTTGGTTGAATTCAGCAAACTTCATAAAAAGGGATAATGACATTATACAGAAATTACCAAAACGATGAGCTCTGTGTTTGACTTTTCTCTGTTGTATGTTGGTGCTCTCCAAAGCAGTCTGTGATAGGGCTGTGCCTAAATTCCCTGTCTTCCTCGATGGGCAATTTGAAGAGATGGGCGCAGTCTTCTGAGGACCTTTGGAGGAGGCAGGCAGGATACTTCAATAAGGGGCTTGCCTGATCACCGGCTTGACCAGTAATTTAACCATGCAGCTCCCATACCTATGTCTTCCTCCTGGTGATTCAACTCGCCTTGGTCTTTCTGGCCTTTCTTGGTTGTATCTTCTTGGCTCTGATAGGGGATGTTCCATTTGGGTCTTGGGGGCCTGGAAGTAGTGGGTATGGCTCATTATCTCAACACAGAGTAGCACAGTTTGAAAGTGATGATGGGACTGGACGTGAACACTTCCCATGGGAGGTGGGTACGGGACAGTTCAGTCTCTGGGTGGGGATGTGATAAAGTTCAGTGACTTGATCTCTGTGTGCTTTAGGATCTTTATCATTGGGAGAATTCCATAGGTGAGGCCGTGGTTTTGGTTACTCTGTAAGTGATGATTATCCAGGGGGTGTAAAGCTTAGGCAAATTCATACTGTTAAGAGATGGTGGGACTTAACTGATTGTGTGTAAACGCCTGAACTCCTTCATCCATGAGATTGAGAATGGCAGAAGCCATATATCCCTAGATGCGGAGGAGTGAATTAGCTTCAGAAGATATTGTCCCATAACCTTTTTTGCTGTTTACAAACAGAAGTAATTTAAGAGACGTCTGGTTATGGAGAACTGGGGAACAGGAAATTAAATCATTTAACATTTTCTGGTTGTTTGTGACAATGGTAAAACAGTAGAAATCTTTAAAATAAGCCCTCTGCTTTGTATCTCAGAACTTGTGTGGCGGAAGGATAGACGTTTAAACTCCATAGGTGTAAGATAACATCCTTATACCAAAAAGTCTTTCTGCCTTGTATTCCCTCAAAAATCCCTGTTATAAAGAGCTATTTGGGAGTTCTGTTTGTAACCCAGCGTGATATGGCCAGTGTTCACACTAAGCAGATACTATGTTGTACATAATACTGAGTTTCTGTTTGTACATAATCATGAGTTTCCTGGCTCATAGTATGCTATAGTTTGATGTAGAAGTGGTACTTTTTTCTTCCCCCCTTACCTGTTTTATCTTCTTAATCTTGCTCAGAGTAATCCTGGCCAGGCGCCTCCAACTCTGAAGAAGATGATTCAGATGGCTGGAGAGATTGCTGATGGGATGGCATACCTCAACGCCAACAAATTTGTTCACAGAGACCTTGCTGCGAGAAACTGCATGGTGGCAGAAGACTTCACAGTGAAAATTGGAGGTGCGCTTTTGTGACTTTTACACAAACAAAACCCATCATCCCGAGAAATGGGCACCTTAGAAAGCATTTTAATATTTTGAAAGCTGTTTGAAAGACCTTTTTGAAACTTAGCTGTAGTTTACATTTCTGCAGGGTGAAATGTGTTCCTTATGAAGGCTTTTTATGATTTAAGACCTGTGAGCAATCAACATTGAGTTGAAACTCTTGGAATACCTCTACTTGCTGTTGTTCCAGTGCGGAAATTGTATAGCGTGGGGGTTTCAAAAGAGGTAGTGAGGCAGTGATTTGAGGTGCAGATGCTGCAGACATCTGGGTGGATTGCGTAGTTACCACTGGTGTGTCATTTGCTTTGCTGTTAATGCGCAAAAATAATCCCATCTCCTAGTTATTGATTCAAGAATAAGAATTTTAGGATTATTTTAAAGCATATCTGATTTGGAAGTGGAATGCAAGGCTTGACTTCAGCTGGATGCTTTCCAGTCTGAACTGGAGTTCTGCTTTCCAGACAACAGAATGGCTTTTCCTCTGCTCTGCTGTTAGAACACCACTTTTTTTTTCCCCTTCACCATCCCTCCAAAATAATGCCAGATGAGTTTTTTCAGACATCTCTCCAGAGAGGGTGATTTTAAGCTTTTGGCTGTTTTTGAGTTGTGCATATTAAAATAACATGTATAGCAACAGCCTTCTGCTGTAGGAAACTAATTCTTTTTCTCTGAGCTTAACTCAGCTATTTTGATAATTTGTGTAAGTAATCCTGTCATTTGGGAGAAAGAAAAAATGATTTCATTTTGAGTCAGTTAATTAGGAAATAAGATCTTTGGGGGATTTTGTGCATTTTCTGCAGGTTCGGGGGAAGTCAGCCTTGAATCCTTCCCATTCCAGTTTTCTCGCTCTTCCTCCCCCCACCAGCATGTTTTACAATTCTTTGAACTGAAGATGGTGCATTTCTTCCCTTTAATGCGGTACATCGTTACCCCGAAAACATTTTGTGAAATAAGCTGCAGTGCTGTCATTTATTTACTGGTATTGAAAATCCCTTCATGTAGAAACAGTTTAGGAGCATCTTGACTGGAACACGCCAACTCTAGACTGTTTAGATCTCAGAGGAGGAGCTTTATGCTACACTGTCCTGTGCTCATTGCATATCTGTTTCTTATTTGCATTACATTTCTAAAGAATTTTCCGTTCAGCCAGGATAAAGTCACCCTGGTGTGTGGGAGTGATGGAATAGCTGCACAGATGGGCTTTTTAGTCATAATCTCTGAGGGTATCAGTGTCCATAGCAAACAAGGAACCAGAAGGATCAGTGGTCGGTCACTCATCCAAGTCATAGACTGGTAATAACGACTGTGAGAACTGGAGGAATTCTGTCCCCTTTTCACCCCACTTTCCCTCCCCATAAAAAAGGGGCAACTACAGGTCTGTATTGATAAAATGGATTTTGCCCTAGGACTGCTGTGTTAGCAGGCAGCATTTAATATTAGGAAGAGATTTGATGCCACCTGATTTATTTACATTTTGGTTAGTGTGTGAGAACACAGTAACTGGTTAAATGGGCTAGTCCAAGACCCCGCGGTTCTGTGTGCATCAGGCTTATTGTTCAGAAACAAAAATCTGGAATAAGTCTGAGTTACAGTCAGGAGATGAGCATTGTTAGATCCAGGTCTTGCACATGTTTATACATCTACAGCTGAGGACATGCCTGTAACTCAAAGTACGTCTTTTAATATTGGTCTGTGTTAGTCAGCCTAATTCTCTGTAGCATTTGAGATGGGATATTGTACAGGAACTGGAAATTACCTTTGGAAAGAGGAAAAAAAAAAAAGAGAGAAGCATTTCCCTCAACACGTGAGATTCTTTAATTAAAGACAGTAATATTAAGTGCTAAAGGAGCTCTTTACACTCTTTGAAAAGGAAAGAAAATCATTGAATTTAGAGAACAGATTAGTGAATTGCATGACCTTCAGAAGAGTTAGTTTACTGCAAGGCTTGAGCATCAATCCTGGAACGTTTCATATTAATATATTTAAAACATTCAGACTTCTCACCCATTGAAGTCAATGGTAAAAATCTCTGTTGGTTTTGTTGGGAGGAAATCTCACCAGCCCTGCGGCAGCAGGTAGAGTGTCCTGGTAACAGGCTGCGGGTTCTTTGCACCAAGCTGTCATTCTCTGCTGGCTGCACTGGCTTGTAGTAAGGGGAAATGTTCATCATTTTGTCGTGTAAACTCAAAACATTTATAACTTCTAGATTTTGGCATGACAAGAGATATCTACGAGACGGATTATTATCGTAAAGGAGGGAAAGGTTTGCTGCCTGTCCGCTGGATGTCCCCAGAATCGCTGAAAGATGGAGTCTTCACAACGCACTCCGATGTCTGGTAACAAAAATGGGGTTCTGAAAAACTGTTTTAGCCTCTCTGCTTTGTAGCCTCTTTCCTTGTTTTAGTAGACTCAACTAAGTATACTGCTTCTCCCGTCTCCTCAAAGACAACTCTCTTTTCCACTGTGAAGCACTGCGCTTTATATTTCATATTTCCATTGCAAAATCAAGAACTCGTGAGGTTAAATGCTGCCCTCAGAGAGAGCAGAATTAAATGGATTTCCAAAACTGGAGGTGGCAGCATGTTTCCTGCTGTGGGTTGTAAAATCAGTTGTGCAGTGAAAAGCATTACTTTCACCTGGAAGAGCAAGTTGTCATTTTTCAAATTGCCCTCCTTCAAGAAAAGCATTAAAAGTTGCCAAGAATACAGAAAGGTTGATAGTGCTGACCTGCTTTTCTATCAAAACCTTCTGTGTAAATAACTTCACTTTCCCGCAGATGCTTTGTGTACACTAGCAGGTTTTTTCTTGGGAGTTCTCCCTTGTGTATATCCTTCTCCATTTGGAGCTTTGTTTGCTTGATTTATATACCGCGAGATGCAGAAATAGGAGTTTTTTTCTTTAAAAGCGCATTGCCTAGTTGCTTTCTCTGTGAAGTTTATTAATAGAGGCATGCAGGAAATTTCAAAATATACTTCTTAAAAGACATAATACTCTGGAACAATTCTCCCCCCACCACCACCCCGACTTTTGCAGATAGGTAGGGAGGACTTGGCAGGAGATGAACGGGTACTGGCAAAACCTCCGCTCTGTCTTTTATGGTTTCTCTGCCTTTCTAACAAGATGGTTTTACTGCTGATCTGTTACGGAATTGGCAGCTGATGGCCTCCAAATGCCCAGAAGCCGGTAGAATGGTGTTTTAGTAGTAAACTGCGTTTTCTTTAAACAGCTTGAGGATTTTGGAGTCGGTGGTCTGTAGTCCACAGCACCAGCTTTGAGTGAAAGGTTAATAGGAGGAATTACAGAGCAGGGGAAAAAGCAAAGCACCAGAATGTTGCTTCATTTTTTTTGCATATGGCTAGTAACTTATTTATGAATCCAGTAACCCTCAGAGTTGGAAAGAGATGAAAATAACCACTTTGAGTTGAAGGGGAAGCCCTGTATCAGCCATTCATCTAAGGGAACAGCACAGGCGTGCTTTTGGCAGTGTCCCTGCAGTAAAAGAATTTTGGGACTTGTAATGGCTTCACAAAGCAGACAGAAATTTGGACTATATCACTAGAAAATCCCCAGATGTAGAACTGAGCGAGCCCGGAGCGAAGAGCTGGCAGACCTGCCCGTTCTTGCCACACAACAGTAACCTTGAAGCCCAGCCGTCGCCTACAGCCATTGTCTCAGCAGTGGCTGCAGCCCCTCAGGTCTCCGCTGCGCTGACGTGCTGCGCTGACGTACCGCGCTGCTTCCGTACGCGCTTTCCTTTCCACCTGTCACTGCTAAGTGACGTTACTGTTTAAACATAAATCAAATTCCAAACAAAAAAGCCCACAGACGTGATGCCAAATCCAGCGTCAGAGGTAAATTAGTACTCCAGTTGTTGCAGGAAGTACGTGAGTTCTGCCTTCAACGTTAGCAAGATTTGGCATTCCTCAGTTGTTCGGTCCAAAGCAAGGTCGGGCAAACAATATTGCAGTTTATCAGCGGGACGGTCTGAGCAAAATATCCTGGCCAGAAGTCACGTCAAGGAAAGTAGCTTACTGATTATAAGCTTGGAAATCTTAAGAGGAGGAGGAGTAAAATCCGTCAGACTTACACTTGGAAGTATAGAGAGGAAGAAGTTGCTTTATGGAGAGGAGGGTCCACAGCTCTCATCAGTATTGCAGACAGTTCCTCCTGGGGATGGTTTGTCATCTTCATTGCTAGAAGTGACTTATTCTGGAATTTGGGTCACATAGGTATGCTGTCCTGAGGTACAAAAACCAGGAATATACTGTTTGTTTAGAACACGTGTACATCTGTGTTTGCCACATGCATCCCCAGCTATAGATTAAGAAATTCCAACCTGAATTCCAAATGTAGTGGAGCTTGACTTGCCACTGTCATGAGGTAGTGGCTGTTTACTTGATCTGCTTATAGCTGAAAGGATCGTTCCAGTTTACTTCTTACTTAGACAAAACACAATACACTGAAGGTCTCTTCATGCCGGGAAAAATTACCTGGCTCCTTGCAGTTGTTGAGATTTTGAAGTCGCTTCATGTAAACGGTGTAGCTTGGCTGTTTTGGGGGCCGTTTGTTTTCATCAAACAGTAAAAAATGTTGAGCTTGTTTTTCCTGCCTTTTTGGTAGGATATTGTGACATCTGGTTCCGTGTTCTTCGAGATAAGTTTTAGAAGCCAAAATGTCAAAAAGACAAAACTGTGTGAGTGGTCAGAGTCCAAGATTTATAAGCTGTAAGGTGAAATGGCAAACGGGAAAAAGAGTGCCTGGAGGTTTTGAAGGGTGGAGCTTTATTTTAGCAATTCATTCTTTTATTGCTTTTCAGACTGAAGAATGAGGTAATTAGACAAGACTGTTTTTGTTGTAGTTAGGGAAGGAGAACATTTTAAAATGCATGTAATACTGTTCAGGCTGAGAGTGTATGTCTATAAATAAGTCCTCAGCATCTTGCGTTCTTTCAGAGCTGGCAGTTGCCTTGAAGGAGCAGTGTAAGTTTATTTGGTGTGATGATATGACTCCTAGGTGCGCAGGACCTGTTCACATTATTCCTGCAGTGATCAAAGTAGCTTCAAAGGCACTAAAACGCTGAGTTGCCCCTCTGTCCCTGCCTGCCCTGAAAGGCAAACAACTGCAAGTCTGTTTGTGGCTTCTGGCTCCAGATGCAAACCATTTTAGATGCAGTGGGTAACTGAAAGATAAAACCACTCTACCAAACCAGCTAATAATACCGGACTCCTGTTTTCACAACAATACCCTATTGAAACTAGGCTTTTTTTCCTCTAAGTTTGACTCAGCATTTTAGCCGCAGAAGACAAGACAGCGTCTAGATTTTCTTTCTTTGCACATCAGCTCTAAAAGTAGATGACTCTTCAGCGCGGGACAGACAATTTGAGCCATGTCTGCTCAATAAACTAATTTTAAACTGAGCTATTTTTAGTAAGTGTCAATACTTACGTCCAAACCACCCAATTACATAACTATGCTTATCTTTTCTTTGCCAGTAATCAATTCCTATTATTAGACAGACTTATTTTTTCCCTTCTGCTGTCCTTTGTAGTTAGTTGGAAGGCGCTAGAAGCTCTTGTTTCAAGAACGTAGTTACACACGTGTTGCAAAAGGGGTATCTGAGTTTCTCCTGGAGGCTTAAATGCTTTGCTGCTAAAGCAGTACCTGAGGGTCTTGGTGCAAGAAGCTGGAGAACGGCGAATGTTCACTTTTCTTCCATGTCTTTTTGGTTTTGTTGCTTGCTGCTGTAAGTCAAATGCCTTGATCCTTAATTTGCACCTTTGCCTTAGATTGTGGACGAAACCAAATGAGAGTGATAAATGGGAAGTATTGCCCAAGAAGTGTTTTTGTGCCTGGGGAGTAGAGGTTGGTTGGTTTGCTTGCTTTTGGTGGTAGGCAGGTGAGATCCCAGGTGTGGTGGTGTGCATTTGCTGTCTGGCTCTCGGCTTGCTCCAGCGGTGAGGGAAAAAGGCAGCTTTTAAATCAGATTTGTGTGGCTCAAGTATTTCTGATGAAAAGCAGCTTGCACTGGACTGAGAGCTTACCGTTCTGCGTTACTGCCGTCTCAGCTGCTATTAGGAGTACCTGAGATAAGTTACATGAAGATTTTTAGTTTATATACCTTTTTTTTTCTTGCTATCTCTGTGGTTTGGAGGGCAGCTTGTGGAGCTCACTTTAAATAACCAGTCTCTGCAACTTTTCCACCTGCTTAGGAGGTTCGATTCCCTGTATGCAGCCACACACGGATCTTTTTGCAGACTTTAATGATCAGGTGTCTGTCCAGCCTGAGGTCTGCTGTACAGCAAGTGCAGAGAGAGGAACAGAATTTTTTATTTTTTATTTCCTTACCTGCATCTTTGCTTTTCCCCTCTCCACTGTTCTTCCCACCTCGCAGTGCACCCAGACTCTGTTCCCAAAGCCATGGGAAGGGAGGTGAGATGCGGGCTGATCCTCCAGGCAAGCTCACAGCTTAAATCTCCTCTGACTTAGGCAGCGTCCGGTCAATGCGGTGACCTTGGAGTGGCTTTTCTACTGATTGACCTGTCCAGAACCAGGATAACCAAACAATACTGGACCACTGAACGATCATAATGATGACAAGCTCTGAGCTGTAGATTACGGTGTCAAAAATGGAGATGGATGTTACCAGTCTTTTCTTACAGAGGCCATTCTGAAGAGTCGCTCAGAACTGGGAGCCTGGTTCTTACCATTAACTAGAAGTGTTTGAAGTCAGCAGGCCCTTATGCTAGGTGATGCGGCTGTCACCATAGCTGCGTACTTTTTGAGCAATTGGAATTTTTTGGTGAAAATGCCCATGGACGCCTTCCTGCTCAGCGTCATCTAAGAAAAATAGCCTTGTAAAGATTTCTCCGCTTTCTAAAGTTCTGATTTGTTTTCCAGGTCTTTCGGTGTTGTGCTTTGGGAGATCGCAACGTTAGCGGAGCAGCCATACCAAGGCATGACCAACGAACAAGTGCTCCGCTTTGTGATGGAAGGAGGTCTGCTGGAAAAACCCGATAATTGTCCTGACATGCTGTAAGTGTCAACAGTTACCTCTGTTCTCAGCGTACACTTTTTGCTTCCTGATCCCTTGGATGTCTGCTTCTGCTCCATCTACCAGAGGAGGGGTTGGTAAAGAGTGAGAGTAACGTGAGGTGCTGCTTGAACAGTCTGGTGTTTTATAGTAGTTAGACATACCAGAAAACATCTCTGCTTGCCGCCAGAATCTCACTTTGGCCTATCTGCCCGATTAAGGAAACGAAACCCAATCTGTGTGTTCCTGAATAAAATTAGACTTAATAAAAGCTGGTGTCTTTTGCTACAGCAGAAGACTTTGTGCTTAGATCTTGTCCTTTCTACTTAAAGTAATTGTGTTGAACATAAAGAGGAAAAAAAGAGCATAGGACAAGCTGAAATGTATCGTGCATAAACTCTGTGGAATTCAGCTTTTTAGTTCAGCGTACAGAAAGATGAACGTATCGTTCCTTTGTCTGAAGTGGCGTTGGGTCTGCTATTTCAGTCACTGTGCTCATCACATCGAGATAAACACATCTCCCCTGCTAACAGTTTCCCTTCCTGTAAGCAGGGAAAGAAGTGGGCAGAAAAACCTTTGCCTGCCCCTGGAGTCAGTACAAAGCCTCGCAGCAGAGGAGGGTGCGCAGCGCAGCGGGCTTCGGTTCTTAGCTTTACATTGCTGAAATACTTCTGCTGGCTTTTGTGTACAGCACTTTCGGTTGTTCAGACTTTATTACTTTGATATACTTCCCAAACCGGCTTTTGGGAAGGAAATACTGCGTCTTGCAGTTATTGAAATTTGTTGGAGGCCCACAGAAGGGATACAATCACTTAAGGGCCTCAGCTGCTTGGGACTCTTAGGAAAAGAGCTCTTTTGGCTGGGTCCCTGGCTTTGGTTTCAGATGACAGGCAGTGTTGTTTTGTTGTTTGAGGGGGGTGGGTGGTATATGCAGGGGGAGGTGTAGCTGCCATGTGATTCCTCGGTTTCACATTCTTTCCCTTCCACGATGCTGTGGAGAATTTCTGGCAGTCAGATTGACTGGAGATTGTTTAACGCGGTCAGAGCTGTGCAATGGAGTGGGGGGAGTAGGCAGAAATGGGGGAAGAACAGGGTGTGCGATGGGATCAGCTCCCCAGCTCCATAGGGAAAAAATACCTCCACAGTGCAAGCAAACTCGGGAAGAGATTATTAGAAATTCCCCATTAACCTGGGGCACATGTGGTACAAACAGGGGGGCGGGAGGGGAGTCACAGCAAGGAGGTCTCTTTACTGGAGCCTACCCAGCCCATTCTCCTTCCTCCTCCCTCCTACTCCTCCTCGATGATCTCTGCTGGGTGTTGCTACTGGATGAATCCATTTTCAGAGTAACTGACTTGTGAGCTGGGAGATCTGGGTTTCTGTCTGGCAGAGCAAATCTTTGCACCAGTGTATAAGGGCAAAGGCCTGTTCTGTGCTGATTTTAATGAAGAAGCTGCTCACCTGTTAGTTGTGGCCACTGAGACTTGAGCCTGCCGTTGCAGAGGTACAGAATAAAAAAATATATCTTCCGTCGAATTTTGCCACATCTCCCCATCAGAACAAGGAACAGGGCTGAACTCAGAACTAAGGCACATCCAGTTCGGTGGTGTCTTTTTTTTTTGGTGATACAGTTGTGGTATAAAACATCCTGATTCTGTCCAAGATGCAAAAAAAAAAAATCAAACCAAAAACAAACCAGAAATTGAATGTCTTGACCTTAGAAGCTTATTGTGACTTGCTTTAGTTGCCTTTCAACTTGTTTTGTCTTTCTATTAGGACAGACACCCAATTCTGCTGAAATCCAAAGAGGCTGTTGTAGCAATAGCTGGAGGGAGCTCCAGGAATAATCTTCACCTTTGTTCCGTGCTCACGCGTTGGGCATTCAAAGCACCTATTTTGAGTTATTGTGGTGCTTTTTTTCTTTGCCGTGTTTCCACTTCTTTCCCTGTCTTCCATCCCGTTTGCCCCAGATGCTGTGAAGACGCTGTGCAGCACTCGGTAACCTGAGGGTGACCTGACGAGTGCTGCCAGCCTTCAGCCTCCCCGTGTTGCTGCTGCAGGCGCAGAGGCCCGGGCTGGGGGCAGAGCTCCTCTCCCCTCGCCCGCTCTCCCATAACCTGCTGCTCAGCACCCACCGAACGAGAAAACTGCACAATGGACAGAAAGGTGCTTGTGACAGAGCTGCAGAGAGCCCTGAAATTGCAGATGGACCTTGCCACGCATCCCCGAGCACTCTGTAAAACCCTTCGTGAAATGGGCTCCTCGTTTTTGTGGAGGTTCCTAAAGATCCTGTGTAAAGACGGGTCTCTTGGCATGTCTGTGCCAGTGGGAGGTATTTTTTAGACAGCACAAATTCTTACTGGTGAGGGCTGAGTGGTCTTTGATACTTTACTATTAACTCACAGTATTACCCCAAGATGTCCAGAAAGCAAAGTCCACCTTCTGCAGGGAAGTCAGCGTACGTCCTGTGCTTGGTCCTGCGTGAAAGCAAGCGAGAAGGGGGGCCGGGAGCTGCACTTCTGTGTATCTCACGTGGTGGGCTACAAATGCAGAGATACTTTTTTCTTTAAATTAGTTTGATTTCAAAAAAACTGAAATTATGGGCAGACCACACATGTACCTTTCTGCAGAGAGAGGGGAGTATGCTGACATACTTAAACCTCTGGAACAGGTGGAGGAGAAAGACCGCTGTGGGGAAGCATTAGATGAGAATAGAGAGAGGAATCTTGCTGCAACTGTCACCGAATCTACTGTTTTTAACCCTGCAGATGGCGTGAGCACTGACATAAGGTGGAACGCTCCAGCCGCAGTGCCACAGTTCTCACGGGGGGCTCTTGTTGCCCCCCTGCATGAACACTACGTGGGGGAAGCAGTCTCCGATGTCCCATCTCCCCTGGGACTGCGACGCCAGCAATGGTTATGGGTGGCTGAGCTCTGCTAACCCCGGGGAGCAGCCAGTCAGTAGGTTTCTATGGATCAGAGACCCAGGACACTGGAAGAGTCGGAGAGGTTCTGTTCCGCATCTGGGTTGGATCAGACGGTTGTGCAAAGGGGGGTTTTACGGCGCGGTCGTCTTGTGGTTGAGAGGGAGGTGGTAAATCCCTGTGAAAGGGCCAAGCACAAAGGGAATGGTATTTCTAGAGGCTTTTTACTCTTCCACAGGGTGAAACAAGACTCAGCTCTGTTTATGCTACACCCTCTTGGCATAGTTTGCGTGGTTTTACAGACAGAACCGTGCAATAAGACAGATGGTTCAATAAGATGGTGCCAGGAGGAGCTTTGCTGTTTTCCTCCTCTTCCTGTGTAATAAGCTCTGTTTTTATGTACTCCCATTGTTACGGCAGTGTTCATCAGGTGATGGCTGCGTGGCAGGAAGGTTTGCTACAGCTGAAGCTCTCAGACAGTGTGTTCCCATGGGGCTTTTAAAAGTTGTGGAGGCTGGAATTCCACTCTGTTTTTGAAGCAAAATTGCTTCCCCCACATGTATTGTAGATGACTAGACTATTTACGCATTGCTGATTTTCCCTTTGTTCCTGGCGAGCGCTCGGTTAGAAGCCAGGCTCTGCCATGTGGAGGTAATGTCAGCACACAGCAGCAGCAGCAGAACGGGGAGAGGTCGTTTCACTCCCCCCGCCCCTGCCCCAAATCACGTCTGACGCAAAGCACAAATGCACAAACTCAACTGGAATGCGGCTCCTATAGGAACTTTCCCTTTTCTCTTTTTTTACTGTCTCAGTGCAGAAAGTAACTCGGTTTCTGCTCAGTTCTTTGAGCAAAAGATACGCGGGAAAGACACTGGCTGATCCTCTCTCTTGTGATGATGCCTCCAGCTTCCCCCAGCTCACTTGCCCCCAGTCAGAAACGTACTTTATAAAATGCTCAGGTTGTATTACCAGCCTGTAAACTTTTCCATTGTCTACTGGAAAGGGTGGGGGGTTTTTTGTGTGAGATAACGTAAGCAAGGTCTTTGAACCCACAGAGTTAAAAAAAAAATATCCTTTTATGGGAACTCTGTAGGGTTTTTAAATCTGGAACGGCTTAAAAGAAACATCACATGTCCTTGTTTGTGCTGATGTCACATGCATTACTCCACTGCTTGTGGTATCTCCTTAGCATTGCCCTTAGGCCTCGGGGCGACGCGCCAGCGAATATCCAGTGTTCTTGGCTCCGGCTGACGCTTCTATTCAGGGACGCAGCAGTCAGCTGGAAAGGAAACAGCAATGAAGTAACAGAAATGGATTTTATATATTTATGTCTCAAGCTTTCCTCCTGGGTGGTGGGTGAGGGTATAGTGCAGTTTTGTAGTTTGGCTTCACTTTCGCTCTGAAAGGCGTTTTAAAGACTCAGACCCAAGCAGTAGTTGAACAGTGTTTATATGCCTACGTGCCCGTTACAATGCAGCATGGAGTGCCCGAGTTCTCCCAGCACAGACTGGTTTTGCCAGCTTCTTTTTGGGTGTCACAAGGCCACGCTCCGGTGCCTGACGTGTGTTTATGCAGAGCCGTGCCAGCTGAGCTCTGACACCGGTGTTTGTGGCCTCAAGTGCACTTCAGCTGAGACTGCTTTTGTTTCGCAGCCCGAACGCCGGCTCACCTCAGCGGGGGACGTGGCGCACCCTGCGAGGCAGCGCAGCAGAGTTTCCCAGGGAGCGAATTTCCAGGCGAGGGGATTTCTTTGCTTTGGTGTTGTCTCAGAGCAGGGTCCCAGTCCCCCCGGGCCCGGCTGTGCGCAGCGATGCGCAGGAGCGGCCGCAGAGCCCAGGGCTTTCCAGCCGGGGGACAGTCCTCTTGACAGGTTTGGTCCAGAGCAGGGACTCTGGAGACATTAAGACATTACTGCGTGACGGACTTGGGTGCTATTCAAAAAAGGAGTTAATTTTTGTTTGGTTTTTTTGTCTCTTTTTTTTAATTAAAAAAACCCAAAAAACCTCTTCCACACACTGCTGCAGAGACCTTGTGAACTGCCGCTGGAGCATCAGGCAGGGAGAGGCAATGAAAGCATGAAACGGAATTGCTTCCTTGCTGAAAATCTGTGGAGGTTAGGAAAATGGTATTGGTTATGGAACACAGAATGTATAGAATCAAAAGGAAGTCTGGGTGCCCTGGCAGAGGTGGGGAGAGGAGCCCAGGCTGGGCGCTGGGGTCTGACTGGGAGTGCAGGTCCTGGTGCTGGAAGGGAAGTCGGAGATGGGGAGGATTCTCCGGTGCCTTACCTGAAGGAGGGTTCTTTGGTTTGGTTTTTTTTTAAGACCAATTCTTACTGTAGCACAGAAAGTAGTATTTTGGCCAGTGGTGACTTCCTACAACACAGCGTGTTCTTCCGAGTACTGTGTACGCAGAGCATTGGCTCGAAGAATTAATGTTAATCTTCCTTTTCTTATTTAAATTCATCCTATTACTTGTGCTGTGTTAACAGAAGCCATCCCTATTCCACCTTCACAGACAGTGAAATCCTGTCTTGTGTTGTGTTTAAAGCTCAGGGCGATCTCTCAGGAATATCCAATTTTGCAGTGTCATGAAAATGCTGGTTTCGTTCTGTAGGTATTACGGGCTTGTTTTGTGGTTTTGTTTTGCCGGCATGGGACACTGTACAGATCTGATCATGGGTGTGCTCAAACAGATGATCTCACACGCCATAAAATATTCATGCATCCCTGGCTGTAAATGAAAACAACATAATTTTAAAATAAAAGATGAGAGAACCTCTTGGAGATTGGCGAATGTCTTTGGGGGGCTTACAATTAATTTTAATGTAATTTTCTTCTTTCAGGGGAAAGAAAGCGCTGCTTTACCTTGTGCGTATTTACGATTTTAATTGTTTCCAGGACCCTATTGATAGGGATGGGACTGGTTGTTTGAAAAAGATCCTGGGAGAGGCACTGCCATGTAGCTGTGATTGAGTAAGCAAAGGGTATTTTGGAGGAAAAAAGGGAGACTAAAAGTATGAAATGCTTCTGGATGTCAGGACTTCTACGGACAAGTGCGTGGAGGGGGTGGAGAAGGTTGCGGTAGGAGCGATAGAAGTAAATCAGTGATTAGAAAGAAGGTTGAAATGTGACACAGGGATCTCAGCCTGTAAAAATTCTGTCACTTCGTCTTCCATCAGAATTGAATGATCTTCCTCCAACGCGCGGTCCGAGTCAGGGGCGGCTGGTTGGGCTCCGGCCGGGGCTCGTGAAACACCTCGGTAAAGAGCTTTGCTGTGTGTTCCCTGTGCAGGTTTGAGCTGATGCGCATGTGCTGGCAGTACAACCCCAAGATGAGGCCCTCCTTCCTGGAAATCATCGGAAGCATCAAAGACGAGCTGGACCCAGCATTCAAAGAGGTCTCCTTCTTCTACAGTGAAGAGAACAAGCCCCCGGATACAGAGGAGCTTGACCTGGAGACTGAGAACATGGAGAGCATTCCTTTAGATCCCTCCTCCACCCTCCAACCCACTGACAAGCACTCAGGACACAAAGCCGAGAACGGCCCGGGCGTGGTGGTCCTTCGGGCCAGCTTCGAGGAGAGACAGCCCTACGCACACATGAACGGGGGACGCAAGAACGAGAGGGCCTTACCCCTGCCCCAGTCTTCGGCCTGCTGATCCTTAGAACCAGAATCTCACAGAAACAGAACACGGAAAAACACACGCATCGGGGGAAGAAAGAAAAAAAAAAAATTACAATATATTCAAAAGCCTACTGTACCTCAGTGGATCTTCAGAACTGCCATAGCTGCACTTGGGAGAACCCTTTTTTCAGTAAACAAGTTATCGTATTTTTCTTTTTTCAATATGCAAGCAGATGTTTGTTTCGGTAAAGGACTCCTTTCATGGGGCACACAGTCGGCCTTTTAAAACTCTAATGTTAACACTTAATAGCAACAGAAAACTTGAGATCTGATGTCTCTCTCTCTCCTCTCTCTCTCTCTCTCTCCTCTCTGTCTTTCTTTCTGTCTCTCTCTTTGCTTCATAATGGGAAACATATCTGCGTGCAACTTCAACCGTACAGCACTTTGATCAGATCAAAGATATCGCGGGCCGGGTGCCTCCCCGCTGCCCTTGCGAGCACCTGCCTAACACTGTAGGTCTTTATAAAAAAAACAAACAAACAAACAAAAAAAAACAACAAACAAAAAAACCCACAAAAAAAACAACACTAAAAAAGACTGGATTTTTAATGTTGATCTTTAATCTTTTTAGGAACATGTAAAAGAATAAAAAAGGGCCATCATTCGTCCAAGGTTGTTACCATTTTCAACGCTGCCAAATTTTGCCAAAAAAACTGAACTCTTTGTTTTTTGTTTTTGGGGTTTTTTTGTAGGCATGGAAGGAGCACAGTAATCAACTGCTCTGGTTAAAAAGAGATCCTGACCAATACATTCTATTCAATCATACACTGGTATTTAAAAAAAAAAAAATTAAAAAAAATCAAATTGTCTAGATCTTTTTTCAAAACTGGACAAAATGTGATTTATTTTTTTTTCTTGTGATGGAGAAGATAAAAGGGATGGGATAAAGAAACAGCCCTCCCTCCACCCCTGTTCCCATCCCAGTGAATTCTGGACAAAACTGGCAGTGGTGAGCTAAATAAACATGTGCAGTTCGTACAAAAAAAAAAAGTCAACCGCACGCCAAAAATGAACCATGAAAAACATGAAAATAACCGGCAGAGATCTCCATCGTTGCAGCCTGCCCTCCTTCACAGGCTTGCAAGGAAAAAAACACCTAGAAACATAAATTGGAGAAGACAAAAAAAAGCAGTAACCGGATTCACGTATACGATGCTTTGTTGACCTTTTCTCTTTATTATTAAGACTTCTCGAAGGGTCTTGCAGTTCTATGTTAGACCATGGATCATTTGCATACACATTGTCTTTTGTGTCACTTTTATAACTTTTTTACGGTTCAGATACTCATCTATATGTCTGTACAGAAAAAAGCTGCTATTTTTTTTGTTCTTTATCTTTGTGGATTTAATCTATGAAAACCTTCAGGTCTGCCCTCCTTCCCTTCCCTGCCCTCCCCTCCCACTCCAACAGATTTTCTTATGCTTTGTACTATAGTGTGTAACTTTTACTTCCTCCTTCCCAGTAACTGATACCTTTCATATGATTTGCCATGAACTGTTTAATGCCTTTTTATAAATACATTTCCTCTTTTTTTTCTTTTTTTTTTTTTTCCATTAGTCGTTTTGCATCATCTTAGCTGTGTGGGCTACAGGGCTTTTGAGGGGGACATGGAGAAAGAAGGGACGCCCCGCACGGAGCCACTCTAGCCGTGCCGTGCCGTGGTGTGGTGTTTTTAAACCCCGGTTTTCCTTCCTTCCCACTACCCTCTGCCCAGACAGCAGGCGAGTCTCTTACAGTGCAAGGCATGATACAAACTCAGGTCAGAAAAAAAAAAAAAGGTTAAATATTTAGTACATTCTTGTTCAGTGTTTATACTCATTGTCCTAAAAGGGTCCTGCCCCTCCTTCCCTCCCCGCTTGTTTTGGTTGTGGCACACATCCACCCACCCATCCCCACACACACACATGTATGTATTTTTTATATTTGTTGGGTACAACAGGAGACAGCAGGCTTTTGGGCCACTGATTTTTCAAGAGACTATTTTAACCCTTCCACCCCGTGAACAAGAGCTGTCCCAGTTGCAGCTGGGGGTGCCAGGCGTACTTAGGGTGGCCACTGGACACCTGGCTCCAGCAAACTCCAGCTCCTGGCCCAAGGAGGAAGCTCCTTCCTAAGGAGGAATCCCTCCTGGAGGGCGCCCTGGGCTGCGATTCGCACCCCACCCCTGCTAAAAATCCAAGCAAACCAAACGCACCACCCCATTTCCGTGGGGATGGGTGGAAAGCACGTAGCTGGGCCAGTGGCTGGGCTAGCAAACGGTTAAGTGTTGGCAGCTATGGAAACCTGCACAAGTCCAAGCCTGTTGCTTAAACGACAGACCAAACCTCAGAACAAAAGCAACCGCGTGAGCTTGTTTGTTCAGTCGCAGAAGCCTGGGCGAGAGGGGGAAGGAGGGGGCATCAGAAGTCTACGACCCAGGAGTCGTACCAGTCGCTCATCTTACCTTAGTTACAGCGTCTAAGCCTTTGTTTCGCACTGATCCAACCAAACGATGGCAGTGAAGAGGTGGTTCTGGGATGGAAATGTTTAAATCTTTTGAGTAAGAACAAAGAATTTAAAATATACTGATTGCTAGTTTTGACTGGAGATTTTGAAAAGTTTGTAGTGCTTTTTGCTTGTGTAGTTTAGGTCCCATTATCTTCTCTTGCCTCTGCCCCATAGTTATTTTTCCCTTTTAAAAATGAAAAAGACAAAAAAGTTAATTAAGAAGGTATTCTATGTAGGATTTTTTATTTATTTTTGTGATATCAGTTTAAATCACTGTAGAGATGCCCCATAATAAATTTAAATACTGAGATAAGGGTTTTTGAGTATGACAGGGGGACAGTTTTTGATTTTTTTCAAACATTTATCTACCTCACTCTTATTTTTTTATATGTGTGTATATACAAAAAATACATCTCACATTTCTCAGCAGCCAATAAATGCCGTTGATACTGGTAACCTCTCACTCCATATACCACATGCTCTAGGTTCTGGAGGGGAACAGTCACTGCCTGGCACAAAGGGTCACTTCAGAGTATTTGCCTCAATTCCAAGGAATTTCCTCCCAATTTTTTTTGGTTCAGATTCATTTTTGTGTGAGGAGAAATCCAAGCGTTGTCTGGCTGAGGGTGACCATTCTGTAGGAAACACGGAGGCTGTTTCATGTGCTGTCACGGCAGTCCTCCGGTCAGCAACAAAACGCTGCGTGTTTAGATGAGCGTAGACGTAGCTGACCTGATGCGGGGACTTCAGATGACGAGTATTTGATGAAATCTGTTACAGAAATCAGTTGTTTACAATGTTTGAAGGTCCAGAGGAACTGCTGGAGGAAAGGGAACGGCCTTTCTGTGTGTCCTGTAGAATGGGTGAAGGCATTCCTGCCAGTTTTCCCTCAGATGCCACAAGCACCAAAAAGACGTTTGGCTCAACCAGCACCTAAAAAGCACTTCTCTGCTCCAGCACTCGCCTTGCTTTCTTGACCAAAAAACCAGGGAAACCCCTGTCACAGGCTGTCTAATGATACTACTACCTGGAGTTTACAGCTTTGGATCTTTGCTGCTTCTGTTTGATGAGAGCACTGATTTTTTTTTTTCCTCTTTTTTTTTTTTCAAAACTAACATTGAATTGATTTCTTTTAATGTGCCAGTAAAAAATTCAGTTCCCTTTTCTTCCCCTGTTTATACGCTTCATAACTGTGGATTCTGATGGACCAGCCATCAAATTTTAACTGCCCTCTGACAGCGTGTAACTGGTTTACAAGCACACAGGACTAACACGAGCTTGCCGTCGTGGATAATGTTTCTTTTTCCAGCTCTGGCAGCTGTTGGTGCAGGTGTTGGTTGTGGTATCTGAATAACGTGGTGCTCGGCTACTCCGAGTTGTTCGCGGCCTCTTGAACACACAGCGCTGTGGTTACGTACTGCAGAGTGTGTCTTCGGGGGGGAAGGTTTCTCTCTAGCCCTGAGAAACCAGCACAATTTCACGTTTTCACTAGGTTGTTTCGGTTTTCCATTTTCGATTAGGTTCCAGTGGCCTTTCGGTGCAGTGACTGTTCCCCTCCCTTGCACATATTGATTACCACAACTGGAGATCCTCAGATCTTTCAGCTGGCTAGGAGGGTTTTGTTCAAACTGTCCAAGTTACTGGGTTTTATAATTGTATGTAGGTGGTTTTAAAATGCGTTAGGACGAAACACTAATGACGTAGCACCCATCGTGAGAAACATTTCAAAAAGCACTTCGGGAAAGATGGTCGCATGCCATCACGTACGCGTGCGTGGTGACAGTCAGCTCTCCTGGACCAAACCACCTTCATGATACCATTGCGTTCTGTGTTTGCAATTCAAGCTTAATTCCTTTTTTGTTCTGTTTGTTTCCATGGCTTTTTTTTGTTGTTGTTGTTGTGTTTTGTGCATTTTGAATAGCTTTATTCACATGGGTTTTTCATGCAGACTTCCCTTGGACAGTAAATCAAGTTGTTTGTGCATGTGAACAACTGAGAATTAATGTTGGCTTGATAGAGTCATAATATGGTTTGTAATGTTGTTCTTCCCTGAGACCACTGGCTTGTCTGGTATGGAAAATTTATTTAGAACTTCAGCTATGTTTGAATAAAGTTAAAAGTAATCCAATTTGTTTATAAATTAAAAACAAAAGCCCACCCAGCCCTGGAAACCAGCACTTTGACAAATGGTACCAAGATGTTTTCGTGCAGTGGGATAACAAATTGGCATCGCTGCAGGGAGCAGGCGCCTTTGGTTTTAGTGCTCGGCCATTGTTCTCACCTGCCTCGCCTTTAAAAGCTCTCGGTGACACAGAAGGTGGTTTGGTTGCAAAGGAACGTGGCTGCTCCGTAAAGCCAGAAGCGTCAGCTGCCTGGCAGTGAGTAGGGCGCTTCCCGGGGGAGCGATGAACTAGGCGCGGAAGCCCAGCACCATGGGAAGTGCCAGGCCGGCCTGTGTGCACCGAGTCTTTCTCAGCGTCATGCCTCCGCTCTTTCCAGCTGGTGCGAGGTGATGATGTCTGGTTCTAGGCACGTTCGCGCTGATGCTCCTCTTGGTCTTTTAAAACAAAGGAAAGCAAGCCCAGTTTGCCCAGGACGACTGGTCGCCAGATGGAACGGCCGTCAGGTCCTCTGGGAACTGCTGAGGGGTGTTCAGTACAATCTGAGTGAACAACACTCCTATCGTTGGTGTAACTCCATACATATATATCTATATCTACATATATATATCTGCATATGTATATCTGTAATATAGATATATATATATTTAAACCCTTTTCATTCCATTTGTACAAGTAACACTTGTTTCCTGTTATTCCTATTTTGTTTGTCAACCGTGTATTTAATCACTGGGCTGAACAACAGTGGAGGAAGGTGCAAGGGATCCACTCCTTACCAACCAGTGATAAAAGCCAGATATTGCAACTTAACCCATGAGTAGTTGTGCAGACAAGAATTCAAGAACGATGTGTAGAAACAACACTAGTGGCCAGGGGTGCTGAAGATACAGAACTGCAGACAGGCAGGAGGGCTTCGAAGGATGCCTCAGTTCAGAAACCGGTTGCTCAGAGAGGACGAACGGCCTCTGAAATTGAGCGCAGCCGGTAAACCAGAACTGGGAGATGTTTGTGTGGAGACGCGTGAAAACAGAGGATACAGAAATGGGTATTTACAAAGACACAGGGCTTGGCAGAAGTTGGAGGTAGTTTCCTGAGCGTAATGTGTGGGACGGCATCGGAGCTCAGGTATCACAATTCTGATCGTTGGTACTGGTAAATACACCGCTGGACTTCCCAGCTGGGGTGGTAAATTCGTTACCGGGAGTTTAACGGTGGTGACCATCGGTCTGTATCAGTCAGTCTCAACTTACAGTTGGTCTGTTTTGCAAGTACCTTAAGACTATCACTAGTTCGTGTGTGTGCGTACGCGTGTATGTTCATTTTTTTTTTTAATGCGTTTTGTTGGTTAGTAATCCATTAGCATTTTCAATAGGGCTTTAAGTCCAGTAGATTACGGGTAGTCAGTTGACAAAGATCTGGTTTACAAGAACTAATTAAATGTTTCATTGCATTTTGTAAGTACATAGAATAATTTTATAAAATGTTTGTAGTCTATAAATGCCTAAAATATAATTTAAGGGCACTTTTCTGTGTCTGTGTATGGGTGTGTCTGTGTGTGATCAGTTTTTTGATGGTACCAGTTTACTAGCTAGCTTTACAATATGCCAAAAAGGATCGCTAACGTGTCCGATTCACGGCGCGTCCCTCTCCCCCTACCCGCCCAAGCTTTGTGTCCCAGTATATAGCGAACGGATAAAGGAGGTGGGGAAATGTTCTGTATCTTCAGTATCCTGGTCTTCCAGAGCCCTCTGGTTGGGGTGGGATCATCTTAACTGGTCATTTCACTTTACTGTCTAGGGCAGTTATCTTAATGGATTACAAGAACCTCACTGGTCGGGGAAACAGAACGGGTTTTGCTGCTACCCAGTCTCACGTGTGCTGTTCGGTACCTGCTTTTCGGTGGCCGTGTGGTTTGAAGGACGCGACTGCATAAGAGAAAGAGGGAAGATGGTTTTCATAATTACTATTGAAGAAATAGTTGCAGATTTCCTTACTTTAAAGTTTGTATGCAGCCTCTAAAGATGCTGAGCACCATTTGAAGCTTTGTTGGAATGAGCAAGGCAGGGTCCCTATTTATTTTTATTTAAGACTATTGAAGATCCCTTCCCCCTCGCTCCCCTCAGATTTGACTAACCGCGTTGCTGAAGGGTTACGAGGATTTAGATACTGTTTAAAAATCAGCTCTTCTGTTTTCTGAACCAGTGAGGTTTGAGATGAAAGGATTGGCCAGAGTTCGTCTACCTCTGGGACAAAAAAACAAAACTAGAAAGTGCTAAGGAATGGATGCAGTTGCAAATACAACATTTTCCAGTTTTTCTTGTTTAAATTTTTTTAAGAGAAAGTTAAACAATAACATGGCCAATTTATTACATAAAAAGACTTGCTGTGTATAAATTATTCCTAAAGAAATTCCTGTGTTTATATTAAAATGAATCAGTAGATTAAAAAAATTTCAAAATGTTTTTGTATATTCTGTTGTAAGAATTTATTCCTGTTATTGCGATATACTCGGGATTCTTTACATTATGAAAAGAAGAAACTTTGTCTATTTTGAATGGCTGAAGCTAAGGCTCCTTTAGTTTCTCTTACTCTGCTTTTTTCTAGTAGTTTCAGTACTACATGATTTAAGTTAAATAAAAGAATTCTGTATGCATTTGCCTGTTTCTCAATTTGTTGCTCCTTGTGCAGAGCGAGTACAGGTTAGTAAGTGCAGAGTGAATCTCTGGTTTTCTTCTGCCCTTTTTGGCTGCATTGAATTGCGCTACTCTGAAGAAACCTTAGTAGAGGTCAGTACTGCCACTGTGTTGTGTTGAAAGCAAAAGTATTTCCATCCAGCGACAACGAGCCTGTGGACCCTGTCTTGATGGGACTCCCAGCCCGGTTTGGAGTAGGTGGTTCCCTTGAAAAAGGTAAGCTTATTTATTCATTTGTTTATTTATCTGAAGACACCCCGCTTGTTTACCGTACAGCGATCCATAGGTGAGGCATTCAGCCATCCAGCATGTGGTTATCAGTTTTCCGTAAGAGCCATTAGAAATGACAACAGCAAGAAAACTGGAATTATCTTGGTGTTTCCAGTTCCTCTGATACTCGTCATCGGAGTGTTGACTGAAATAAGGCACGATGGTGGCCCAAAGCTTCATCCACTCCCCGTGCTGTTAGGTTTGTCTGTTGTCCTTTTTACTGACACAGTGCTGGAGGAGTGGGCCCTCGTTTCCCTTGGAGAAATCCCAGGTGTCCACATTAAACTGCTGCTGTCTTGTTCTAGTGACTGCTTTTGAAAAATGGCTGCTAATTTTATCTCCTCCTTGTCTGTCATGGGACTAGCAAGATTATCAAGGAGAGCGGCAGTGACAGTCCCTGTGCGCTGAAGGGGGAAGCGCTGTAAACCCCTGCCATGCCCAGCTTCCACGGCACTGTCCTGTGGAGCTGTGTTAGAGACGGGGAGGGGGGAAGCACAGAAGTGATCTGTCACCGTCAGACTCCAGGTTTTACAATTTGGGATCTCATGTGGCTCCTGTTCTGTAAGCAACAACATGTGCCGTGGCACAGTGCTCAACGATTGCCTTGCTTGGGACAGGTAGCTTTTTGAGTTTGATATTTTAAGTCCCCGGATAGCCATGACCTGTTGTACTGAAAGACTGTTGCCTTTGTGCTGTGCTTTGTGGAAGGACTACGGTGTTTTCCTGTGGCTCAGGCACTGAGAATGTAGGGTAAGTGGTGGTTTGGGGCAGTTGAAACCCAAATTACTAATAGCACCACAGTTCTGGCTGGATTCCAGTTTGTTTACTTTCTTTTCTGGGTTTACAACCCATTTCTGATATGGAAACCGGCATTTACAGCACATCACAAAAAGATAATTACAAAACTTCATGCAAGAGGATCTCTACGCGTGTTTTGTTTTTCCCCATTTACATTTTTTTTATATGGGTGCTTTGCATGGCTGAACCATCTCTCTGGACGTGGACAGGGTCTGAGGGGGCCTCTGTTACATCCATCCAGCGCTCAATGTCCTTGCAGCTATAAGCATCCATCTTGGTTCAGGAAGTCTTTAGGAATGTCTTTCTAACCATCAGAACTAGGATTAAGCATCTAGAAAGCTTTAAGTCCAGTATCACGCCTTTTTAAATCTGAAGCAACCTTATTGTTACCAATACAGACAGCCAATCACTTGTGTTTTCTCTGGAGACTTTCACACCAGAGAGAGATCTAAACAGTCGTTTGGGTTTTGTGAGGAAATTTCACTGAAAATAACATGGAATATAAAATCCTTTATGTAAGGGTTTTAAATGATAGTTAGATTTGCGTCATTTAAGAGGTAAGGAATTGGCATTCTAAGAAATCCTCATCTTTTTCTTATATGATCGGTCTTACTCTCTCTCTTCCCCACACTGTTTTAACATTTCTAAGATAATTGTCTGTAACGCTTTTCCTAGAAAGTCTGCTGTTACCGATTTGGATAACGGAGGCACATGGATGAAAGCTGCTCTTCCGTTGCCGTAATACAGAGAAGTGTAGTAGGTATAATCACAGATATACCTGCAACATTCAGAACAAAACAAACCCAGAAACCTGAATTAAGGAACAGTAAACTTTGATTAAATTTAAATATTCTTTAAGTTGCCAAACCAGATCTGGTTTATGAAATTATTCAAAACATGTTTGCTTAGTGAATAAAGGAAATGCTGAAATAAACTGAGTTTGAGAAACAAATGTGCCTTATCTGATGGTTTGGTTTCTCAAGCCACCCACTCAGAGGAACTTCACATAAAAAAAATCACAAGACGTGCATTCTTTTCTAGGCTTCTGTAAGCGATGGGAGATGAGAAAGGTAGCACAGCCCACTAGCACAACAGCATTTTTTGGTGTAAATCATACAATCTCAGGTTCTTATCAGCCTACCTTTTCACTTACAGGTGAAAATCCTGAAATTTAAGGCCAAAATTATCTAATTTTTGTTTTTTAAAAATGAGATAGTTTTCTGTGTTTTCCTTTTAAATGAAGACTAGCATAACAGAATATTGCTTCAGTGCTACTGAAACACATAATGAGATCAGACATCGTTCAAAAGGTACCTGTAATTCTCCGTTCGTCAGTGTATGTATTTACATTTTGTATCCCTCCCAGTTGGGAAAAACAGATTAAAATCTGCTACTAGTCAGTATTGCTTTCAGACTCTCTTAATAGCTCAGGTTTTCTGGGGTTGTTAATCACAGGGTGTGCTATGTTGAAACTCGTTTCTTGGAATTTACAAATCCATGGAAAAATATCTACTGGCTGTAGGTTTTTCATGAAGGCTGCTTTACATAAATTTATCCCAATTTCATACTTCCGCCCCTCTGAAAACTTTGCTTCAGAGTGGTTTTGGTTGGAGGAAAACTCATTGCAAAGATTCGTCAAGGTTAAATGAGCTGCTTGAGTTACTTCTGCTTTTACTGTGAGACCCCGATACGCAATGTTTACCTTCCCGCATCTCTGGAAAAGATTATATCAATCCCTTCCACTGAAATGTTTTTCCAGAGAGTCTTCATATTAATTGTAGATTCAATCTTTTCCGGGCCATCTAGCATGCAACAGCCACCTTCTGGGTGAAAACCACAAGCATCCATCTCTTGGTAGCCTTTGTTCTTCCCACACTGCTCAAGGATGATGATTGCTTTGGCGGATGAAGCCAGCCCAACGTGAACAGTGAGCTGTTTTTTCCCACCAGAGTGAATAACAGGAAATTAAAAATGAGACCGGTTTTTTTAACAACATGTAATGCAGTAGTGCCAAGCATTATGTGAAATACTAGCTTCAAGGTAGGGAGTCTTGCTGTAGCTCATGCCTAAAGAAAACTTCGATAAGAGATTATAAATGAGAGCAAAATTGTGCTTTCGTTTGTTTTTGTTGGGCCTAGTCAGCTCAGGACTTCAGAGCTGCAGTACCTTTTTTGCAATTTATGGTGGATTTTTTTTTTTCTTTGTTCAGTGTACAGTTGTGCTGTTTAAATGGCACAGGGTTAAATAGAATGCTAATTATTTGTGTGCTCCAAATTTATTTGAAACCTTTCTCACAGTCTTAATAGTCACTTTCCAGAGTTGTCTGATGCACATATTGTGCAATACTCTTTTGGAGATCTTTTTAAAGCTCCAGTCAGAATAATAATATTCATAAATGAAGGGGGAAAATTGAGTAACTTTATAATTACTCACCAGTGGCTGAAGAGTTTTCCATATCGTGAAGACTTGCTCCTTTGCTTTTTGGTAAACCACCGGCAGCTGCATGATGCGCAGATCTATGTTTTTACCAAGGCCTCTCTTGGACAGCTCCTGTGTTTACAAAAAAACCCACCATGGACTTGTAAGAGCGTTGCGTTTCTCGGACTGTGACAAAGGAATCAGGCTGAACCAACTGAGAACACAGAGGGAAGAGCAATGTAGTGCTGTCTAAACCCACGGTTCCTAAACACTGCTCTGCAGTGAGAGTCAGTTGTCCTGTGGTAGCACTCCCTTTTTTAACTGGAAGAGACTAAAATGTGCTAACCAATTTCCTAATGTCACGTCCATGTGGAGCCATTGTTGTGTTTTCCGAAGGGATGCTCAGTCCCCAGTGGGTGGGAGTGGTTATGGCTTAGGGACTAGTCCATGGGGAACCATGAAATACAGGATCTCTCAGAAAGGGTCTGCACTTGAGAGCATCTAAATAGGCTTTGATAGAGGAAGAGCTGTTCCTCTGAAAACTCCAGCAGATAAACCTGCGCTATCAAGAGACCTGAACTAGGGAGAATTCACATTAGCTGTCCACTCAAGTGACACGCGATCTGGTGGCTTGAACTGGTTCAGGTAAGCTCAGCTCTAGAATATGTTTCTCTCGTAAAAGGAAATGTCACTTACTGGGATGCTATTTCTCCGTCATTTACATAGAATTGAAGTTCCACCTGGGACCTCTTCCGAGAGGAAACAAAAATTATGCCCAGGATTGGTGTGAAAGTACCAAAGACATAAGCCTCTAAGTAGAAGGCAGGCTGCTGCAATGGCAGGACACAGACAGAATGCATCTGAGGCAGATTTGTCCCAGAAAAGTGAAATGGTGATTGAAAATCCCTGTTCCATTTGAGTAGACCACTACCAAAGGAGGGTACAGATGAAGTTTCCAAGGGGACCATAGACAAAAAGCAGCAGAGGTATCTGATTAGCCCAAGAAACCCGTAACTTTTTATTAAATGTCTTCTCAAGCTTTCATTTCTCACTAAGGATACTCCTGCGGATGAGGCCCACAGTTCTAAGCAGTGCTAACTGGGAAATTTGCCCTTCAACACTGGCTTCCTATATAAACTGTTCCAATTTTCTTGTCAGCGGAAACATTGATTAGCTGTGCTCAATAAACTATTTGACACAAGCAAGGAAACAATGCCTGCAGGGAAGTAAACACATTTAGAGAACAGTGCCAGCCTTTTTTCCTCTGGGCGCTGACAGTCTTTGAGAGACCATTGCATCATCTTGCTTAAGAATGCTGTACTGTGTCTTGGCTTCCAAAAAAGAAAACCCCAGCTGGTTCATAATTAGCATTTTCTTTTCTAAAGCATCTTTAATTTTAACATTTAATGAGATTCTTCCTTTTTAAGTGTAAGGCTTAGAGGACTCGACTACCCGTAACTTTGGTAGAGAATGTGGGGACCCAAAGTAAGTTGTTAGGCTGTTCTCCTCTCGTGCTCTCTGGACTAACGTTCAGTTGTCACCATTTGTCACGGGAGAAACACGCACAAATACTTCGGTGCAGGACAAAACCGGGAACCTGCCAATAGCAAAGGGCTGGGTATTTGTGTCAAAGGAAGATAGTTCGCTATGTCCTAAGCAATTTCAGCATGTTGTCAATAATGTGTATTACTTTGTCGTCTAAGAATCTTACCCGTGGGCTTGTACCCCACTAGACCAGATGTTACTCAAACAAGGAACAAAAAAAGGTTGTTCCTTGTCTCAGCCTTAACCAAAACCATTTTTGCATTTAAGGTGAGAGACTGAAGATGGTTAGAGGAGGATGACTGCACCTGGAAACTAGAGTTCACACCGGTGAGTTAATTCAGTAAACAAGTGTCTGTCTTTTGTAGTTGAAGCAGCAAAGGAAACTTCAAAAGAGGGCAAATGTTTTGGAGGACTCTTTTTGTGGGAAAAGTGGTTCAAAAGAAAGCATGGAGATTCACTGTTGGGAAGTTCTTCTAAAAGGGAAATGAAATACAGCCTTATCAGCTGACGACATGGAGTTGTTGGCAAGTTGTGGTCATAATCTTGGTCCACTGGAGTTCTGTTGTTACACACCCCTCCCCAAAGAGCGACTTGCACAGAACAGGTGAGCTCAGGTGCGGTTTTTGTGTCACACGGGGTGTTAGAAGCATCTTGAACTTTTAAAAAACTCCAGAAAATGTCATTGAGTTTTCCTGGGTTTTCACTGATTTGGGTTGCCGGGGAGGGAGACAGAGTTAATATGTTAATCTTGTGAACCTCATTCAAAAAGGCTTGTGTTGGTGCAGAAAGAAACCCAGAAGTTATCAGTTGACGCAGTCAGTCTGCAGGTATGTTGCAAACAACATTTTGTTGTTTGATGGGTTTTGGTTTGCTTTGGGTTTTTTTGTTTTTTGTTTTCAAATCCTGCAGATACCCTTTTAAAGCTGTAGGGATGTAAGAAAGTTCCAGAACAGAAATGAAGGAACTAAATACCAATGTCATCTTAGTTTCACAGATGATGAAACCAAAGCAGAGAGGGAGAGAGACAGAGAGATTAAATGACAAATTTCCAAAGACCACATGGTCAGTGGCAGGATGAAAAACAGCACTCCGAGATCTGATCCTCATCTCCCAATAGCAAACATCATTCCCAGAAGCAGTTGGAAATGTGACCTGTTCTTTGCACTAACAGTTTAATTACTATGAATGTTGTCACTCAACTTACATTTGTGCCCTATTAACTGGGGACGTTGACCTTGATGGTAGACTGCCCCAATAGGTTATTTAGCTGCCAAGTGCCAGCCAGGAGTTTCTGGAGGAGACACAGAAACAGGGTTAGATCAAGGGTTATTAGGTGGGACCATCAATCTGTAATATGGAATAAATAATTCAGGGGATCGGGGATTCTGAGAGTCCCGTGTGGTGCTGAAGAACTAACATAGTGAAAACTCAATGTAATCTGTCAGCAAATGGGGAGTTAATACTTGGTGTTGTTTTCCTTTAGAGAGAATGTGCTGCACTTCCAGTTAAAAGTGCTGCTGGTGGAGCTTTCGTGCATATTTTTGGAGGGTATTTCAGGTGAATGGAGTTATGAGAACCATGAAAAACTTAGTGAGACAGGTTTCTAAAGAGAAGCTGTCTTTCTAGTGCTAGACAACCATGTTGGGCCATGTGACAGCGCCTATAAAAGCTCTGAAGCTTTTCTCAGTGACCCTGAATTGACAGGTTCACCTGTACTTTCAGATCCATTTGACTATCCTTTTCCCTGAACACTTGAGGGGTACTTGCTGAGGAATCAGAACTCCGTGGATGCAATGCTGATGAATGCCTTGCGGCTGAGTCCTCTTGTGTTGTGCTGAGAACCTGGGTTCATGCAAAACCAGCAGGGTACTCCTCACATTCTTAGGAAATTATATTTTCATATTATAAAACAGACAATGCACTGCTACATAGGTGTCAATAAGAAATCAAGCATTCAGAATAAATACCCTTTCCAAACCAGCAGAAATAGAGATTTGGAGAATTATATTAACATTTATCATCTGATTCCTGGGGATTTCAGAAAATGGAAATGGGCTTATTCACTGAAATAGTTATATATAATATAGTATATATAATAGTAAATAGTTAATTTGTAAGAGAAACAATACCACAGAACCATTTCTGAGTGCCCAGTGAGGGCAGAGAAGGGATGGACCTATTGGCGTGGGCTGTGTGCTCACCGCATCAATCTCGCAACAGCAAGAAAAGAGGGTCAGGAAAATGGCTGATCCCATCAGCAAGGCCGAGTGCAACAGCATCTTACAGAGAAGCTCCAGCAGGGACCTTAAGGAAGCAGATGTCTTTAAGAGCAAATATTGCACAAAAAAGTGAAGCCATTGCTCTTTGGCAAAGACTCAATTCCAAAAAGATGGGAGGGTGCGGCTGTGCTTTGAGAATTAGAACCCTGGGACTCCTCTTACATGTATTTTTAGAGGATTTCAGATTATTTAGGTGTGAGAGCCCTTCTGGGACATGAACACATAAGATGACACGGATCAGTCTTACAATGTTGCTGAGGGTGCCATGGTATCCAGGCTTCTGATAAGGACTCAGTTCATTTTAAGGTAGTAATTCAGATAGTTCTGAATAATGTACAAAGCCATTAAATGTGAGCGATCATGTTCAGTAGCTCAGTTCCAGCTGTTCAGTACTTTCTTGAGAATGAGTTTGAGTGTACTCTTACTTGGTTCTCAGAAAAGAGACTCAGCAGAAGGCCTTTACTTTAATGATCCAGGCAGGAACCCCAAAGCCAAAACAGGATTACTTCCAGATGTAAATACTAAATTTTGCTATTTTTAATATATGTGCATGAGCTTCCTGAAGACCATAGGGCTACTCATGTCAACAAGGCCAATGGAACAATACCACAAGATTGCTCTTTAGCGTGGAGAAGCCTATCAACATTCAAAGTACTTCCAGATTTGCAGCAAATTTCCCTGAATTGTCTGGATTAAGCACCTTTGCCAGGGAATAGGAAACCAGAGCATCATCCCCAGTATGAATAAAAATTAATTCCACACAGAGGGTGTCACATCAGAGGGAAGTGGATCTGTTCTCCCTACACAAGGACCGACATCTGTTTCATTATGGAATGCTGTAGCCCTCGTTATGTGACTTCCTGGCGTAGCCAGCGCGTGGCATTGCTACAGAAAACTTGTCTCATTGGTGTGTTTTCACTTTAGCCTGTTTTGCTTGCAGATAAAGAACAAGTTTTATTTTCAGCCAGAAGAGGATGGTCTTGCACCCAAAATTAGAACCAATAGGAATCAGGAAATAATGAGCAATAACACTGTCAACTGGCAAATATTTGTGGTTTAGGGCACATGTCAAGTTGGAGTTAAGATAATTTATTGGTCTCCTGCAATGACTGAGGTGTGGAAAGGTATCACAGAACTATTTTTGTTTCTTGTTAGCCTACAGGGATAACATCCCTCATGACTTTGAATGTGTAACAGATTTATTCTTCCAAACACCAAGTTGCAATCAGCATTCTTCACCCAACAAAGCCAGAATAGAAAATATGTATAGGTTGGTGCAGCGCACAAAGCTACAGCTTTGTTTTTTGGAAAAATGTACTAGCTCCTTGTTTTTCAGTCCTCTTGGCTTCACTGCTCTTCATTGTCAAGACAGATCTTCAGTAGCTGTCACCAAAACTTGTAATATGGTTACAGTCCCGTAGAGTCATTGTCTTTCTATCACTATCTCATGGTTTCGGTTAGGATAGTTATCTATTTTATTAGCAGCTGGTATGTTTCAGATTTGGGATAAGATACTTTTGATAGTGCACTGGTGTTTTTAGCTGTTGCTAGGCAGTAAAGGCCTCTTCTGCTCCTCATATGACCCCGCCAGTGAGTAGGCACCAGTGGGGGCACACAAGAAGTTGGGAGGGGACACAGCTGGGACAGCTGACCCCAACTCACCGAAGTGCTATTCCATACCCTGTGACACCACGTTAAGTATATTATAAAGCTGGAGGAAGAAGGAGGAAGGGGGGAATGTTTGGAGTTATGGCATCTGTCTTCCCAAGTAACTGTTACCCTTGCCCTCCCTTCGTGGAGATGGCTGAACACCTGCCTGCCGATGGGAAGCGGTGAATTAATTTATTGTTTAGCTTTGCTTGCATGCACAGCTTTTGCTCTGTCTACTAAACTGTCTTTATCTCAACCCATGAGTTTTTCCCACTCTTACTTTTCTGATTCTCTACCCCATCCCAGGTGGNCTCTCCCCCATCCGGGGGGGGTGGGGGGGGGGGGGGGGGGGGCAGTGAGCGAGCTGCCGCATGGTTCTAGTTGCCAGCTGGTGTTAAACCACAACACACTACTAGTAATTTCTGATAGCTACCTTTGTAACTTCAGAATTGAAATATTTATGGCCTTATTTCAGTCTCCCTAATAGAACATAGTACCCTCAGTTTCTTTTACTTGTCTTGCTTTCCATTTTTACCAGTATTATCTGTTATTTCTTGGTGATACTGGACCAATCTTCCAATTCAGTTTTACTACCTTGACTGTTCTCTAACTGGTTTCAGATTTCATTGTGTTAACCTTTTTTCTACCTTGGAATTGCTAAGAACTTCTATGAAAGACCCTCTCAACTCTGAGCATATGAGAGTAACTGAACCCAAGGAATAGCCATTGTCTGTGGTAGAATGAATGAACTTTGTATGTGACTTTTGCACATACTCAGCAAATCTCTGCAGCTGTTTGAACTTATATAGTATGACCTTTCACACGTCAGACTGAGAGTACTAAAGTACCAAACTAGTAAATTATTTCATTGTAGCAGCCATACTCTTATGTACAATGGTTGGGTATTTATTTTGTAAGATGTATTTAAAGACAAAAGTTATGGTATTGTTAAAACCTAGGTATTTTAAAAATCAGTAATCCTGTTGCTGAAAAATAATCTATTTGTGGAAATTTTTGGTGTGCCCCAAGAAACGTGTGTTCGCATAAACAATAATTAGAAAATAAACAATTGTAACAGAAAAGTTTATGCTGAAACCCAGGCATCCAAACCATGTCTTTGTATCACCCAGATAAATTTGTTCTAATACACATACTTAGGAAATAAGCAGGCATTTTCAAGATTCCATCTTAGACATGTTGTTACGTGCCAGTCAAGGTGTATGGAGGGGGAAGAAATCTGAATGACCTTGTTTTCAACTTCAACTGTAGACTTCACTGCCATTTGAAAGGGGAAGCCAAAGCTGAGATGTGTAAACATACTCAGAATTGGCATGCTCTAGGCTTTGTGTTCCTGAAGTAGTCAGTAAGAACTCAAAAAGCTACACTTGTATGGGAAGGAAATTGCCTCACACGGACATGATAAAATGAGCCGTGGTATGAGATGATCTGTTTACTGAAGACAGAGATAACCTGTGTCATATGCATTAGCTGCAGAGAAGGCACCCCAGGTAAAAAATATCCTTTTTAAAAATCAAGAATAATATTTTGAAAAGTGCATAAACAGTACACAAAAGAATATCCTACAAATAAAATAATGTTTCACTTATTAATTATCCCCATGTTGGGAATCTACTCCATAAGGCACAATTCTGTTTAATGAGTCACAAGAAAAAACTTTCTTGAAAGGAACGGAAAGCCTGAAAACCCTTTGTATCCACAAAATAAAACACCTCCCTCCACCCCCCTTTTTTTTTTTTTTTTAATGCTTACCTTCACTGCTTCCCAGCTAGAATTAATGAGGTATTGTCTAAAGGGACCAAAACCTGAAAAGACAGAAAGGTGCTTTTAACCTATGCTTGCTCTGCAATTGTAGATTAGGTGCTGACATGTGTGCATACATCTATTTGTCCTTATCTTCATATTTTTGGTTATGGACGTTGAGTGTTTTAGAATCATAGAATCGGTGAGGTTGGAAGGGACCTTTAAGATCATCAAATCCAACCATTAACCTACCCTGACAAAAACCCTTTCTAAACCATGTCCCTAAGCACCTCATCTACCCTTTTCTTAAACACCTCCAGGGATGGTGAATCTACCACCTTCCTGGGCAGCCTATTCCAATGTTTTTAGATATGATTTAGCCTTTATAACACTCAAGGGAATAGTATTTTCATTTTTTAGATGCACTAATCCTACTAACTAATCCTGCAATCTTCATTCATGTCAAGGCTTACATATGAGATAACCTTAACCGAAGCTGGTAAATGTACTGGAGCCAATACGCCAGATCACAGAAATGATGATTTTTGGGAAAGGATCGTCAACCATAGAAATACCACTATGAAAAGATCTGGTATTAAATATTCCCAGGTCACAGTCAATACACCATTCTCATTGTTAAGATCATGAAGATATGCATGTTTAATAAGAATGTTTGAAAGTAAAATTTTATTTCATTTATACTTTTTTTTTTAATCCCAAGTAATGAAAACTTAAGCGTTCTGTCAGGGAAAGTGTGATTTTTGTGGTGCTGGGCAAGAATCTCTCCCTTTACTTTTTTTTCCCCCATGGTAAAAGAGAGGAGGAAAGGGAAAAGGATTCTTTGAATCCTAAGTACTAAATTTGATTTTATGCATCCTTTTCTGTGAAAGACTTTTTTTAAATAAAAAGGAAAAAACTCACGTTTCGAGTTAGATGGGCTTTTTGTCATGAAAAAGCTTGATGGAAAACTCGTACTATCTTTATTAATCTCAATTACTGCTCTCAGTCCAGAGTGTTGCCAAGTTTTAGATACTGGGTGGCAGGAAAACAAGTTTGTGAAATGGTTTTAAGGCTATAACTCTTAGATATTTTAAAATCCTTAAGTGGACAAATACTTGACAGCATATGATTGCTATTTTGCACGGCAAAAGGTACTTGTATGTGGGGACAATTAAGCCTAAATACAGGCTTATGACATCTTAATTACTGCTAGACTTTAAGTGTTTCTTGATTTGTTAATACTTATTTTGTAACTGCTCAATCTTTTCTCTTTAATATTATGAAAATATGGATATGGTGCTGATATTTTTGACAACGTTTTCCCCGGGTTTAAGTTTGTGCTATGGGGAGGGAACAGGGGAAATAGTACTCATTTCCCATTAACAGGCAACATAACACCTCACTAGTCCCAATCTGCTTTCAGAGCAAAACTTGGGTGACACCTACTCCATTTGGAAGCTCTAACTGTTGTGCATGTTTGTGTACCTGTGTGCGAAGAACTGTAGAATTACAGTAAAGTTATTAAATAGCTCACAATGAAATACAGGCATCTCAGTGGTGGCAATAACAAAACTACTGCTTAGGATAATATTGTTCTATGAAAAGAAATGACTAAATGTAAGAGAGTTTTATAGTAGTGAAATACCTGCAACAACTTGTAGAGCTACTGTCTGAATATTATTCGTCACTATATAATAATAATCTGGGCTCACTGCCAGCAGGTTTATATTATAAGCAGGTGAAAATGTGACAGAGGCATGCTGTGATAATCCCTGTAATAGCTTAAAGATGCACCTGTGTCTTTAATGGGACACACTAGTCTAAAACTATTTGAACAAGTAGATTTATGCATCTAAATGGCTATCTAAGGGGAAGGAAAAAATAATAAGGAGCTAAGAAGTGTACCCATCAAGGGTATGTGCCATAAATATAGCAGAGAACCAGATCGTCAGCCTTTTTAGAGATTAGCAAATACTTCTTGCTCTATTTTGCACTCCCATTCAGTTCAACTGCAGTTATGTCTAGAGCAAGCTGAACTAGTTCTGCCCATCTTGCAGCTATTAAAAAAAAAAAAAGTGTTTAATTGAAAACAGCAAGATGGAAATCTCTTTGATGTAGCTTCAATTTCATTCCTATGTCCTCAGATGACCTGCAGTGGAAAATTATCCAGCAACTCACATGTCAAGATATGTAATGATTGCCTTTAGATGATCCAGTGGCAACAAGAGGAATAGCAAGGAGCAGCATTCCTTAAGAGCTTTAACCTTTTAAAGCTCGTAAGTTTCTAGCTGGTGGTTCTGCCACTGTGATTCAGCAGTAGTTACAGCCAGCAAGAGAAATTCCAAATTTGGTCCCTTGTGCTGCATGTTCAGGCATGCTCCTTTGGTATATTTAAATTTAACGGTCTAGTTCAGCAGTGATGAGGCAGCACCTCCGGTTTAAATCTCCCTTACCTTGTCATGAAACTGAGACCCTGAAACTTGCCATGTGTTGCTCTAATTCTGGACACTGACTATGTGACATTGTGATGCAACCTGGTTTTCTTGCTTCAGAGCTCCTTTTGGGTGAGCTTTATCTAATACTAGCCTGCACTGCCTTGAGCTATGTGGTTTGGATCAGAGAGAATGTCAACAAAGATTAAAACACGGAGAGAATGAACAACAAACCAAACTGGATGGCAGTAAAGAGGGCAGACTGCAGTCTGTTTCCTCTGACATGCATCTGATTTTCTTAGGAAGGCAGAGCAGCAAGTTATTTTCCATTTGGAATTGTTAGTATGACCATTTGCTACCGTTTTTCCCTCCGGGGAACTGTTTACAACAAAGATCAAGCATGTGTGCATACCATCTCTAGCTAAAAGAAGAACAAAATAAAAATCTTACCAGTTACAACCACGGTGTTGGAATTTGAATCCATGAAATCTATGCTTCAAAACGTGCAATCTTGTCTTTCAGTTCTAAACAGTATTATAAATCACTTATCTGTGTCAAACTTCATTTGGGGCACCTTTTTTTCTTCCAACTGTGATGTGTCTCGATTCACAAGACAGGGATGATTTGTGATTCATGTAACTTTCAAAGCAAAAATTGTTACGTCTCTGTATTAAAGATAGAAGTCTGACTGAACAGCTGACTGACTGGGACTGCCCCAAACTTCTTTTCCTTTCTTCAGGCATGCAGCAGTATTTAGGAAGAACAGGAAAGGCTTAAGGAAACTTCTTGCAAAATATCCAGCAATATTTTTCATCAGAAACCTGTTTATGTACAAGTAAACAGAAAATTAATTGAATCAACTTTATTATATCTCTGTGGATATTCTATTTTTAGCACAGTTGTAATTCACTTTAATCATGAGGAATGACTTAACTGCAAAAGCACATCTATCAATTTCCACTGCTCTTAGACTTTTTCTTACTGACTTAAAAAGCTCAGGGGTAGTTTTGCCCTTCCTCTTCATAGCAGCTACGTAATTTACTAATTTTGAGCTTTATCTACTGCTTTTTGTAAAAGACTCCACACAGCTTACACTTTTTAAACCGAACCAAGAGGAAAATGTATGTATTTGCTAAACCAAAACAGTTACTCAGTAATATCCTTGAAGAGGCAACATGTTAAAAAAAATAATCTCACTCCAATTTGTAAGGTCAAAGGAACTCCAGAAGCTGAGTTATAGCTTGCCGAAACTGGGGAGTTTAATAGCTGGTCTGTCTTCATTAAACTGAAGCATGAGAACCAATAGGGGGCCTGAAATCAAAACATATGCACATTGTCACTGCCCAAAACAAAAGCATATGAAAGTTCTCTTGGGAATTATAACTATGTGGGCAGAGGGTTTTGCTGGGTCTTGTTTTGAGTGGGAAGTGTATGTGTGTGTGTGTGTGTGAGAGAGAGAGAGAGAGGAATATGCTAAGAATAGAAAGCCACTATATAATCTCATGAGAGCTGGTAATTGTGAGACCTTAAGAAAAAATCTCTGAAGAAATCTCTTGGATGGGGTGGTGGCTGAATGAGGTTTGGAGCTATGAGCTGTGTGTCATTTAAATCCTGCTGAGATAGAAATAAATTTGTGGATTCTTTTAAATAAAAAGACCCTGATTCCACCCTCCATCTCGTCCCCTGACTAATATAACTTGCAAAACTAAATTTTGCTAACCACTGAGGCTGAAGAAGCAGCTAACAGAGTAAACACAGAACTCTCTGCAGCTTTAAATAAGGCAAAATCTGCCACTGACATCAGTGAATTACATCTAAAATTCTACAGTTTTTCATCCTCCTATGTCAATTCAGATTTTTACCAATTAATTTTTCTTCGGGGTCAGTTAGTAAAACTCTTCCTATGATACTGAACAGGACAATGACATATCAATCTTCTCATAGTTATTTCCAATTAAAAAAAAAGCTTGATAGGTATTATTAAAAAAAATAAGTACAGGGTGTTCTAATGAATGAGGCACATGCAAGGAACAAAGCAAAATTTAAGGCCTACAGTTGCTACACGAGAAATTATATAAGTGCTTTGTTTGGGACATTATAGCTGCCTTCTAGATGTATATGAAGGGTATTGCTCAAATGCCATAAAATACTAGGTATTTTATTAGATATTCTTGCATAGCATAGATACAAGTCTATCAGATCCACGCACTCTGAAAGAACTCATGTTATCTGTTCAGAGAGTCGTACTGGTTTTCAAAGTGGTCAGAACTGGTAAGAGAGAGCAGAAAAAAATATGGACCAAGGAAGATTAATTATTTTACTCATCCTTTATGAAGAAGCTGATAGAAAATTTTGAGGCAAAATGCACAAGGCACTTTTAAATGACTTATCAGCTAAATAATCATCTTCAATAGTTAAGGGAGTCCCTTTCCATAAGTAGAAGTTTCCTCATTTGGTAGTAAAGATTGAGACCTTTCCAGTGCTGTTATCTGCTTGTGCAAATGTGGGAGGAATGCTAGTGATTTGAATAAACCAGGAATCTGAAATGCACTGAAATTCATTTTTGCACTGATTTAATTGATTGTTTCTGTTCCCATGCTTTACATGCATAGTAGCATACTTTGAGAAATAAGGCATGTATTGCAGCCGCACTACTTTTTTGTAACAAGCAGAAAATAAAGGACATGGTAGCTTCAGAAAAGAATAGTAAAATCATCTGGTTAGGCCTAAGTTCTACTGAGAATTTTATTCAGAAAATGAAACCTTTTCTTTCTTCTACGTTTCTTCAGCTGAAGTTGAAACTACTCTTGGAATTTTTGTAAATGTATGATTGTAGTTTTAATATTAGCACTCATGTGTATATGTGCCCATAACAATAAATACCCAAGTCACGAGATATGTGAGGTCTGTGCAAATTAATCCATAATTAAGAAACCAAACCCTGGATATTTGAAGGCAAGTCACAGAGACAGCTGACTCAGCTAAACACAGGTTGTTTTTCTTCTTGCCATACACAATTGTGATGCGCGTGGCACTCATCTTGAGGTAAAGAAGAAATGGAAGCAACTCAGCTATGAAAACCCTGGTTATCACCTTGAGTATTTTTCTGCACAGTTGTCTGACACATTTAAAAATTATCTGAACTGCTGAGTAAGAGAAAAATAATTTTTCTGCAAATGCTTTCTGTTCACATTGCAGAGCTGCCAGAACGCTGCTCGAATAGCTTTTTAGTACTGATGGTAACAAGAACTGAATATGGCTCTCCATTTAGAAACAGCTCTTTAATTTTTATCTCTTTTATTATTACTTACATATAGATTTTTTATTTCGTGTTATTGGCAGGCACTGACCAGTGTTCAAAACTGTTAAGTGGAAGTGTTTAATATATTCTAATTTTTATCTCAGCTGTTCAACATTTAATGAGAGGAAGGAGAAATCAAGCTGTTATGCTATTTAACATTAAACTATAATGGGACTTTAAATAGAAATTTCAGGATCTAACACTCTGTATTTCTTTTCCATTCTAATAAAAATAAATGATCCTCAGGAAAGACTAAAGCTGGTCTTTAGGCAGATGGAATGCAATGTCACAAAAAGAGAGGAGACAAACATTTCAGTGTAAAGCTCACTGTTCCCTGTAGACTAATGCCTCTTCTATAACAAACTCCATACCAATGGTAAATGGAAAAGTTTCCAGCTACTTCACTTACCTTTTTTTGGATAGAAAATGTTATGTATTTTATGCTGTTCCCTTATTTATATTAGTTCTTCTGCAACTGATACCATTGATGTACATCCAGTGCTTAGTAATAATGGAAAAATTTAAATTGTATATAATCTTAATGTAGCCAAGCTGTTCTGTGGGTCGTCTTGCAGTATTAGCAAAAAGTAACTGCTTTGTATGGACAGACTTTTTAAATTTTATTTTTAATTGCTTATAATAGTTTAATGCAGGGAGAAAGTACTTTTGCAGGTGAGCATGCAACTCGCAATCTGTGGGCTGCTTTTGTTCAGGTGTCATTTACCATGCACAAAGAGACTCTGCAAGCAGGATACGCACAATTTAAGTAATTATTTATCAGCTAATATGCAAAATAGTTAGCTAGGACTAACAGATTACTAGACTAAACAGTGATATGCTTACCACTCCTGACCACAAAACTGATGAGTCTTAGCTGGCCAGGAAGTTTCCAATACACTGGGGAAAGTTGGTCTCTGCCATTTGTTGGTATGGGCTGATCCTCTGCGTTACTGAGTTATCTTCATGTTTCCTGCTGTTCTTGCCTTCTGTATCTTTTCTCTTTAATCTTTCACCAGCTAACTACTATCATCCCAACAACAATGCTTCTGTGACTTTGCCTTCATGTCTTTAGTTCACGTACTTTCTCATAGCTTAACATTTTTTCGGTAAAGCTCAGGCAAGGCCACACAGCAATGTTGCATCAAACTTGGCTTCGGATCATGGTACAGCCAAACCTCTGGGCTGAGTGTAACAGGGGGACTGGTGGAAGGTACAGAGCTTCAAGCAATCGCAAGATTGTGCTGAAATCCACTGATGCGTTGTGAAGCATGATGTTGTAACAGCTGCTTTTTTGGAGAGCATCAGCCTATGGGGTGAGATCGCTTTCTCCTGCTGAGGAAAGAAAATACGAATCTACTTTAGCATGTGTTTTAAACCATTTGAAAGGAGAAGCAACCTTATGGAGTTTGCGGTCCCTGTGCTGACAGGCAACCGAGTACCTACCAGGGATGCGAAGCGCTCAAGATGCTGCCTTGAAACCTTCCCTCCAGGTCGCAGCATGTTCCCAGGCAGTTTAAGTGCAAAGGTAAGTTTGTTTCTGTGTAGACGTTCTGTTATTTCAATGTACTTTTCACCTCTTTTACTTGGATACTTGTGTTTGCTATTTTAGAAATAATTAAGTGATCCTACACCCACGTTAGGAAGGCTCCCAGGAGTCAGCACCTGGATTCTACTTTCTAATTTTGACAACTGTGTCTTCATTTTAATCTCTGTACCTCAATTTTACGGTTTGTAATAACGAACAGCAGGCTGCTTGCCTAGCTTTTCCAAAAGCCTCTTTCACACTGACGACAATCACTGCAGTGCCTTGCTGAAGAATGCTATAAAAATGTCATTTTTGCACTTATTTTCCCTCATAAGCCTTCTGCTTTTGCCACCTGAGTTTAAAGAAACTGGTGCCATTGTAGGCTTTTAAAATGAAAAACTTGTAACTTTTGTTGGAAGTTTTGCAAGTTAAGACGCAGCCCTGGGCCGGGCCTTGCCGGCGGCGGCGAACGGCTGCGCCCTCAGCTCCGGCCGCCCCGCCGGCGGCTTGCAGCCAGCCCCCCCTGCAGAAACTTCGCCAGACTGTTTACCGACGCCTCCCCCGTCCTTTTGTTTCCCCAGCCGCCCCACAACCGCCATCCCCGCCGCTTTTCCTGTCAGCCGAGCCCCTCCCCGCC
>VXBO01006678.1:630611-641105 GCA_013400135.1 Rhinoptilus africanus | reverse complement strand
CCCGCCTCGGAGGAAGTGATGGAGGCCGAGGGAGGAGGAAGAGCAGCCGCTGGTAAGAGGGCAGGGAGAGCGCTCGGGAGCTCCCCCGCGGCCTGGTCTCCTCCCCTGCCCCGTCTCTCCCTCCTCACGGCGGCCGCCCCGCTCGCTTCGCTCCTGCTCTGGCCCCCGTGCCGGGCCGGCTGCCCACCCGCAGCGGCTGGGCGCGGTGCCTGGCTGCCGCACCGCCCGCCCGGGCTCTCCGGGGCCGCCGCCTCCTGTGAGGAGCTGCCCCTGCCCGCCGACCCGAAATGGCGGGCTCCCCGCGGCTAGGCTTTCCAGAAGCGGCCGAAACGCCGCAAAACACGAAGGCTTTTCCAGGAAAACTTTGCTTTGACGCCAGCGGTCGTGACCGGGCGAGCCCCGGCTCTGCATTGCCACGCTCCCAGCGCCCTGTTTTCCATGGGATTGCTCGGGGGGAGGTGGATCAGTCACACCCCCCCTCCAGCAGAAAGCTGGCGCAACCAGAGCAGGCCCCTGCAGGGTTCTTTGCCCTTTTCCTCAGTGCCCAGGTAACGTTTCCAGGTGTTAGGGTAGTCCAGACCTGTCCTGAAGAGAGGAGCTGGCCTGGGGATTTCTGTCAGCATTGGTTGGGCAAGTGATGCTGGTAAAAGGGGGGCTCATCTCCAAACACCTGTTCCCAGTGTGTGTTTAGAGGTCTCCACAGGTGCACCCGTCTGGGACTTTGATGACTAAGTGCTTGAGAACTGCTAAAGAACAGAGGGGGTAGCCTGTAAAAATACTTGAAAGTTTTTAAGGCTAAATCTCAGGCAGCATCAGCAAGTGTTTGCCCAAACTGAGCAAAAACATGGTTTAACAGGAGAAGCGGGGACAAAAGGAACACTAAACATGTCGCTTCTTGACCACAGAAGAACAATTAGTTGGATTATTTTGGTGTAGAGGTGAGATATAAAAGCTTTTCTACATTGCAGCATACTTACTTTTATTTAAAAAGAATTCAGGAACAACTTTCTTGGCTGATGATGAGCTGACTCGAACAAGAAATACGTGGTCTCTAATGATGAGTTTTTTGGGGAAAAAAGTCACTCATCCCCTCATCTTCTTTCAGCAGAAGTTAATTTACTGGTGCCCAGCAGAGGCCAACAGAGAGAACTCAGCCATCAGTGCGTGGTGGACTTACAGTCTGCTTTGAAATGAACAATTATGTTACTTGGCAAATGGCAGTGCTCCTAGTGCTTGGTAAGGGAGCTGATTGTAGGACAGGTAGATCTTCTGCACATGCTCCACCGTGGATTTCCAAGGGAGTCTGGCGTGTGTAGTGTTCCTGGTTTATATTTGACTAGGAGCACTTCCAAGAATCTCTGTTCACGCACTTGTTTGGATAAGGGCCCGTTGCATCACCTCAGTTAGCATTTGCACTGCTTTCCCTCCTGCTCTGTTTTTATACTCTTCTTTCTTAATTTGTCACGCTAGCAGGTAAATGGAGAGAAAGTGAATTTATCTTCTGAAACGCATTTTAAGTTGCTGCCATTTATCTAAAGCACCTACTTCATCCCCTTCAGTAAAATAATGATGTTGTTCATTAGTTCCTCTTGCTGCTCATGGCTAAATGCGCCGTAGTCAGATTGCTCTATTTTTTCCCCTCCTATCAGCCACTTATGAAAGTCAAACATTTGTAATAATGCTATTGGCTTTTTTTGGAAGTCTCTCAATTCTGCTGATGTTTTTAAATAAAATATATCTAGATGAATGGGACTTGGTTTTTTCATGTCCAAGCATACATTGTGCTGTTGGGCACTTGAGTTAATGTCTACGTTTTTCCCCTGTCTTTTTCATTACTCTCCAGTTGAATGTTTAGATTAGTTATTTTTCCATCCCCTTCCTGTTTTGAAACAGATGCTGTTGTTTCTAGGTACCGTCCAAGTTTTGGCTTAGGTATATCCAATTAAATAACTATCTTTAAAATAATTATGGAACAATTGGTGATAGGTTGAGTGTACAGCACTGTTGAAGAGCATATTGGAGTCAAGCTTTAGCTCTCCTTGTGCGAATGGTGCTTTTTAGTTTATATTGTGCTGTAATTGAGGTGCTACAACTGCGTATTTTTGAAGTCTGTTCCTGTAACTTTTTCAAAGAGCAAGACTGCTTACGCTTCCTAGTTTCTAAACCCCTTTATAGGTCTCAGGCAAACCTTACCATTGAGAAGCAGGCCAGCTGTTGACCTAGAACTGGAGGTTCTTGTTTTAAATTCAGCCTTGTCACAAGTTCTTTTTTATTTTAGAACACTTTGAAAGTCAGATTTGTATGTGTTAACCATCTGACAGCAAAGCTAGGAAATACATTCAGGGAGTAACAACGTATATATGACGACTCTGGAGCCTGAGAAATAGTAACTGGATGAGAAACCTGTATGTCTAGGTTAACAATTGTGCTAGTGAAGCCTTAAACTTCCATCTGTCTCTTTAGGAAGATAGAAATCTTCTTACCTTCCATGAAATCCATGTTAATCAGTTTACAGCAGGAGGTCAGCAGCCTGGAAGGTGGAACCACAAAATTCAGGTAGCACATAGGCACTCTACATATCACAGAATCATAGGGTTGGAAGGGATCTCTGGAGATCACCCAGTCCAACCCCCTGCCAGAGCAGGGGGCACAGGAACACGTCCAGGCGGGTTTTGAATGTCTCCAGAGACGGAGACTCCACCACCTCCCTGGGCAGCCTGGGCCAGGGCTCTGCCACCCTCACGGGAAAGAAGTTCCTCCTCATGTTTAGGTGGAACTTCCTGTGCTCAAGTTTGTGCCCATTACCTCATGTCCTGTCACTGGGCACCACTGAAAAGAGCCTGGCCCCATCCTCCTGACACCCACCCTTTAAGTATTTATAGGCATTGATAAGGTCCCCCCCTCAGCTGTCTTTTTTGTAGACTAGAGAGACCCAAATCCCTCAGCCTTTCTTCACAAGAGAGGTGTTCCAGTCCCCTCATCATCTTGGTAGCCCTGATAGAATCATAGAATAGTTTGGGTTGGGAGGGACCTCTAAAGGTCATCTAGTCCAGCACTCCCTGCAGTGAGTAGGGACATCTTCAACTAGATCAAGTTGTTCAAAGCCCCATCCAACCTGACTTTGAATGTTTCCAGGGATGGGACATCTAGCGCCTCTCTGGGCCACCTGTGCCAGTGTTTCACCACCCTCATGGTAAAAAACTTGTTCCTTATATCTAGTCTAAATATACCCTCTTTTAGTTTAAAACCACTGCTGCTTTTCTTATTGCAACAGGCCCTGCTAAAAAGTTTGTCCCCGTCTTTCTTATAAGCCCCCTTTAAGTACTGAAAGGCCGCAATAAGGTCTCCCTGGAATCTTCTCTTCTTCAGGCTGTACAACCCCAACCCTCTCAGCCTGTCTTCATAGGAGAGGTGCTCCATTCCTCTGATTGTTTTTGTGGCCCATATATCATGAACATGGCCCTCACATCTAGAAAAGCTACTCAAAGTTCTATGAGACTGATCAACAACATACACCTTCAGAATAATTAAAATCTCATGTATGAAACGGGTAGAATTTTATTCAGCCTGGGGAGTGTGTGTATCTGAGAGGTAACGGCTGTCATAACCTCCTTGCTTTCCATGCCACAGGTAAGGCAAGTTGCTGAAACCTTGCTTTCTTTAACATAAATATGTAGTTATGGTCTAGAAGGAAAGACATCAGGAAGCAAAATGCTAGCTATTTCCCTTAAAGAAAAAATACAGTCCAAACCCCAGCAAACAAATCCGAATCCCTTTTCATAATAGCATTGCAGTGAATACACTCCTTCCCTTGGGGGAAAGTATGAGAAAACAAACACCACAAGAGAAAGTCTAGCTGGTTTAAATTTGCAAGTGGGAGGTGTACAGACATTATAGTTGTGAGTTTGTTAGAGGAACCTACATACAGCAGGCTGGTATGTATTTTCCGCTCTGTATAATGGTTGCGTACGGAGAGACTCCCAAACACTTTGTGTGGCAATTCACAGTTCTGGTGTGTTGTCTTTGCGAAATGATTGTCAGACCCTCAGGTCGCACATATCCGAAGTAAACTGGGTCCTGCTCACTTACTGAGAGGTCTGTGGATGCTTGAAAACGTTGTGTTTGTAACCTTTCAAACTGCTGTCTGGTGGCTGGTCTTTATAGTATTGCTGACAACAGATGGCAAATGGCTCCGCTGATGTAATTCTTGCTAGTGTTTCATTCCTGTGAAGTTGCACAGTTTCAAAATCTCAGAAAGTGCCTCCATATTTTTTCAGCTTAATGATTTCAAGCCAAACTAAATAAAAACATTTTATATTAGTCAAATTCCCATGGTGTCATGTGACATTTTTGTAATGATTGCCTTGCAGCAGTTTCAGATAAGTGCATGTTTGGTAGCAATTTAAGGCCTGTGTCCTTTAAGTAATGCTTATTAGTACCTAACAGATGCCGTTTAGAAACATTATGCCTTTTAATAGGCTCTGCTTTTAGACTACATGTTCTCATTCCAGGCAGACTGTGGATCAGGCAAGCTTGGAGGTATGCTGTCATTTATGCAAAGCCTAAGTCAATTTTCTGGTCTGAAGTCAAGCCGTGTGTTTTTCCTTGTTTCTTCCATTCTGGTCAGAGCTGCCTTGCTGTGTTTTTCCCCCTAGTCATATCTTTGGCTGATTGTCAAGCCATTACAATCAAAACCTTTTGCATTTTTAACCACCAGCAGTGGTTTCTTTTGTCCTTACAGAACAGCCTGTGTAAACGGAATTTAAACAATCTCAGCCTTACTGTCAAGAGCACAGCAAGCACAGAGTTAGACCTCTGTTGCCAGCCTGTCCTTCCTTCTCTGCTTCTTCCTCCTCCCAAAAGGAGAAAAAGGGAAAAGCAGAGCCATGCTGATTTTGGAGTCCCTTCAAAGACATGTAGAATAGCTGACACAATGGCGCAGAGAAACAAGAGAGATGTTTGCATATTTCCTCCACTACATGCAGCTGTTTATTAAAGCGAGTTCTGAGACAGGCGAAGAGGCTTGTGATTGCCAGTGCAGGTGATGTATTAATTTGCAGCAGCATAATAAATTTAGCAAAGTGGAAATTACTGGGGGAAGGGATTTTTTTGTTTCTTTCCTTTTTTTTTCTCAAATTAATTGCTTTATTTTGAGATTAGTCTGGCTGTACAAATTGCTCCTTGCAAGTAATGGGGAGAAAGGCTGCTGGGCTTTCTTAGGCAGATTTACGCACTCTACTGGTGGGAGCAGTAGATTTGTCAGATGTGTAAAGCATTTGCAACTCAAATTATACGGCATCTGAAACTGGTATCCCTGAAAAACTAGACAGTTGTCTCATATTTTCATTGCTATATTGTTTGTTTGGGGAACAACAAACAAGCCAGGGTACACATACTGCCATAGTTTGTATGAAATGAAGACGGGCCATGTGTAGCATGGCCTGAGGTTTCCCACGCCTGCTTTGAATGATGGTGGTAACAGGGAAATGTATTTAATGCGGTATTTAAACACTAGCCCTGGTCCCAGGCTGTGACAGTGGGTGTTTCAGTAATAATTTTAAATGCTTCTTGGTCTTAAAATATGGTTGTTTTCTGAAACTGTCCTAACTGGCAGTCTGGCTGGCTTCTCCCCACAGGATGAAATCTTGTTCAGGCTAGACCATTTGCCGAATTCAGTTGTCATTTCCTGCCATTTCACTGTTCCTTGTTTATCACTGTGGGAGACATTGTCTTCCTCTCTTCCCTTAAGTTACAGGATGACTTTTGACCACTGCATCCTCCTTTCTGTCGTCCATCTTTGTAAAGGATTGACTTACCAATATCTGCATTTGAACTTGTGATTCAGAAAAGCTCTACTGCTGTTCGTGAAATCTTTTATTTCATTTTCCTTTTGAATCAGCCTCTTTGAATAATGAAAATACTTCAGTGATGTGTTTCAGTGTCATTCAAGACCTCACATTTCTTCTTTGCTTACATTTTGAGAGTCAGACTCTAATTTGAGGTCCGGCCTGGACTATAAATTTCTGCTGGCATAGCTATTTTGGCTATGGGTACGATGAAATGTGATGTAGCACTGATGTAGTTGTGCTGGAAAAAGCCCCTGATACGGACGTAGTCATTCTGGAAAACTTGTATATTTTTCTTGTATATTTTATTTTGTTTAGGGAGTAGACAAATAAACTAACAAATTTAGATCTTTCTTTTTCCTTACATGTGCAAGAAAATCCATACCACCGCCTTTAGTAGTTGAAGTTAGAGACTTCCAGGAACATTTCTGCCCGTGTCTTGGTTGTATGGAAAACATATTAAGAACTCAATTCTGATGTTTGCAGGTTCAGAGGTATTAGCAGCAAACCTACTGAATCAATGGAATATCCTTGAGGAAAACATGAACCTTAAAGCCTTAATTAATTACAATCCTGAATGTCCTTTTTCTGCAGGAATACATCTACTCTGAGTTATTCTGTAAGCTCCCTCCTTCTTTTTTACATCTAAGCACTGTGACAAAGAGAGTTAAATGTGCAGGACTATGAATTCCTGATATTTCATAGTTACAGCTGGTAGCACTTCCATAGTTTAACGGTATGCTACAGTTTTTATTTATAAAGGCTGTTTCTGGGCCATAATACCGCAGCTTTTTTCAATTACATGAGGTTAGAACTTTGTGCAAAACATGCCAGTCCAGATGTGCATTCTGTGTATAATAGGACAGGAGATAGCCTGTTTACACAGATGTATTTTAATTTATCTGTACTACGAGTTGGGTGTGGCTTCATTTTTGTAAGTGTAAGACTGCTAAAATCCATCTGAGGAAAAATAGATACAGTTGGAACCTATTTGCTGAAACTTTCAGTATGGGAGTGCTGCAGGTTAGAGGTGATTAATGCCATTATGTGATTTGCACTTGCTTCTCTAGATTTGAAAACATTTAAAATAATGTGGTTTCATCTAGGTATTTTTACAACAAGAGCTAAATAATTAAATCAATTATTTAATTCCTTTGTCTATTTTTTTTTCAGTTTCATAAATTTCAGATTACTTTAAGTTTTGTAAAATAAGTAACACATGTGACTTATAGACCCTGGTCATACAAGGTTCTGAGGGCCTTCAGAGCTCATTGAAGCAAGTAAAAATTGAAGATGTTTGTTTTTCATAGTTACGCTTGTCTAGTCTGTACTTTTGCTAAATAGATGTGTATTCTTAAAGCTTTTTTATTCCCTTTTATGAAAGCAGTAGTAAAAATGTGTTAGCAGGAATGGGATGGCTAATATGATAGCATCCCACATTTGGGATGCCTAACATTTGGTCTGCCCTCTGAGTGACAGAATTTGCAGCAATGACATATATAGCTACAGTTGAAGTAATCTATTTAATATTTGGTTTCTTAATTGGGAATGGGATTAGGATTATTAATTTCCCTTCTGCCTTCATTTATTGAATCCACAGCAGAAAATTATTTACCAACCGAAATTTATATTTAGGTTTTTTTCTGAAGCCCTTCTCACTATTTGAATTGTGACAGAATAGTAAGTAATATATAAATGCCATTTTTGGATCGAAACATAGAAGCCTGTTAACGCCAATGCTCTTTTTTTTTTTTTCCCCCATCCTTTACTTTTCAAGAGTGATTCCTCCATTAGTAACGGTGAAAAGCAATGCAGTGGGGAGGAACATTGTTTTCATTATTGATGTACAGCATGTGGTTAAGAGCTGCCTTGCCATGTTGGACAGGTATCCCACCACAGCATTTGCCCACTAGCTCTAGAGCCGCCACACATTGTTATGATAGTGTAGTTTCACTTACACTAGAACTTGGGTTTTTGACATGTACTTGCTCAATTAAGTTCAGGATGTGAGAGTCAGGTTCTGCATGTACTCCCAGGAGCGTGCCAGAGACCTCTTCCTTCCTTTGAAAGGTTAAACAAATATGGTCGTCTGATGATAACCACATGCATGGAGCTGTTCAAGCTCATTGGATGGAATGGAGAAGAGCTGATGTTAAGCGCTGCTGTTCAACACAGAGGTCCCACTCCTGTGAGAGGGTAATGGAAACCACTTTGTTCTATGTGCATGATTTAGAAGGGCAAAAGAAGTTATCTTTAGATCCTAGACATTATCATGGTTGTGCCGCTGTAGTGTGGCAGTGACAGTCCACAGGAGAATAGAGAACAATTTATGTTATATGACATCTTTGTCTTTTTATGTTGTGACTTCAGAGGCACTGATAAGGAAAACGTCACACCCTTTTGAAGTGGTAGATAAGACATACACTTAGCTGATAAGAAACCAGACAGAAGATGAAGTGATTTGTTGGGGCCCACAAAACCACACCTGTGTTAAGAATAAATCTTAGGAGTTCTGGTCTCAGTTGCCTGGTTTAATTACAAGAACATTCCCTCCTAAATATTGACATGATAGACAGTCTTTTTGTGTTGCTGCAAGGATGTTTGTGTCTCAAATTGCAAAGTGTATTCTGATTTTAAAAAGGGAAAATACTTCTTGGTCAAAAAACATCATAGTAATGTCAGAAACACTTAGAATCTGCTGAAGTTCTGGTGGGATTTTTTGTGGGTTTTTTGTTTGTTTGTTTGTTTCTTTGTTTATTGTGAAATATATTGGCATGAAAATAAAGCCAATAGTAAAGCTAATAAATAAAAGCAGTACTGCTATTGGAAGCATTAGAAATGGCAAAACTGAATAAAAAAATAACAACATTTAAATATTAGAAATGTTAAGTTCTTTTTATCTGTCTTGTTTCTGCACCCCTAGAAATCACACTTTAGTATTTTTTGTACTTTTACACATAAAAGTGTGCACAAATCTGCACAAATGTACAAAGATGCACAGTCTGGATATAAATCCCGTTATGACTGATGGCTTTTTGTAAACATTCTTAATGGATGCATGTAGTATCATTCTCTGTGTTTGTAAAACATGAAAAAGTAGTTGTAGGATAAATGATTAATTCACTTCAGACATAACACTTTTCATGCTTCATCTACAGTGAGGTTGATGTATTTTGCTTTACAATCTGGCTGCATCCTAAACGCTCTTACAAATTTCTGAAATGGGCTTTTCAACAAGTAAGTCTTTCCTGGGAGTACCAGCAATACCTTAATGCATCTTAATCAACCCAACAGTGTGTCTAGTCTGAAATAACTGCACCACCAACTTGTTGGCTTAAGGAAACGGTATTAATAAGTTATATATGAATGCAGGAATAGAGAATTCTTAACAATGAAAGCAAATACCTCCTGTTTAATAAATTGTGTATTGGGTTCGTGATCAAAAAGGACTTGAGTATATTGGCAATACATACTAATATGAAACTTAAATGAATATTTAAAACATGTTATAAAGAGATAGAGCTGATGGTCCCAAGTTGTAACTGGTTTGTTAGATAATGGCAAAATAGTAAAACTAACACATAGGTACTAAAATGACTAGCCTAGAGAAAGAGAGCTTGAGGAATTTAAGTTATTTGAATTGCTGTAGGATTATACTAATAAGATAAGTCTGTGGTTATGTATATTCTAGGTAAATTATTTCTATTATAGCACAGGGTTTAGCTGCAGAGGATATAGAAGGATCATCAAAAAGAATCTTCAGAATATCTGATTAGATTGAAGCATGTAATTTACCTTCAAGCAATACAGCAGTTTGTAGTTGCACTTGTGAATTTCACATACAAGTGTGTGCACCAAGTGTTTTCGGTTGTATTGAGAATAAAGTCTTTTGCCCGTGGAAAAATATTTCCTGCTTACTTTAACTGATAGAATGAAATTCTTGCTGAATCTGTAATGATGGGGGTCTGTCTCTAATCTACGAAAGTTAATTTCTAGTTTAAGGTTGAATATTTTCTTCTGTTTTGTGATTGTTATTTATCTATCTGATGCAGAACATAAGCATGTTATGTTAATCAGATCTATCTGGATTCCCACGTATGGATCGTAAGTGAAGTGAACTTTGTCGGACTTTTACCTCTCCACAAGAATATTTGTCCATGTCCTGAAACCACCATAAAATCCAGTTCTCTATTTTGGAGAAAATCAGAGGTGGAATATCAGTGGGTTTAGATAAGCTGAATTTAGGGATCAGGACTGAAACAGGAGCCTTGGTTTGTGCCTTATTGGCAGAGTTCATGATGTTTCAGGCTGAGGTACCTATAGGTGCTGGAGGGTAGTATCTCATAAAGATGACTGAATTGCATGGGCAGTGCCTGCTTGTTTGTATAGCTGGTTTTAGCTGTAGCTTTTCACTTTAAAAATCGTATTCTTCGTGCAAATTGATGACAGATCACTCGAGTGAGAGAAGATGCACTTGCACATCCTCACTTGAGAATGTGGCCCAGACTGCTCCATGGAAACAAAAGAGAGGGAAAAACAGAAGCAGTGTTAGTTTTTGCTTTAACATCTATTCTGTATTCTTGAAATGGAAATATGCCTATTCAGATTACTTATTTATTTATCTCTGGATAAGGTGTTTTTTTTTTTT